>CM019167.2:50513123-50895717 GCA_009739505.2 Apolygus lucorum | reverse complement strand
CCAGTTTGTTTGCCCTCACCTTCCTCACTTCATATATATTTCCTCCGTTCATAAATTAAACTTCTTTTGGAAACTGCCCACTCAGATTTGGAACACTAGCACTTCTCATCATCTGTGATGATCAGCTACGTTTACCAGTGGATAGATTGGGATACATTTTACTTTTTGAGATACTAGCACCCAGGTCATTAAATCTATGCAAAAGTTGTACCATGCATAAAAAAGTCGGAAACAGTAACTCATTTTCCAGGAGAAGACATGACCATGGTGGAGCACAAGTGTTCTGGGCCTGAGAGGACTTTTCACACCCTCTCTTCATGAACTTAACCATCTTTGGATCTTCAACATCTTATATTTTTTCCAATTTTATTAATTAAATTTCTTCTTCGAGGTTTTCGCCTAGTACCAGTCAGGGAACTGTGCTGATAAATAACAGCAGTTGCTACTCGTTGTCACTGTGAGATACCTGGGCAGACAAATCCCTATTTTCCTTCCTAGCAGAATTAATTTATCACTTACTTATCACCTGATCTATTGGTACCTTCATATAAGCAACGTTTTAATCAAGTAAATACGACATTTTCAGTATAACTGTTCAATTCTCAAGTACCTACAAATGTTTCACTTCTAAAAACGTATCAACTGTTAAGTCCTGGACTATATTCTTGAATATTTATATAATTTATAAAGACTACTTCATGTTGTCCTCATCCAATAAAATTTTTAATATTATTTCCGTTTGGATGATTGATTTTCATTTCAGCAAGGCATAAAAATTCTTATTCAATCAGTCATACCTGGTGATGTTTCATTTCATTGAAAAATGCCAATTATTCAATATTTATTATTCCATGATAACACTGAAAAAACCATGTTTTGGTGGCTTTTGAAACACAGTCTTTGTAAAACCTTTCATTATTAGTAGCAAAAGAGAAACGCTACAAATTATGACCGATTAATCCTGTATAGATGTGCACATTCTTCAGTCTCCTACTGCGTCCAAGTGGAGAGCTGTGGTATAGACTCTCATACTGATGCTTGTGGCCACTCGCTTTCTGATGTGATATTTTCGTCCTACAGAGTTCTGGGTAGTCTCATTTAGTTTGAATAAAATAAAATTGAATACGATTGTAAAGCAATGAAAAAAGGCATGAATCGAATTAGGGTATACTAAAAAATATCATCGAGTACTTTTCACCCCAAAAAAAATTTACTGGAAGTAATCAAAAGTTAATCTCTTCCTTTTTTTTCTTCATTGCTCATCAAAAATAGCTCATAGAAAGTCTAGTTTGGGAGCCATTAACCTTCCACTTTGTGGAGGCAAAATTTCAAATTTTCTAAAAAGACAGTTAAACTTTTTTGTTAACGAGTTGGAAAAAAGTTCTATAAAGCTAAGTGCACACTAGGTCCGTCGCAAAAATCCGACTGGATTAGTTTAGTGACAGTAATATTAGTTTAGTGACTGGATTAGTTTAGTGACTGTACGCCCGCTACAGTCAGGGAGGAAAAAATCTCTCAAGGTGTTTTTTCCCTCGTTCACTGCAACCCGATGCGATGCCTCTAGTGTGGCCTCAAAGTGAGCATAGTAGTGTAATAGAACGAGCCTCGAAATTTAACTTATATATCTTCAACGGTGTAGGTTCTCCACAACCACTCCTTTAGAGCGCTCCCAAGCCACTCAGGTTTGTGTTATCTGTGTAAACCACTTGTACACGCATAATATAAGTGTAATCACAGTTAGGGCTACTTCCATGCGGTTGTACAAATCTGTAGGCGAACAAAGACCTTTTCTAGGTAGTACAATGAATATATTATGATAGAAGTAACCATTATCATATAGTACAAGTAGCATCTTGAAATACTATTTCACAAGTGCGTCAAACTCATCTTTTAGGTATGCGCACACTAGAAGTGGCTCGCATCGCAAAAATCCGCCTGGATAAGTTCAATGGGATTCAAACGGAGGCGCGCAAAACTGCAGTCTGGGCGGAGCGCATTTCTCAAGGCGGTTTGTCCCTCGGACAAATGCCATACGATGCCTCTAGTGTGCATTGGCCTTTTCACGTGTGAGCTGTCGCTCACAAGTGTATTGTTCCCACTGTCAGGTGCAGTCTAATCGGTGATTGACCGCATTCCTGGAAATTAGAGTAAAAGGGAGAAGAGGCAGGCTGGGGGGTCAACCACCCTCCCGTGGTGCGCGACCGATGTCACGTAGGCCAACCCCACTCTGCGGGGGATGAGCATCTCCCACCCTCCAGCCGGAGGGGAGGCCAAACCGAAAAGCCCAACAATCTAAATACTTACCTGGTTACTACTGCTACTCTCAAGCAACGTTGTTGCCTTTTCTTTGTCATTACGTACTAAACCCTTTTAAATTGATATATTCATTTTGTCTATGTTGCAAATTGAAGAGTTTTATTATATGTTTGAAATTGAATCCGTTATAGTTTTCACTGGCTTCACCTGGTTCCCTCAATAAGTGGTAAAACAAAGATTAAACAACTCATATCAAATCACAACGAATCCACCTAATAGGTTTTACTTTGGTTACTTCGCGCAACGCGCTTACAGATCTTTTTTAGTTAGTATTTCATTTATTTATTGCCAAGCAACGTGGTGGACCCCTTCAGGGAAGTTGCTTAATTTCAGATCAACCATAGTCTCTGGACTCGCCTATGCTGACCGCTACCATCCTTCAAAGTAAGTATAAATTCATTGCCTTTCTCAACTTTAAGTTGCGAAATTCTCTATCTTAGCTACCCATAACTCAGCACGTTATTTCCCGCGCAAGTGGGAGCTTACAAACGGGTTATCATAGAGAATACAGGCCCTTTGCTGTCCCGGCAAAAATAGATTGACATGTTTATGAGTTGTGTTGCGGAGGATTCAATTGATTGAAACTCACCTACGAAGTTACTTCTTATCAAGATTTATTTCCTATTAGGTAGGTAGGTGTAACACAGTATTATGATATCTTTCAGGAGCACCGAGTTTTCAACACTTTAACAGAACCGGCCCTTGGCTATTGAAAATGGAAATTCGGCAATACCGTGACACGCAGCGCCATACTCTCCATCCTTAGAAACGGCGATGAGAGCTCCAGAAAAATTGGCGAATAGAATCGCGCCGTTCTTGTAATGAGTTTTTAGCCGCAATCTGAGGATGAACACCATTTCTCATCATTTCTACAATAGGTTGATCTGAAACAGAATTAAACATCCATCGAAGAATTACGTTGGCGTTCCATTATAAATTGGCAAATACGTCTCTGTATCAGAGATGGGCAAAAATCAATTATGCTATGGGCATGGGTCGGTAAAACTGTTTATTGTTAATTTTGATTCAAACGACCTCATTCTGAGAATTTGGACACCAACTGCAACCTTCTAGCATGTGAAGACCTTTTTCTATGATTTTTCAAAGTTTCGAATGTTTTGTGACGTCACAGTAGCCTGGGGGGGTCCCGCCCAGGCGGGAGGGGCGCGTGACGTCATAAACATTCGAAACTTTGAAAAATCATAGAAAAAGACCTACTCATCCAAAAAGAGAACGGCTGGTGTCAAATTCTCATAATGAAGTCTAGTTGCGATTAAAAATTTAAAAAAAAATCAGGCGCACCCACAAAAGCTGATACTAAATTATTCGACCTCACCTACAACTTGAACTTCTCGTATTGACTTTGCAACTTTTTGCTTCCGAGTCTTTCAAGGTAGTGGAAGGATTGTTCTCACTTTTCAAGGTTGAAGAAAAAATTCTCCAAAATCAAAATCTCGACTCGAGTTTCACGTTTTGGATCTTCCTGAAGAACTTTGGTTCCGTGTCTGTCATGAAATCCTCGTAACAGGCAAAACTAGATGAAGTTAATGTCTGATTTTGATGAAATGTTCAAGGATTGTCCGGTTCGGCATGAGGAAGGCCCCTATGAAAATCATCGCGCTCGGATTGATAGTAGCCGCTGCGCATGTGCTAACGTAAAAACCTTGTAACAGCCGTAACTTCTACATTTTTCACCCGAATTCGACGAAATTTTCAGGGATTGGTGGGGTACCATTCGATTTAGATAGGATTTTAAGGGATTTTGTGATTGAGACTCTTGAAGATTCCCTATTTTTTATTAGAAGTCCAAAACAAGGTAGAAATTGCTTTAGTGTTTTCATAAGTTTCATGATACCCCATTTAGTTTCGCAGTGAAAAATTTAGAGGGAAGCAAACGCTAAAATCAGAAACACTGACTCAAGACAGATATTACTCACGCGGGTAAGAATCTCATCATTACATCTCCATCTCCAGTGCTACTGCAGCACCAACGCTGCTGTCTGCGTAAGCTCCAGCACCAGGGAGTGGAGCATCTCCCACTCGTCTATAATCAATAAATTATAAATATAATTAATACATAGGAATTTCATAATTATAGTATCGTTGACAGGTACGTATATTATATTTATACGCAGTGCTCTCGTGTGTATTTTGATTGATGGATTTCTTCTCTTAGCAACATTGCGGCTATTCATGAAAAAAAACTGTTTAAATGAAAATACAAACCCTGGGATCTTGAATTTGGCGCCATTGCTTGATGTCCCAGCTACAACTGATCCTTTGAATCGACAATAATCATACTGATTGTGTCGTGGTTGAAACGACCAAACTCGTGCCTGTTTGTTTCAATGCCTTTCCTCATGGCTAGTGGACTATAGGGCCCACAGGATTTTAGAGGGTCAGGTGAACAGTTCTGCGAATGTAACAAAGTATTAAGGATAGGTACCTCTACCAATGAATATCAAATCATAAGCGCATGAGATATTACGTAACGTTAATTAATACAGGGTGTCCAATGTTAATGACCGGTAAACTTAGGGAGTCGATTCTATAACTAATTTAAATAAGATAATGTCTCTTAGCAATTTTGTTTTAATTCCTTGTTTTTCCCATGTTAAGATTTTTTCGTTGTGTTTGACACACATCGATATTGAAAGAGGGAAAGATCTCAGCTTTCCTATGGTATAAACAAAAAATATTTACAATCGAATTTAAGGGAAAAATTTGTGTTTGAACGCGGAAAATGTGGATTTTTTCAACAGAATCGAGGGTTAGACGGGAGGTCTACACAGCCGCCCCTAAGCAGAGTCCTCCCGCCAAAACGTCGAATTAGTTGGAAAAAATCCATGTTTTTCCGCATTCAAACACAAATTTCTGACAATTTTTTGATTGTACCATTGGAAAGCTGAGATTTTTGCGCAGTTCTTGGTGTTGAGGTACGTGAAAAACCACGCGGAATTAAAACCCTAACAACCAAAAGAAAAAATAGGAAATTTTCCCAATTGACAAAATTACTCAACGAGTTGAATTTTCAAACAACAGGACGCCAAAAATAGTTTTTTGTAGGCACTAGAAAGATGGGAAACTTGACGCCCTTTCCAACGGTGCCCTTATTTTTACATGTTTACGGTAAATAAAGTAAATAAATAAAACTTTAGTAGATATAAGTCAAACACTCGACAAAATTAATAAAATGGGAAAAACAGCAGGTTAAAACAAAATTGCTAAGGGCCAGGGGTACAATACCCGTTTAAAACGTCACTCATCGAATAAACTACTGTTTAACGGAGAATGCAGTTTAGGGCTGGGGTACAAGTTCCTAAACTACGCTTTTAGTTCCTGATAAGAGCTAAACTAAGACTAAAGTTAAACGGTCGCTGATGGCCGTTTAAGCTGAGCTTAGTGGGTAATAACGAGAAATATTGTTACCAATGTGGTGAAGTATTTTGGTTGAGGTTGAATTTTATTAAATATATTGTAGTAGCTGCTCAACTATGTTACATTACTCACTGACGATTTTAGTGTAGAAGTTAGTCTGTACAAATATTCATTAAATTTAAGGAATACCTAGTCGGAAAAAGCATTCAACAATTTGTACATTAAAATAGGAAATATTCCAGCGTTTTATTCAAGTTTCAATGAACTAAAGATAGTTATTTCAAGAACGGAATCAAGAGAGGTAAAGTCACAAAAATTATAAAAAAGGTACATTTGTGTATTTTTCGGAAAAAATATACAGAATATCTCAAAACATTATTGATTTGTGATAGTTACAGTCATTTAATAAATAGATATCAGTCAGGTCCTTTACTCAGTTACACAACAATTGATACCTACAGAATAATATTGTATTGATAAAATAAAATGGGAAGGTAGGAGGAAACGACCATTAGGAATAGGGCAGCACCCTTCGTAGGAGACGTATCTTCAGTTGAACATGGTAATCACCAGAAAAAAAGGAATGGGGTGTGATGAAAAGAGTTGTGAAGTAGGTAAGTAACTATGAAGAAGACGTGAGAAAGTACTTAAAAGAATGCATCTATAGTATTACGAGCAATTTGAGCTACATGAGTTGCTGTAGGTATCTACTTGCTGGTTTTGTAGGAGTGCTTTTTGGTAATACATTCTATCAGGTATTCTACCGATCGTTATGATTATTTACGTACATCAATATTCGGAACAAAGTTGCTTGCTAGTGAAAGAAATAGTAGTTATCACTACTGACTTTCACATTATCGTCGGAAGTATTCGGCATGCAAAATTTCTTTTAATGATAAGAAATAGGATAAAATTAATATGTCGAAAGTACTCACCACATCTTCAAAAAACTGGTTCTTGGACGGGAAGACTCTTTCTTAAATAACCGATTTTTGGGTCGATCATGAAAGTTAATACGTCGTTTTCATCGTTGGTTTGTTTTTATTTATTTTTCGACACTCCTTTCTTTCACCACTAGTGTATTACAATAAATAAAAACGCTAAAATGAAGGTTTTTGAGCTGATTGAAGTAAAAGTCGTCCGCACTTTTATTCTAGCAAAACTCACATTGAGGTTTTAGGTTATCCTGATTAACGTGAAGTTGATGTTTATTCCAACTTCTGCCTTGAAATTCATCAAAAATTTGCAGTTACGAACATGGAACAGCATGGAACCTTTATAGTTCCATGCTGTTTTGTTCTCTTCCTCTTCGTCTTCGTCGTCTCTGGATTCCTAAACTCCAGTTTCTTAAACCGAGCTGATAAGGACTTGTACACCCGCCAAACGGGATCTGTAGTTTAAACGGCGTTTCAAAATTAAGCTAAGCTTAGCTATGTCCCCGTTTAAACGATGACTTGTACCCCCGGCCCTAAGAGAAATTTTCTTATTTACAGTTGTCCCCAGTTCTGCCCCCTCCTAAAATCTTCACGTTCTTCTCTAAGGATCTCAAGTATAACCACTTGGCGCACATCAACTTTTTCAAACGTGAACCTCCTTTTTTTACCCAAAATTTCATGAATTTGCGACTCCTCATTCTTTTGGTTTATTATTTTCACTTATCACCTTTGGAGTCGACCAAAAAAAAAAAAAAAAAATTAACCCCCCCCCTTAAAATTTGTTGGTTTACGTTTCAATGTACGTAGAATCCAAAAATCGAATAAAAATGCTGCAAATTATTACACAATGGTTTTATTATTTTTCTATATAGATCACTCGTCTGCGAAGAACACGGCTTTGACATTGTTAGAACCAACCAACATGAAGAAAAACATCGATCGCATTTCGGTCAGCTAAGATTTGAACGGAGATTAGGCCTCTTCTGCGATTCACTCTCGTGTTTCTGATTTATCGTAAGTCCAACCCTTAAAAGTCTCGTAGGGAGCGAACGGTTTGTCCTACAGGGCTACGCGTGGTCTCTAAAAGTTCCAAAAATTCAATACTATCTTAATTGATGGAAAAATAAATACCTTTGTATCAAAATTTTTCGAGTTAAGGCGTTTTCAAAATTTCAACCCTTAGAAGTGACCTACATCAACCAAAATCATCGGGCACAACTAGACCCCAAAATGGAGCCTGTAAACCAAATTTCATCAAAATCGGTCTATGCTAACTGAGGAAAGTGTTGCTTACGGTGTTTGGGGGGGTTGTTGAACTTTTTTTTTTCTTGGTCGATTCCAAAGGTTCATTATTGAAAATAATAGACCAAAATTTGGCCGTCCGTCCGCCGTACACGGCACTTTCCATGGACGTTACCATGGAAGTTACCTTCGACTGGAAGTTACCATGAACTGATTTTGATGAAATTTGGTATGCAGGTTCCATTTGGGGTCTAGTTGTGCCTCGAAGCTTTAGGTTGATGATGGTCTCTTCTAAGGGAAATTTTGAAAACGCCTTAACACAAACAATGAGGAATTTCACCGAATTTAGTTTGCATTTTTCCTGAATAGTTAATGGTGTGGGATGGATGAAAATCGGGCTGATTTCGGAAAATAAGTCTCCCGTTATTTTTGGGAGACAATCAAAATTTTTGATTTCAAAACTAACCGGGAAAACGGACGTGAAGCGGGAACGCTCGCTGATTGGGCTGTTTGGATCGCCGGCTCCTCCCAGTGTTGCCCATTGGGACGACGAAATCGTGTTTTCTAAGAGAAAAGTTATCAAACAAAAACAGGGGAAACCTAATTTTCCCCATCTTGCTTTTTCTATTTTTTTCTTCAGTTTTTCGATTTCGAACTTAACTGTTTCGTGAAATTTTGCTTCTGGGGACTAGATTTCTTGATCTCAGCGCTTCAAGCGGCCATAAATGAACTATTCCAGGATGACGTCATTTTCCCGGTTTTTTTAAACATTCGTATTTTCTACACTGTTTTGTTTATTCGTAAATTAGGAAGTTCGGGCTGAAAGTTTGCCTTAGGAGGTTTTTCGAGGTGCTGAATCCGATTTTGGGGTCAAAATTAGGAAATTCCGACATGGTGAAATTCCTCATTTTGATATTTATATAGAAAAACAATACCTTTATAAAGGTATTGTTTTTCTATCAATTTATGATAGAATTGAATTTGTAGACTGTCAAATTGTTGAGTGAATTATTGAGTGTCAAACTGTTCGCTCCCTACGAGAACTTAAGGGTTGGACTTAGGATAAATCAGAAACACGAGTGTGAATCGCTAAAGAGGCCTAATCTCCGTTCAAATCTTAGCTGACCGAAATGCGATCGGTGTTTTTCCTCATGTTGGTTGGTGGTAACAATGGCAAAGTCGTTTACATTCAAGATAGCATTTATTATCAAAAACCCCGACAATCAAGTTTTACGACCCTATTTTGCGAAAATTGGATCCTTAGGGTTGTTCAAAAATGCTGATCAACGAACTCATCGTTTCTCGTATTATTAAAACATACTACTCGTAATGTGTTTCCTTTCTCCGTTAGACAGGTGTATGGTGAGGGGAGGAAAAAAAAGCGGTGGATCCTCAGTTTTCATTCAAGTACTATGTCGTGCTAGCTTTCGCCATTGGCATTGTCAGGACACTGTTGGACAACGAGTTCAGGTTTAGAAGACAAGAAAGTGACTTATTGGTAGACTAGGTGGTTCAGGTACAGGGTTGGCTAGGGTAGGTAGTTATAAGTATCGTATAATTTAATACATGAATGAAAACTGAGGATCCGCCGTTTTTCTTCCTCTCTTCTCCATACACCTGTCTAAAAGATATTATTCAACCCTATAGTTATAGTATTAAAGAAGCGAGGTGTCTCGACAATTGGATTGAGAATCCGATCCACAAGGGGGCGCTTGAACGGGAAACTGGAGGTGTTTCAAGAATAGCCAATCTCAGAAAAGAATAATTAATAAAGGTACTAAAAATATAGACAAGTACAGTGATTGATAATCATCAGATACCTTCCAAAAATTCGGTTGACAGTTAGATTCCTTCCATCGTCTCCACATAGCAGATGAAACATTCGTGGTCAAACTTTCCTCCTTGAACCCCATCATTTTTGCGAACTCCGTAGCTAAATCACCAGCCATAACTGAGTGACCAGTATGTTCCATAACTTTTCTCGCAACTGAAGCAGCTTTTTTAATTCTTCGAAGCCCTGCCACCGATCCCATTTCCATGGTGTCTCTGAAAGAAAGGAAAATATCGATTCAAGACGAAATATTGCGAACAACACATAGGTATTAATTTTGAAAGAAGGCTAATCTCTGAAGGAAACTTCATTGACAGTAATTAATGCATACTTACAACTAATTCATTATAATCCCCCCTCAGTCGCCCCTTCCCATACCAATTTCGATACACTGGCAAAGTGATGCACAAACCGAAAGATGTCTGAGTCTAATAAAAGAAATTGAGAATTGGGTTTGCTCTCTAGGTTTTAACGAAATGCGCCCTTTCGCAACGGAGCGCAGCTAGATAAATATAGAGTCGAAAAAACAAAAAACGATGCAAAATATTACACAACGGTCTATAATTTTTCTGTACAGATCATACGTCTGCAAAAACAACACTGATTTTCCATTAACACGTTCGCTGCGTCACCCAAAAATTGAACTTCCCATGGGCCTAAAAGGAAATTAGCAGACCCCAATGCTCATAATAATATAATGTGGGTTTTCCAGTAGTGCTAGTCATATATAAACGGAATCCGTAAAAAGAATTAGATTTTTCTAAATTTTCAATTTATGATCACCTGTCCATCAAACACCCCTGGCGAGCAATTTTTCTTAATTCCGCCTCGTTAGGGGGGGTGGTGGGCGGGCGGAAGACGTGTCCAGACTTGACAAAAGACAACCCGCCTTACTGTATTGCGGATTATTTTCTAAATATTATTTAGGCCCCTCCCATGGAGCTAGAGCACAAAAGTGTATAAGGAATTTTTTATCGCCTCAAAACCAAAATATTCACAAAAATTGAAATTTCAACTTCAATTTGATCCAGAAAACTTTCTATTGGTCTGACAGAGGAACGAAAGGTATCACGATGTTCGTACACTATCAGAGAACAATAATCAACACTGAATCGATTTTTAACTCAGTAATCAAATCTCCCAGCGACCCAAATTGCGACTTGGGTCGCTCCGAGTTTCTGACTGCCCCATGCGAAGTTGGATTTGATCGCCTGTCCATCGAGACGCAAGGGACGTGTTAAATACTACCTACCACCCATAACATCGTTAGCCGAGAGTTGTAGGCGCCTTCATTAAGAAATCTTGTTCTGAGTCTCTAAGGAAACACAACTGTGTGAAATTCTATCCGAAGAAACGAAACAAAATTTCATTCGATCAGCTTAAATTTGATTCACAAACGTGTTTCTGATTTATCACACGCCCAACCTTGTAATAGGGAGCGAACGTTTGGTGCAAAAGGGTAGTCTCATCTGATTATACAAATTCAATTTTAATTTAAAGTGGTGAGAAACAAAAACTTTATATCAAACATTTTCGAGCGAGAGCGTTTTGGAAATTTCATCTCCCACTTTTTAGAAGTGACTGCAAAATAACCAACATCTCCGGACTACAGGCGTCAAGTGGTGCCTATGCACCAATTTTTTCAAAATCGGTCCAAGGTAGAGGAACGTGCTGCGGACGGACGGATTTTTTGGTTTATTATTTTCAATAATGAACCTTTGGAATAGACCAAGAAAAAAAATTCAACCCATTAATTTGAGATAGTATTGAATTTTTAGAATTTTTGGAGACCACGCGAAGCCCTGTAGGACAAACCGTTGGATCTCTACGAGAATTTGGTTGCTCTTACGATAAATCAAAAACACGAGTGTGAATCGCAAAAGAGGCCTAATCTCCGTTCAAATTTTAGCCGACCGAAATGCAATCGATGTTTTTCTTCATGTTGGTTGGTGGTAACAATGGCAAAGCCGTGTTATTTGCAGACTCGTGATCTATATAGAAAAATCATAAACCATTGTGTAATAATTTGCAGCGTTTTTGATCCGATACTTGTAATCAAAAATTACCTACCACGCAAATACGTTCTTAACCAAGCCCAGGGAGGAGTAGGTACACAAGATTTTGTCCGAAATCATGTTTTTTCTGCATTTTTCCCCTTCAAAGTCATAGTTCGAAATTCCGGCGACGAAGAGCGTAACTGAATCGATTTCCGCGGCGAACAACAGAGAAATACGCAAATCGGTAGGAGAATAATGACAGACTACTACGAGTTTTTTTTTGCAAATTTGGATTTAGAAGAATTTGAAACGGATTAGTAAATGGTTACTTTAATATATATATATATATATATTTTTATCATTTGCTTCTAACCGAAAGGTGTGTCCTACCCATCTCCTTTTCCTTTCACAGATAGATTCAAAGATGGGTTTTTGGTAACACCTTTGATGCAGTAGGTACTTGATTTAAAATCCAGTTCCACGGCTACAAGACTCGGATTATCGCGCGTCGACATCTGTTGATGAAGGCTTGGAGCCTAACCGGGTCTCACATCCGTACAGCAACACAGATTTTACGATTTTATAGTTTTTACGATTTTACATTACGACTCGCAGATTCAGCTTTTGTCTATTTAAGCTGAGCTGTGTGGATCTCCTCTTGCCTTATTTATTCCAGAGGAGATATCCGCCATTGGCTGCTATTTGACTTCCCAGACATGTGAATTTGTAAATGATTCCACTTCCTCATTTCCACTGCTGATTTCCACTGCTGATTTTCAACTGCTGATTTCCATCAGAGAAGTAGGTGGGGCTGGGGACATAAATTCTCAAGGGTGTTGTCCAGCTGGCTCACTGAACAGGTCGTCAAGTTTTCTGTCCATATCTAACCACTTTCGTGAGAGAAGAACAATGTCGTCCACGTAATTCATATCATTGAGTTGTTCAACTCATACTTAAGGGCGTCCTAAAGAGTTAGTGCGTACCAAACCAAAACAACGCCATGGGGTTCCAGGTACTAACTAAAATTCGAGATCACAAGGTAAAAGAAACTCACCCATTGAACACCATGGCATCCAAAGTAGTTTCCCCATTTTCATCGGGACTTCCACCAAAGCCAACAGTCCCATCGCATTGCAGTTCTTCGCACGTAGAACAACCAATTTCAAGAGCATCCAAGGCGCTACTGCCAGACTCCAATGCTTTCCACGCTAAAACAATGATGGATCACATGATGAAATTGTTGGCAGCATATAGATGATGTTTGAGACAGCCGAAGTGTAGCTGCATTCCGACCATCTTAACAACATCTATCTATTCTAAAATATTACATAAAATTAAATCTTTCGTTCGATAATGCATACATGCAGGGGTAGTCGCTCAAGATGGGAAATGGACATTGCATTGGAAAATAGTCAGATATCTACACCCATAGGGCAGGCAATGTTATTGTGCTGGGTGGAGACGCTGAGGTTTGCGCCATAATTAACAATAAAATAGACCGCAAACTTAACTGCAATATAAAATCCGTGATCAACATAACGATACATTTAAGTCCGAGCAGCGCCTACTTATTATATTTCGAAGTGAAACATTTTGAAAACTATTATTCCGTCAAGACACCGTTTCCACCATAGTTGCACCATAGGCTTTCATAGTAAAACCTACTTCATTGCTATGAAACTAAAATAGAAATTCAAATATGCAGAGCCTGAAAATTTTTTTTATTGTTTTTTTAATCATCACCATTATTTTGAATCTGTCCTCGATAGCAGTGATCTCAATGTGCTCTATTACGGAATGTAGAACTGAAAACTGGTACTTGAGCATTGAACCTGACGTTAAAAATATGAAATTCCGACCAATGCCGACCAATCCGACCAACTGTGATTACGATGTGATTGTGTGCTTAATTTGTTAAAGATTGTTACTGGCTTGTTGTTTGATTGTTGTTATTTTATCAAAATTGTATCAATTTATTTTATGGTCAGACTGGTGACGTCTGGTCGGGCGGTCTGGTCGGCCCGGGGGCGGCTCGCCTGGCGCGTTTTCTCGTTTTTAAACAAATAGAAACGTAGGGTTGGCTCCTAGCGATAGGAGGCAACCCCGGGAGCCGCCATGGTGGGTGGGTCCGGGTCCGGCTGGGCTGCCCGGTCGGATCCGCGCTTGTTTAGCTTTTTTTTCTACGGGCTGCACAGGAAGGATAATTCACACGGGTTCCTATTTTAATACTTAGATTTAGATTTATTATACACCTATTTTGAATTTTGAATTATGTTGCTATTTTGATTTTTGTACGACGCGTTCATGTCCCTGTGACGACGAATAAAGATTATCATTCATTCATTCATTCATTCATTCATTCATTCAATGCAACTACCCTATTATCGACTCAAATGACGTACCTAAGTATTAAGTCACTCTCGAATTGGGGAAAATCCTTTAAAATACTAGGTAATAAAGAAAATACAATTACGTTGGAAACATAATAAAAACGGAGTTGAGTAGAACGTTGTCTATTTTCACGAAAATAATGAGTTACAAGTTAAATCGATTTCGACGATTAGGTCATCATCAGTAACAAACAATAACTTTATTGCAAACAGTTATTGTTTATTACTGATGATGACCTAACCGTGGAAATCGATTTAACTTGTAACTCATTGTTTTCGTGGAAATAGACAACGTTCGACACAACTCCGTTTTTATTAAATGGTTTTCCACAATCTCGTCGCGAGTGATTTTATTCGTACATTGGAAACACTCGACGAGAAGAATGAATGGAACTCCGTTTTCTTTTTTCTCTACTTATGTAGAAAAACATAATTATGAAAGAATGTAATGGTTTTTGCAAAGACTAACCGGCTTCTGTTGCAGCAGAAAAGGCCCAAGTATTGATTACAAGGGGTGTCTTGGTTTTACCGCGAACAGAATTTGTCGAAACAACTTGAGAAAAACAATAAGGGATCAATCCCAGAATAAGCAAGAAAACTCTCATGGTGGATGAGAAAATTGCCGTCGACTGATCGTTGTCACCCAACTGCTTATAAACCCACCCTCGAAACCTATCAACGCAAATTGAGAGAGGTCCTTGAGATAGCTTCAATTATCGGTCAAAAATTATTCGGCGAAGCATCAGACATTGACCACAATCTGACACTGGTCGAAGATGATTTGCGATCGCTATCAATAAAGAAGACAAGTGGTCGACTAGTTGTTTGCACTATCGATAAACGAGATAATACAGAGTAAGAAGAGATATCGCAGCTGTCAGTTCACGCTTGACTGCAGATTAGGTAGGAGGGTTATGACTCATGAGGTTGGAAGGTTCCCTCAAGTGGGAAATGAACCGAGATTGAACTTGAAACGACTGTCAACACTTTGTCGATAGGTACCTACCACATTTCTTAGGGCCGTTTTACACTCAACGATAAATGGTAAAATTGTGGATGCTCCAACATATTGTTACAATATATCGAAAGAGAAGTGAAGGCTTAACACGTTACAATAAGTCGTAACAATTTAGTTGCTCCAATTGCTGCATATCGACATCAGTTTATTTACAGCTTG
The DNA here is from genome assembly GCA_009739505.2 of Apolygus lucorum. Classification (NCBI taxonomy): domain Eukaryota; kingdom Metazoa; phylum Arthropoda; class Insecta; order Hemiptera; family Miridae; genus Apolygus; species Apolygus lucorum. The sequence goes on along the minus strand of CM019167.2, from coordinate 50,880,451 downwards.
TCCTCCTCAGTGCAAAGATAGAAGGTGTTCAGTCTCGCTGATGTGAAAATTATTATTGTTAAATGGAAAAAAAATTGAATTTTCGCCAATTCTTTTTTGTAAATCGTGCGCATAAATTGATGTTTTAAACAACAATTTACCCGATGATGAGTCTATCATCGGGCTTTTGTCTACTGTCGGATCAAACTCCTTGTATTTGTTTACAAGGTCGGAACAGGCCAGGTCTTTTTTGTTCCGATCATAGGGGACGGTCTACACACCAACCAGCACAATCCCTGAAAATTTCATAGAAATCGGACAATAACTTCGTATAGTTGTGCCCGTTACAAGGATTTTGATTTTGGAGAACCTTTTTGTTTCATCCTTGAAAAGTGAAAACAAAGCTTCCGCTACCTTAATAGACTCGGAAGCAAAAAATAATTAAAAAACTGTATAAATTGTTATCCGAAAAAAACTTGTTGGTTAGTGATAAGTATTTTTCAATGCAGAATCTATTGGAACCATTTTTGGATCGGTTCGACGTCTTCTTAAGGTTGCAAATTCAAAAACCAGGGCAAAATATCGTGAAATATTTGCAAAGATGATTTATTGGTTAGCTATGGATGATATTTGAAACATTGGTTACGAATCAGTAATCATTAATCATCATTAATCATTTTCGTCGGATGATTAAACGATGAAATTAAAGCGAAAAAAACTTAAATTCTTCAACTAGGTAATATTCACGTAACCTGCTGCCACTTCACCATCATCATCTCTCGACGTTTTCATCGCCTACCTCAATGTATGGTTGAATTTTACCCTCGTTTGAGGGTCTTCAAAGGTTTGTTTGTATTGACTTTGGCTAGAGGGACCATCACAACCATTATTGATTGTGACGACCATATTATTGAAAATAATAAACCAAAAATCAGCCTATATTGAGATATTTTGGACTATCATCTACCCACAAACAAGTTACAGTTCTATGAACTCGGTCAAAAACTCGCGAGGAGCTTATTGCTTTAAATTTTCGGTCATAACTCGCGAAATTTTATTAAGTTAACGCCCGTAAACCAACTTCTCTAGTGCAGGGGAACGTTCAAACTGGGGAGATCGTAGCGATAAGTAGGAGTAGCCGTTTTCACTTACCGACAAATCGCTACGATTCGCAGAAATTGATGCCGGCCGGCACCAACCTTCCACCTCCACTCCAATAAATCGCTATGATGTCCCATTTAGACGCATCGACAAATCGCTCCAATTTGATTGTGACGATAAATTGTTACGATTTATCGTTGCGTGTGAAGCGGCCTTAAAACAGGGCAGATCATCGAGCTTCATTTTACTTCCGAGCCTATCAAGGTAGCGGAAGCATTAAATTCATTTTTAAAGAATAAAAAAAAATGACCGCCAAAATGAGAATTTCCGCCTTCCTGAAAGATTATGGTTTCATGTATGTCTCTGTCATACAAGTCAATGGTTCCGTAAATCCTTGTAATGGGCAAAACTGTACGTTATTGATAGAATTTTCCATTCGATATCGATGGAATTTTCAGGGATCTTGAGACTATGGATGGTTCTCTACAAATGTCATCGTCATCGTCGTCTGATCATCAAATTTGAAAGAACATTGATTTTTTGAGATTATCTACTACGTATTGGATGATCTGTACAATCATGTTATGTATAAGAGAAAACTATGCTCCACACCCACTTGGCAAAGTTTTTGCTTCCCAGTCTACCAAGGTAGCGGAAGCATTGTTTTCACTTTTTTTTTAAATTCTCCAAAATCAAAATTTCCAATATCGTTTTACCTTTCAGGCCTTCTTGAACAATTTCGGTTCCATGTCTGTCTGTCTGACATGAAATCCTTGTAACGGGCAAAACTTAACGAAGTTATCGTCCGATTTCGATGAAATTTTCAAGGATTACGCGGGTTGGTGTGTAGATGATATCCTACGCAAATAATCGCCCCGGATCTGCTGTAGCCTCTGTGCATGCGCAAACGTGAAATCCACGTAACAGTAATAATTTCTACATTTTCCATCTGAATTCGATGACATTTTCAAGGATTGACGAGTAGATAGTTTTCTAAGAGGGTAGTCCAAAGTAGGTACTTAGATATTGAGGTTTTGAAATTACCTACAATGCATCGGATCATCTATACGATCGGGCTATTGATACGAGGAAGCTATGTGACACAGACTTTTCGAGATTTTCAGGGTTTGTGCAGGTTGTTGTCTGGATGGTCCCCTATGAACTTAACGGCTCCCGGATTAATATCAGCCTTCTCGCATGAGCAAATTTTTAAGTAGCCGATTTGTTGTTTGAGTTATTATGACACATAATTGTGTGTGTGAAATTGGTGTGCTTCTTTGCATCTACCAAGACGTAAGGTAAGACGTAAAAAGTTCAACAGGCTTACGAAAGTAGTGCTTTTTCTGTGCAATTTCGTATGAGGATAACCCGCAGAACATTTAAAATTTCGTAATTGAAAAACCCCCGAAGATCGGTTTGGAAAATTGCTCAAAAAAATAAGTACTAATCCGGGAAAATGGACCTTAAAAAATTCGCTAACAGGATTGTGTTGCATTGAACAACTTGGAATAACTGCATGGATTCAGGAGAAAGGCCTTCTAAACCAAAGTTGTATAGAAGAAGTTGTACGTGTACCCAATCTATTAGGTAATCGCACTAAGATCGATGTGTAGGCGGTAGTTTCCATGCATGCAAAATCAACACGCTTCGAACAAGATCTCTCACGATAGAATGATCGATTGGCAAGCTGAATTAACTTCATCCACCATCTTCCTTCACATTCCGAATGCGAGCAACGGTGTAAGGAACGATTGTTTTCAGTAAGTTCGAGTAGGGATCTGGTTCCAACCAGTCAATAGGTGATACCTATCAACGAAAATTGGCGTAAGTCACGCTATCCCATCACTGTAGAGACGCTGGAAAGGTATCATCAACCCTTTTCTCACAGAGATCTACCCAAATGATGGATGAGGGTCATCGCCCTTCTTTTATCCTTGAGTTTCGTTGCTATGGATCCTGTTGTTACCCCTATTGACGTCACTTGTTTACGGGTTGTCGTGGAAATGAAGCAGTTATCGTCGCAAGCCCTTATTGTACTCTCCTAAAATTATGTTTGACCTACCTATTTGATTTGCAAAGTGTGAACAGTTAATTGCAGCAAGACTATGCAGGTGATGTGAAACATGTAGAGGAAGAGCCCTATTGATACATCCTGGTATGAGTTCCGGGCCTTCCTCATACGTACCAGTGCTAAATGATTCTAAACAACCAACGAACGATTCGCTGAGACAAACAAACCTTGCGGAATTCTTCGATTTTCTGTCCTCTGCCTACAGATTGAACTCTGATCTAAATGAAAAATCCCGCCTAAAAACTCGCATAACATCCGACGAACTATCCACCAATAGACTAGTTAGCAAATTATTGGGATCTCTAGGCGAGAATAGCCGATCAGAAAGATGTCAGCAACCTTGGAAATGTGTAGCGAAACCAAGAGCCAAGAGAAGTATTGGAAGCTGTGCCGACGAAAATGTACCAATGGGTGGGAAAGCATTCAAATCAACAGTTTCCATAGAAGATATAGCTGATCATCTCAATGCTAATCTTGAATCCGTTCTCAATGAGGGCATTCTAGACTCTGTCATGCCTTTTATAGTTCCCAAACTGAACTTTGCAGAAACAGCGGTAAAAGTGAAAAATATGGAACAATCCAAAAGACAAGAAGAGCTTCAAATACAGCAAACAACCAAAGAATATCTGGGAATAATGAAAAACGGTGGAATGGAAAATAAATGCTCCGAGTAAGTAGATTCGAATTTATTTTAATTTTAATTAATTTTTGTCAAAATTAATCCAGAAAAAAATTAAGGTTTGTTAGTTTAAATAGATTAAAATTTGAGCAAACAATTCTCGAAATTCGTTTTTGCTTCCGAGTCTACAAAGGTAGCGGAAGCATTGTTTTCACTTTTTAAGGTCAACAACTTATCCAAAATGAAAATTTCCACTCATGATTTACTTTTAGACCTTCCAGAACAATTTTGGTTCCACAAATCTATGTACTTAATGGGCAAAACTAGATGAAGTTACTGTCCGATTTCGATGAAATTTTCAGGGAGTGTACGGATTGGCGTGTAGATGGTCCCCTATGATAATCATTGTCCTCGGATTGATAGCAGCCTCTGCGCATAGGCAAACGAAAAATCCTTGTAACAGCCATATCTTCTACATTTTCCTTCCGAATTCGATGAATTTTCAGAGATTGTGCGGGTTGGCGTGCAGATGGTATCCCCTACGAGGGTAGTCCAGGTACCTACTTAGAGATTGGTTTTGAGAGATTATCTACCTACTATTTTTGGGTACAGTAGAATATAAATCTATAATAATATGTCACACTTTAAATGGATAGAACATTCTAGAAATCAAATGTAAAGCTGCGTTTACACTAGCGAAAATCTCACGTTGCGAGAGAAGTTTCGCGAGTAGGGTGAGCCGCCTTCGACAAGCCTCTTGTCAAATTCAAACATTCTTCCTGGTTCATAACTCGCGCAACAATGGGAACAACGTTTACATAAGCAACGATTTCCTCGCGAAACTCATTAGATGCTCGGGCGAAAACTGACTGATCCCCCTCCATTCCGCGCGAAAGATTATCTTTAGTGCATAAACAACTCTCAATAGATTTAATTTTGGCGCGAGAATTGAAATATACGTTAACTTGACGTTTTAGAATTACTAGCACAATTGCCATTAAACTTCAGGGAAATGTTCAGATTATGCTGGTCGGCACGTAGGTGTCTCCTCTACTTTATCGCATATTACGAGTAGTCACATCCATATCATCATACCTGATAGTCAGGTACAGATAATCCAATTTGTCACATCCATTTCCAACTTATTTTCAGCACCGAGATTGAAATACAAGTCTGTGACGAAATACGACACAAAACGAAAATATTCAAATGTCCCAGAAGCCTACTATTATCACAAATGGCGTACTTTGCAGATGTAACATCAGGTACGTATTCCGACGGATGCTGACACCATAATAATATCAAAAATTTTGCATAAAGTCAGCATGGCTGCTATTGAATGTCTCTGTATGTACCTACTACCTATTTAAAGGAATGGAGTAAGTATTCAATTCACAAAAAGAATGAAAATCAAAAGGAACCGAAAAGTGTTGTAGTTGGATGCTCTGAGAAAATAAGCAAAGTTAAATATCAGGAACGGTTTAAAAAATATTTCAAACGATAAAATTTGTATCCGTGGTCAAAGTTATGGGCCTTTTAAGAACTCAGCTAATTATTGGTAGCCATCTACCCGAAATTATAACATGCTGCTAACAAGAAATCATCTTTTGTATAACTAGAGTTAGGTATTCCTAGCTTCACCTGGTCTCCCCTGAATGGAATCAGTTCTATGCAATCCGTCATTTCAGCTCTCCATTCTAGAAAGTGCAATAGCTTTACCACTTAGGATGTGTCGATTTCCCCTTTCATGGAGGTATGATGAGGATTTCGCGTTGTCGCTGTAGGGCTTGGCAGATCAGAGCACTCAGAATTTATTGCACCATTGTATTCACTAATTTTGTAGCATTCCGTCCGAGGAGCACAACGAAACCGTGTAATTGCCCGTTTTTCTTTCTTTTTGTGGATTGATTTCCAGGGAGAAAAGCATTTCCAATCCCTCTAAAATTTTGCAAGAATACTTCTCCATCGATCCTCAATACTGTAGAAATTGGACGCAGTCGTTTCCGGGGTTTTCCAGGTCGCCACATACGAGTAAATTTGGGTTTCAAAAATCATGATTGTATCATAGTCAGCCCCTATGTCACATAGTCACCCCGTTTTACAGTATTGAAAATAATAAAACATACGAGAGGGAATCAGGAGGAGTGTATGGGTGATTTGCAAATTGCCAGACGCATGACTTTCCATGCCGTATGTTCAAGTGTTATTTCATCAAATAACCAAGTAGCGCGTTTGGATAGTGTTTGGAGTGAATTCAAATAAAAAACCCTCAATTCTGTCGCAGAGTCATATTTGTTTCGTAAATTGTTGAAGGTCAACGCCTCGAAGACATGGATATATCAGTTCACTGCGATTTGACAATATTTGAGTTATTAATGAAATGGGTTAAATCAACCACATCCAACGAAAATATTCCTGTATTGCGTGAGTACAATTTGCTTCCGTGTATAGAAACAAATTCATCTTGCATTGATAGTGGGTAAGCAAAACCTAATGATCATTATAATTTGAATTTTTCAGATAATTTAAACGTGATCCCAGTTCTTGTATCAGCGACTTTCTTACAAATGAATCCTCTAATCCAGCAATGCATATCATACTTTAAAGCAAATATGGACGACGTAATAAAAACAGCGTCGCCAAATCTATCCTGCCTGAATGATGCTGTTATAGCCAAGTGAGAAATGACGACAGCTTCAGTTAAATTATTCCTATTCAACAATACATTGCGATGAATAATTATAATAATAGATTTAGCCACTTTCCAGAATTGCAGAAGCATTAACTAACTTGGAATTAGACGCGATGGACGACCAGAAGGATAAAATACAGTCACGATTGTTCTGCAAATTCATCATGTTATTGACACGTAAAGAGCCTCAATATTTCAGGGGTCATTTCTCTTCAATATCTTCTCTTTTCAAATGCAATCTGTGTAAAAAGATTTTGCACGTACACTTTGCTTGCTGGATCCCTTGCTTGCAAAGCAACGTGAAATTAGACAACTCTGGAATTATGCAGGCCCTCCATGAAATGTAAGTGAACAACTTATCTATTTTGTATTGATTCGGAAAGTATCAATATATTGTATAATATACACGGCTTTAGGTTCGTAATGTGCCCGTGTCACCTAGCAAGATCAACGTCCAGCTAAATTGCCTCTACAGTAGAGCTACCTCTAGGTAGAGGTTGAACTAATTAAAATTGCGTCGTAACTCATGAGGATGGAAAAAGAGCGATTTCCTATTAAAAACCACCTAATTTTCGGCCGCCGTTTCGAAAAATTCCAGTAAAATCCAAAAATGGATACCACCACGTGATTCAGCGTCAAAAATTAATGAAAAAACATGTATCACACTTGGGGTCTACATTCATTTCAATTTTGGCACAATCCAGGAGTTGCTCATGTTTGCGACTGGACGAGTTGTGCGGAACCAAAGAAATCGGTTGAGGTGTTTGAAATTCATGAAATTTTGCTTAGAATCAGAATCTGCAATAAATGGGGTTCTCATTTGAAATAACGAAGTTAGCACGCGTTGTGGGCATTTGTGCGCTAGTGCGGTGCGCGAAAGTATAATAGTTGAATTCTTCGTAAAAAATGAAGGGGGGTTACCGCTTGAAGTTTTTTTCTATCCCTCAAAACAACGGAGATAAAAAGGGTGGACTATTAACTCGCAGACACCCTGTATATGTATCGTAGGAATACATGTATTTATTTATATTTTAACTTGAGCATTCGAACGGGTTTTTTCCCTGAATGTATTAATATGGGAAGAAACCCAATTTGTAAAGAGGGAGACAGACCGGATCCAGGAAATTTCCGTCCGAATGAGAGATCGAAAGAAAGTTGAATACCTTTCTGTTTACTGTCTTTTAAGGGGGTCTCAGTCGGTCGCCGTTCATTCGGACGGAAATTTCCTGGATCCGGTCTGTCTCCCTCTGTATAAATTCTGTACAAATTGGGTTTCTTCCCATATTCATGCATTCAGGGAAAAATCCCGTCCGAATGCTCAAGTTAAAATACAAATAAATACATGTATTCCTAAGATACATATACAGGGTGTCTGCGAGTTAATGGTCCACCCTTTTTACCCTCTTTTTTAACCCTTTTTACCTCCGTTGTTTTGAGGGGTAGAAAAAAACTTCCAGCGGTAACCCCCTTTTAGCATTTTTTGAGACCACGCGGAGCTCTGTAGGACAAACCGTTCGCTCCCTACGAGAACTTAAGCCTCTTTGGCCTAATCTCCGTTCAAATTTTAGCTGAACGAAATGCGATCGATATTTTTCTTCAAGTTGGTTGGTGTTAACAATGGCAAAGCCATGTTCTTTGCGGACGAGTGATCTATATAGAAAAATAATAAACCTTTGTGTAAAAATTTGCAGGAATTTTTAATTCAAAGTTAAAATGATTCTTGAGGACCAGCTTTTAAGTATATGTATTTCGCATTTTTTGCTTCATAAAACAGGTACTATTTTTAGTACCTCGTTCCAAGTATCACACGAAATTAGCACTGACATGACGTCTGCAAGCAAACGTAGGTTTTGTAGAGTGGTAAATATATTGGCAAGGCGTTGATGTAAATCAGATACAAACTGGCGCTCTAAGTCCCTCTCTGAATTAAACCATAATCCACGCACAATGGTTTGCTGTCAAACTCATCCATAGTAACTATTTGCTATCTAGACGACAAATAGCTATCAAACCATTCAAGAGTTCCCCACAATACCCACGTTCTCCATTCGTGGGAACAAAATACCTCTATCAATCGTGCAAAACACTTAGAGAGATCCAAAGAAAGTTGAATACCTTTATTTTTACTGTCTCTCAAGGGGGTCTCAGTCGGTCGCCGTTCATTCGGACGGAAATTTCCTGGATCCGGTCTATCTCCCTCTTTATAAATTGGGTTTCTTGCCATATTCATGCATTCAGGGAAAAACCCCGTTCGAATGCTAAAGTTAAAATATAAATAAATACATGCATTCCTACGATACATATACAGGGTGTCTGCGAGTTAATGGTCCACCCTTTTTATCTCCGTTGTTTTGAGGGATAGAAAAAACTTCAAGCGGTAACCCCCCTTCATTTTTTACGAAGCATTCAACTATTAGAGAGTTTTTGCTTCACACGGTGGCGAGCTCCCGTGAACGTGAAGCTACGGAAAACTAGAGTTGATGCTAACCTCCCCACTCCTTTTTACCACGGGACCGTGACTGTTACCATAGAAACGGGACGCTCCGTGGATTCTGTTATCATAACCTGACACCAAGAGACCTTGTCTGAGAAGTTGGCCGCCATTTTCATTCTTACTGAAGTGGAAGGTACAGAATGGAACCAACTACAAAAACCTAGTTTCGAGTGATCGAGCATCAAAGTTATTTCAAGTTTGTAAATCAGGTGATAATTTTATTGGAATTTCCTTCTTTTCCTCTCAAATTTAAATTAATGCCGCGTCATTTCCTACTTTGAGAGAATGCAATATCTGTAGTAGAACGCCTAAAATTAAAATTATATGTAGTTGATTTCTTTCTGGGATTTTGCAAAACGCTGTTACCAAATCTGAGTGATGAACCTACTCAGTCGGTTCCATTCTGAGGAATTCTAAACGTCTATTCACATTCAACCTTCATTTGTTTGCAATCCTAAATTCATCATTCTTCTAGAAGAAGCGATACCTTACTCATGACCTCACAGTCACAAATCCTCAAAAATATATTTTTATAGGTTTTTATATAATCCTGTCTCAATTTTTTTTCCGACCAAACAATATTCTAGGTATTAATGGTAGGTGTTTCACGAAAAGGTTGCACCCCCTTCATTTCCCCAAAATTCAGCGTGAAAAAATGGGACCATCGCTATTCTTCATGGTTTTTTGTAAGGAATTCAGGAAAAATACTGTGGCACATCTTTTTTCATCATTTTTTGACTCTGAACCACAGGGTGTCATCCGTATTTAAATTTGACTGGTATTTTTTTCTACTTTGCGCGAAAATATTCTTCCTGGATTTCTCACCAAAAATCATGTAGAATAGCGTTGGTCCCAATTTTGGTTTATTATTTTCAATAATGAACCTTTGAAATCGACCAAGAAAAAAAAATTTTAACACCCCCTCAAAATTTGATGGTTTACGTTTCAAGGTACGTAGAATCCAAAAATCGAATAAAAATTTGGCCGTCCGTCCGCCGTCCGCGGCAGTTTCCCCACTTAGCATTGACCGATTTTGATGAAATTCGGTATGTAGGCTCCATGTGGGATCTAGTTGTTCCCCGAAGCTTTTGGTTGATGTAGGTCACTCCTAAGGGTTCCAAAATCAATTTTGAAATTTAGAAAACGCCCTAACTCAAAAAAATTCGATATAAAGGTATTGTTTTTCCTTCAATTTAAGATTCTATAGAATTTTTAGAATTTTTTGAGACCACGCGGAGCTCTGTAGGACAAACCATTCGCTCCCTACGAAAATTTAAGGGTTTATATTGAAATATATAATATATATATTATTTATATATTATATAAATCAAAACACGAGTGTGAATCGCAAAAGAGGCCTCAACTCCGTTCAAATTTTAGTTGACCAAAATGCAATCGATGGTTGGTGATTTTGATTTTTAGAAAAATTTTTTTTTTTTGATTTTCTTTGATTTTTTTCCTCATATTGGATGATTGGTGATTGACGAGTGATCTTTATAAAAATAATAAACCGTTGTGTAATAATTTGCAGCGTTTTTACGTTGTATTTTGGGGAAATGAAGGGGGGTGTAACCTTTTCGTGAAACACCTTGTATATTCAGTTTGATGCATACCTAATTATTAATTTTACTATCAAATTGCAATTACAATTAAATTGTTGGCAAACTTCTTATAAACTCATGAACACAATTGGCATTTTAGATATAGCATATGACTAAGAATGATGATATCTTAGGCCTATCTTTTGTTATAAGTTTTTCTCTAAGTCCCAAAATGTTCAGAGTTCATGTATGGTATTACACCTAATTAATAAATACTTATATTTTGAAATATAATAAATGACAATAAACTCGGGAAAATTATAATATTTTTAAAATTGCACATGGGTAAGAATGAGTTTTAAATGTGTTATTGCCTGAACACATTTTTAGATCAGTTTTTTTTTCACTATTAATCAAGTGAAATTTCAAATGAAATTATGATCAAGTGAACTACCAATATCATTCGTGATTATATTCGGACCTCAAAATTCGACGTGTGTTAGGCAATGTTTATCATATTAAAATTACTTTTCGCATGAAGGAACTATACATTTATTTTTGTACGGAGTTAAATAAACCTCTATTGAAGTTCCATTGCAGTGCTCTGTAATAACCTAAAGTCCCTAGTTTTAATGTGAGGTAGGTACTCATTTTGGCAAGAATTGAAGAAGAATGTAAAAGAAATCTTGCGATTCGCAAAACCAAAACAGTGTAATAACTGTTATCAGGGCGTAACCTACCTAAAGGTTGCATCTTGCGGTGGCAGGAACCCGACCGCGGGAGGGGACCGTGTGAAGAGCGCTTCAAACGGGCGGTCTTCGAGAACGCACGGCGACCGCGACAACTTCGGGAAACTTCGTACCTTTTCGGTCATCATCGACCGCTGAATTTCCACGGACGGTGCCTCCCACGGTGCGCCCGCATGAAGCAAAAACTCTCTATTATACTTTCGCGCACCGCACTAGCGCACAAATGCCCACAACGCGTGCTAACTTCGTTATTTCAAATGAGAACCCCATTTATTGCAGATTCTGATTCTAAGCAAAATTTCATCAATTTCAAACACCTCAACCGATTTTTTTGGTTCCGCACAAGTCGTCCAGTCGCAAACATGAGCAACTCCTGGATTGTGCCAAAATTGAAATGAATGTAGACCCCAAGTGTGATACATGTTTTTTCATTAATTTTTGACGCTGAATCACGTGGTGGTATCCATTTTTGGATTTTACTGGAATTTTTCGAAACGGCGGCCGAAAATTAGGTGGTTTTTAATAGGAAATCGCTCTTTTTCCATCCTTATGAGTTACGACGCAATTTTAATTAGTTAGGGTGGCTACCTCTACCCCCAAACTTTATTGTCTTTTCCTCCTCCCAAATTTAAAAAATTAAGGGGGGTTACTGCTTGAAGTTTTTTTCTACCCCTCAAAGAACGGAGATGAAAAGGGTGGACCATTAACTCGCGGACCATTAATGGGGGGACAATTTTTCCTTTAACCTCTTGTGATGATCATCTAAGGCTCACCCAATTTGGCAAAATTCTATAGCGGAATCTACAAATAATTCGGTTATAATCTTTACTTTAGCATGTCAGTATCCAGGGAGATGTTGAGAAATATAGTCTTCTTCTGAATTTCAGAGTCCGGACTCTTTATATTGTGAGACTGTTATAGCACAAATTTCCTAATATTGTAGGTATTGTCTATAAGTTCACCCCTATATCATCCACGATTGTTCTTAAAAATGTATTTTTCTAGCATATATGAATATACTTTTATTTTTCGTGGAAATTCAAACCCGATTACACAGTTGAAAAGAACATTAAATTTAGCATCCGACGAGTAACAACACACTTTTTTAACCTTGCATCTAGTTAGATTTTTTCTAGCCCAATCTTAAAACTTTGCAATTTCTGAGTTTTTTGTCAAAAAACTCAAGAGATTTTCACCCATTTTTTGTAGAGGAAATCCAATGCGGTTTTCTGTAAAAACATCCTGAAAATCTAAGATTTCCAACAGTGTAATCAAAAAATATTTTACAATCGAATTTAGGGGAGAAATCTGTGTTTAAACACGGAACAACGGGTTTTTTTTCTTCAACGAAATCGACGGTTTGACGGGGGGATTTGGGGTTCTCTTCCACCGCCGCTCCTCCCACCCTCCAACCAACCCCGCATCATCGCGTCAAAACGTCGATTTCGTTGAAAAAAATCCACGCTTTTCCACGTTTAAACACAAATTTTCCCCCTAAATTCGATTGTAAAATATTTTTTGATTATACCGTTGGAAACCTGAGATTTTGAGAATGTTGTTGCTGAAAACCGCACTGAATTTCCTCTACAGGAAATTGGTAAAAATCTCTTGAGAATTTCGTCAAAAAAACTCGAAAATTGCAAAGTTTCAAGTTTGAACTAGAACAAATCTAACTAGATGCAAGGTTTAAAATGTTTGTTATAGCTCATCTAATGGCAAACTTAATGCTCTTTTCAACAGTGTAATCAGAATTTAATTTCCACAAAAAAATATTTAAATTGAAAAAACTTGAAAAAATAAGGGGTTAAAAGAAAATTGCTACAAGACATTATTTGTTGGAAATACCTCTTAGAATCGACGCCTGAAGTTTGGCCGTATCTTTCTCGGACACCCTGTATAGGACTACTATAATGATAACATACGTGGGTAACTATTCGTATCTTATCTTTCAGGGACGAGTTTTGGAACATTAATTTTTTCATAAAGGATCTGAAAAACGAAGTGAAAAGTTGGAGGAAGGTTTATTGGAGGGTATGGGGAACCTGCCATTACCTGAAATGCCTTCAGTGTTCGAGCTACTACCCATTGAAAAGCACCAACTGGTGCAGACATCATGACCAATTCCCTCAGTTTTTTCCAGCTGAAGAAGGAAAGCAAGCGTCTATTGTTGGTAATTAATTACTGTAGTACAATAGCCAGTCGAATTAGTACAAGGTGACACCACTATGAGATGGTGCGATTTTGAGTAGGTGAGTAGCTATTGGATGAACGAGTAGGTCCAGCAATGATGAGAGTGACTAGTAGACAATGAAGAATAGAAATCCTGACCAACATCAGGTAGTAAACGGTGGATTGTGGACAGGGAAATATGAATTGTTAGCAAACTACAGTCGTTCTGAGGAAGCAGCGCTGAATGCTCTAAAAATGTCTGCCAAGTGGGTGTGGCACAGCTTCTTCTTATCTACAACAAGATTGTAAAGATCATCTCCAAGTACCTAGCACTACCCTCAAAATTTGGCAATCACATGTCATTGAAATTTATTGGGAATCATCAAGAGTCTAACCACACAACCCCTGAAATTCCCATTAATATCGAATGGTTTGTTGAAGTCAGGCTTATCAAGGATTTCAAGTTGGCGTTTGCACAAAGGCTGCTATCGTTCTAGGGGCGACGAATTTTATAGAGATCCATCATCTACACTCCAATCCGCACAATCCCTGAAGATTTCATTGAATTCGGATCGAAAATGTACTTAGAGGTTATGGGTGATACAAGAGTTTCTCTTATTGAGCCTTGTTCGTTACATATTAGGTTGAGTCCTTAGCATCGTTACCAGTAGCCACGTTACCCATTAATACAAAAAAAAAAGCCCGCAATGCCACATTAGTTCCCCAGGTGAACCATACCAGTAGCCACCATGTCGACAGTAACAATGGAAAACCGCGTAAGTTGAAAAAACGAAATTTTTCAGGAGACGTAAAAACTACTATTTCTAAGTCATTTAGGAGTTTTTTACGCCTCCTGAAAAATTTTGTTTTTTCAACTTATGCGGTTTTCCATTGTTACATATGGGATTCTACGGATACTTCTCTGTAAAACATCATGAAGCACCTAGGCTGACTTGAAAATTGGCAGCTATGTGAGCTTTGGGATTTCCCCTCGCTTTTTTATGTTCTTTGTTTATATTATTTTTTCCCTTATAGTTGTTCATTCATGGAGGTGCTCTTGTATCTGTATATGTTAGCTGATTGCAAGAACTTAAACGACCACAATTTTGAAAACAGCAGTCTGAATAGTGAATTTTGTCAACACATTAGAGAGTTTTCACCACGTCAGGCGCGACGACTTGAGATCGTGACAACTAGAGACAGATGGGGCCAGCAGCCGCAGATGCTAACTTTTTTGGTGGATTTCGAGTCGTCACAAAATAAGGTGCAGACTCTGGAAGTGACGCTAAACAGCTACCAACCTGTGAAGTCACTATAAAATGGCCAATAGCGAACAGCTGATTCAGACTCCGGGGGTCTCAAAATGAGTTTTCCAGATCGAAAATTAGAATATTCGCCATATTGAAAAAGCAATAAATTTATTACTACTTGGATACCTATCTACATCCCTTTCTGACCCTACATTGCAATATAAAAACCTACCTACTGATGATTTTGATTGTTTTCACCTTTAGAAAGTAGTGAACACCACAAAACTAGCTTTTCCAGAGCTCTTACTGCATTTTTTGGGTCTATAATACCTACTAACCACCGATTTTACAGTAGCTACCTTTCTACTGGTTCCTTGTTTGTCTAACAACACGTCTGTAACATATCTCTAAATAATTTAGAGTAGGTAGGTACTTCGTTTCTACCAACCAGGAAGTACAGACTATTACGAAAACGGAAGTACAGATTTATCCTACTAGGATAGATGTACAAACTTATAGACGTAACACCTAAATGCAGACATCCATAATTAACTAAATACCTACTATTATGTGAAAAGAAGGCATGTTTTCAAAGGTAATGAACTTAATAACTGTTGTAAGAGCATTTTTTCCAATTTGACATGCAACTTATACAATGATCACAGCAAACAGAACAATCACTTGAAATCTTGAATATGAACCTACTTACGTGAACTGACTCCCGTCGCCTGTTTATTGTAGATCTGTAGTTAGGTGTGTTGGTAGATGAATAAATAATACACAACATTAAATGAAAAACAAGGGTGCATTTATTCAGAAATTTCTTTGACATTCAAACAATGTAAAATTCGCACAGAGTCAACAGTAGTATACGATGGATTCACTTGATCTTGATGTGAAGATAACAGAATTCTGGTGACGAGTAGTTTGTTTTGAGAGATGAAAAACTTGATAATTCCTAGGAAAAAGAAAACTGTTCTACAAATGAAAGCTAAAATCGAGAACCAAAACACGGGAGTCGAACGTTGAACACAACACAAAATCCTGGTAGATTGAAACTGGTTATAAAAGTGTGAGGTTATGAAGGGTACAGTCGTCAAGAAAGTCGTCGTCCTCGACGCCGCCAAAAGTCGGCATTTGAGGTGTCGTCCATGACCACTGAGCTCGCCGTCCAAGTTGTCACGCATGCGCAGTCACCATTTACAGACGGTTGCATGGATATTACAAACGGACAGTCGTCACAAATGATGTGGCGAAAACTCTCTATTATGTAGTACCCACTTCAATTCCTTTTCTGCCATTCACTCCAATTACTTCAATTTTTGCTCATTCATTAATACATATACTTAGTTACAGGGTGTCGAGCGATTCCCCAAAAAAAATTCCCTGAGTTTTCAGGGTCAATATTCGTATTTTTACAGGATGATAAATGAACCTAAGATAAATAGATGAGATAATAATTAATCAAAATTCAGGTTTTCAAGGACATTTTGAAATGAGAAAGCACTAGAAAACGTCTGGCAAGTGGGTGTGGCACATAGCTTCCTCGAATCAATAAACTGATTGTACAGAAAGATGATCCGATGCATTGTAGCTAATCTCAAAACTACAATCTCTAAGTATCTTGCACTTAGAGAGTATCTTGCTTCTTAGGGAGCCATCCACATGTCAACTCACTTAATCCCTGAAAATTTCAACGAAATAAGATGGGGAATGTAGAAATTATGGCTGTTACAAAGAAATACAGGTTTGCGCATGCGCAGTCGTTACTATCAGTCCTAGGGTGATGATTTTCATAGGGGACACCTACACGCCAACCCGCGCGATCTTTGAAATTTTCATCGAAATCGAACAATGACTTCACATAGTTTTGCCCGTTACTAGGATTTCATGACTGACAGACAGACACGAAACGTTAAACGCGAGTGGAAATTTTGATTTTTGGAGAACATTATTATTATTATTATTATTATTTTCAATCTTGGAACGTAAACACAAGGTTTCTGCTACCTTGGTAGACTCGCACTCATGTCCTGCAATTGTGCCCTTATGAACACTTTTAGCAAATTTTCTAGAAAAAAAATGAAGCAATTTCAACGGCACTATAAATTGTAATAACAAAAACGGATTAAAAAATAGAAACGTATATTCGAAATATTGTAGTAGGGAAAATTTTCTCCATTTGGAACACCTATAATTGAAAAATTCTACTAAAACAGTAGGTACTTGAACGTTTCTCTCTCATACTGCCGGAACTTACCCCAAAATGTTCGGCGCCCAGGCTTTTTCCAGGTTTTTTTGGGAGAAGAAAGAAATTCCTTGAGTATTCCAGGTCGCTCGGCACCCTGAGTTATTAATTGGCAGAGAAGCGTTACTCTTCAGGTATTATTCATTATAAGTTCTTACTTCCAGGGAAACATATGTGTTGTGGTCAGAAGACTTACAGATTTGAAATACTTCCGACATTCACAGTAAGTTTATTTTATAATAGGTAGGTTTTATGAATCTTATTATTTTCTCATGCTATTTCACGAAAGTAAGTGCTTTAATTTCAACTTAATAACTACATAAAAGTTGGAGTATTGATTGTCATTCTAATTTTAGGGCTGTGATTTTCGTGCTCACCAACCCCTTATACCACCTCAACAGCAGGGAATCTCAAAGATTCTTGAAAGAAAATCAGAGCTGATATTTGTAAACCCCCCTAGGCTGAGCATAAGAATAAATTTATTGAAAGAAATAGACCACTATTGCGAAGGTGCGTCTAGAATAAGAGGTAAGTACTCCAATGAAATACGAGTAGGTACATAATGTTGTGATCAGCTACCTCTTCGCATTTCTGGCCATCCACTTCCTTGGCTCAAATGGTAGGAGCTCCGATTCAGAATTGGAACGATAGGAGATCGATCCCCGGTTGCGGGAAGTAAATTTTTGATGATTCAACAATGACATTGGTCCAATGGGGATGGTCCCAAGTGAATTGGAGGATAGCGCCTTCTAAATTAAAGGACGGTCCCCTATGAATTGGAGGATAGTACTCCGTGAATTGGAGATAGTCCCCTGTGAATTGGAGTATAGTCCACTAGCCAATTCAAAACTATTAAGATGCTTGTGATCTTCCGTTTTATAGATGAATCTGACGTTTATTCGGATTCGATAAGGAATGAATATTTTTCATGGTACAGCCTACAAGTGGTACCCACATATGTGCATGCACATCTTCATAAGGAACCTCCACCGTTGGAATTGATTGAAGAAGAAATTGAAGAAGAAGACTTGCAAGGTAAGCACAAGAAACTCGTAAAAAGTGCCAAGGACTGGGCAATAGCAAACCATTAGAGCAAATTCCGTTTTTAATTTCATTATTTACTATGTTAAAAGGCGTGAAGCTACATAGGATGTACAATGTGCTAATATAGCTCGTTATATGCAGCAACGATTAGTGGCTCATGATACACTGGTCAACAACTCCTCATCTCTGCTGTTTTCAGACACTGAAAGTGGTAGCTCGAGTTCCAAGCATAATCAATACGTATTTGACCCGAAAAAAGAGTACTATTCATCAACTGACGAAATCGATAGTTCAAGTATAGAAGACGAAGATTTGTCAGATGAGGATTCTTTAACACAATCCAATCCTCTTCCCAAATGTTGTCGACATAACAAACATTGCTCTCATAAAAAGTAAGTGAAATTGAATAATAACTTTTAGAAAAATACATTTGTACGACAAAATACCATTTTATAGGTATTTGTGCGAGATTTGTTAAGGCACGACTGACGACTAGTGTGCATAATCAAAAATCATAATTTCAACATCGTGCTGACTTTTACTACCACTTACTGGTCTCCAGAAGATGTTCAACTTAGAGCAGAACCAATTCGTATTGCAGAAAACTCAAATACAATAAACGCTGGATGCCTAAATTATCAGTAAGATGTAATCAAGACAATCAGCGAGAACGGGAGGAGAGACTCATGAAGGCATACATCCAAAAACTATCACGGAGAGGAGTAAATCCGGATTTGAGCAAAATACAAAAGTGTACTGTAGTTATTCCACGAGCTTGTATGAATTCTTCCATGCCAATTACAGGTAGGTAGGGATATCTAATTTGATAAAAAATCAGTCTAAAAAGAGGTAAATGATAAGAAAATTACTCTGGAGTAGATATTGTTAGGAATTAGTAAGCATCGCCTGTTTCCATGTTATTTGTGTTTGGCAGGGGCGCACTAAGGCCCAGTTCACACAGAACGGACGTTGATCGGAGACGTGGCGTAGACCTTTGTCAATTCCACGTCCCTTCACCATCTCTCCAAGTAAATTACGTCTGCCAAGTTGGGAGGCAAATAGCTCCCTCGTATCCATAGCCCGTTGTAGCTAATCTCAAAACATCAATCTCTAAGTAACTATCCGATCCCCTATGGTTAACTATCCTAATAGTTGACCATCTACACCCCAATTCACATAATCACTGGAAATTTCATCGAATTCGGATTGAAAATGCAGAAATTATGGGTGTTAAAAGGAAATTCACATTGGCGCATGCGCAGTGGCTACTTTCAGTTCAGGGGCAATGATTTTCATAGGGGACCATCTACACGCCAACCCGCACAATCCCTGAAAGTTTCATGACAGACACACGGACTAACAGACAGACACGGAACCAAAATTGTTCAGGAACGCCTGCAACGCAAAAGGCGAGTGGAAATTTTGATTTTGGAGAACTTTTTTCAACCTTGAAAAGTTGTTGAGAATAAGGATATGGATTGGCGGGATAAGAGTTATCAGGTTATAAGGATATGGATTGGCGGGATAAGAGTTATCAGATAAGAAAAGGATTTATGTTTTTCACATGGTTTTTTTTCAATACACTCCTTTTATCCACCAAGTTGTAGAATATTTTCAAGCCTTCAAATTCAACGACTTTACAACAAAAGTGAAAACAATGCTGCGGCTACCTTGGAAGACTCGGAAGCAAAATGGACCTTTCGCCTCTGCCACGTCTCTTCACTGTCTCATAAGAAGGGACGCGCCAGTGGCGTGCCACTCGTCTCTTGCCTTCAAAATGGGTGTGATTATCAATTTACATTGAAATGATATTCCTTCTGTCCTTCTGCATTGTACTGATCACATCACATCCGTTCTGTGTGAATTGGGCCTAAGACTAAGTAAAACACTACCCACCTTGTACGGCATGAACCACCTCCAGCAGCATGGCAGTTTGAGATTCCAAAATCTGTTACATGGTTGAGGTGAATAAACTCAATTGATACCACAACACTGTCTCTGTACTCAGCCGGAACTCTCTTAGGACTGGTTTAAAAAAAAAAGTCAACCCCAAGGTTGAAGTTTACCACAAGGTAACGTAACCCTGGTAAGAAAAATTGCGTTCAAAAATGTTTACGTAACGTAACCCTACAAAGGACTGCGGTTAGATGAAGTAGCACCTCTCTCCTCACCCCAGAAACCCACCGTTTGATCCAATGAATTTAAATTCATGAATTCACAGTGGGTGCTGTCTCAATCTCTTGAACCTTCAGGGGTCTCTTGAGCGGATTCAGGGTTCTTCAAAGCCTTTGGATTGGCCTCTTGATGAGCCAAGTACTCATCCTGAACGTTCTCCGAATCCTCTCTCGTCCCTCCTCCCAGATGAGACGGAACAGGAGCCCTAGTAGTCGATCAAACCGAATAAGTACCGCTGTCACGACTGTTATGGTTTTATAGAGATACAAATAAATATACTATGCTCGTTCAATTAAAGACAAGTTTCTTCCTTGAGATACAAAACACGACTCAAGGTTTTTATAATAATAATAAGAATGAACATGTTCTTGTTATATAATACCCTGGAAACTAGAGATGCTTACGAATTCCTAACAATATCAAACGGAAATCTCAGTATACATCATGCGGATGTAGGTACCTATTTCTAACTGAAACATTGAAACTTTTCAGATGAGATATAGATGAACAAGCAGCGAGGCATCTGTGGGAGAGGCAATCATGATGATCGGAACACACAGATGGCTGTGGTATCACTTTATTACCTTGCACTGTTATCTGTAGGTACCCAAAGACATTAAAATTCATAACTAACAACAACCGAATGAATTTTATTCACTTACACTACTTTAAGAAATGGGCAGCGATCTGATACGTTACGATTTACTCGAGGTAGGTACTTTTTATGGTGAAAAAAACCTCTACCAAGGTTGGATTTTTCAAATGGTTCTTAATATGTTGACTCTAATGGCGGCCAGTGGTCCAAATTAGGAGTGGGGCACAAAATCCTGAATTAAATTCTATGGACCGTAGGAAGGAGAGGGAGGGACAGGGACCAGGATAAGGTTACCAATCTTTAAATATTTATTTATTCCATTAGAAGTATTGGAATACCTACAACAAAACATATTGTTTAGTAATGCATGCATTCCAGGGGACGCCCCATTAGATAAAACGGATTCATTTTATGTAATTAGTATTTTAGGCAAGAACTAGTGGTCCCCTCCCCCTCACTAACCCGTATCAACCATAAAATTTCTAGCGACATGGCGAAACAATTGTGAAGGTAGGTATGAGATATTGAAAAGAAGAAGCGGAATGAAAAAAAATTATAATGCAGTAGGTAGGTTATCCATTTTAAAAAATCCCGTTCGAAGAAACATCCTCTTCTAATAAATGAAGGAAAAGTAGCTTCTTCAGGTTTTGTCCCTTGACTCTATTCCGTTGAGATTGAGAATAATTATGTTCCGCTTGTGAAAAATATCCATGTTTTACTTTACGATGTTATTGATATTGTGAAGATTCTTGATTTCCCCTCAAAAATTCAAAAATTACTTTTAACTATTGGGGATTATTTTTTCTCACCAGGATACAGACCAGGGCCATTGCCCCCCCCACTTGGTTATCTGAAATTTGTTTTGTAATCTGGGAAGTTAAGACAGAGTCAGTAGAGTAAAGAAGTAAGTATGGAAACCATGCGAGGAAATTGCACCACAAAGAGAGTTAAGATTTAGCAATCTTGGCTTGAAGCAGTTAAATGTATACCTAATGCCCATACCCACAGATCCAAAAGTAGATGATGGGATGAAGAATACAGAATATAAGTATAACGAACAGATTTAATCATCACAATAACATGAAGGTACATACAAACAAAACCACAACCTGAGATCACTAAGTTACCAAAAATCTCAGTTTAGACAAAGATTAGTTACAAAAAGCAAAGGAAACAATTGAAAACACGTTGACATGTTTCCAAGATTATTCAATGCACTTCCAGCGACTCTTGTTAGTATGGTTTGCAGAGCAATTAGAGGTCGGATAAGTCGTTCCTTTGATGGAACGACTCGATAAGAGAGGACTCGTTCTGAAGATAGAATAGACAGAGAGGAAGAGTGAGGGGAAAGGTAAAACTAAGTTTAATCCTAGTTTAAATCCGAGAGAAATGAAACCAGATTTGCTTCTGGATTCGGCCAGTCTCATTCATCCAATCACTAAGTAATCTACCCCGTGGAAGGCGGACAGCCCTCATAATTGACGATCTAAAGGCTTGGTTGGAGAGAAAACACGGCGAGGTGAACTATTACCTGATTCAATTCCTCTCAGGGCATGGATGCTTCCGCTCCTTTTTAATAAAGATCGGGAAAGCCACTGACCCAGAGTGCAGATACTGTGGCATAGAGGAGCATGATGTCTGCCACACCTTCTTCACATGTCGCCAATGGGAGGGTATGAGGAGGAGTGCGGAAGGGGTCATCCAAACGCTGCGTCCACAGACAATCATATGAGATGATTAAGAACAAGTCTGGGACGCAATGGCAGTATTTGTCACAGCAGTCCTCAAAGCAAAAAAGCTGGATGGAAGATGGGAGGAAGAAGATGAGGAATAGAATAGAAGGAGAGACCAGAAGTAGGAGCAGCCTTTTGGCACAAAAAAAGGGCTCACCCTGAAGTAATACTGTACAAGTGGTTCCAGGGTGAGTCCTAAGCAGAGGGAGTGGGGTTTTAGTTGGTAGGCCCAATGCATGGGGAGTCCAACACTGTTGTGGTGAACTTCCCCTTCGCTCTTAAAGAGTTTCCCCTCTTCCCTAACAAACAAAAAAAAAAATCACTGAGTAATCTAGATTGACCATAAGCACAAAGAAGAAATCTAGTGAATTTCATTAAATCCTTAGAGGATTGGTGCTTGAAAAAGAAGAAAAACTACTTTTTTCATGTTTTTTTTTTTCCAAAATGTTGATGTTGGGTGATCAAGTGTTTTATCCACATTCGAGATATTTTCCTATTGGACTGGTAGATGGGCGTTTCTTAACACCAAGGACCTTGTAAGGAATCACTAGAACTGGTTACGAAATAGTATATTTAAAGGGGTTATTTTCCCTTTTGAGATTCAGGGAGTGTTCTGATTGAAATTGAATTGAATTTTTATTTTTAAATATTTATTCGTAGCAACCATTGAATTATGAATAATAAATTTTATTTAAGTTACGGACCTCAGTTAGTTTTTGACTAGTCGAGGGAGCAAAGGCCTTGAGAGAAGGCTCTTGAGAAGAAGATGGTTTCTTTTTTGAAGATGATCTCTCGAGTCTTGCTGCAGCCTCTACCTGCTGCAGTCTGTTGACGCTTTCTGTCCTCAATCTTCCTGAATATGTGGATTCGCTGCCATGTAATAGGGGAATTGGCCAATCAGATGGCTGATTGACCATTTCATGGCCATATATGGTAATGTTATGGGGCTGGAACGGAGAGGCATATTGGTGGTCGCTTCGCTAAGTTCAGAAGTCCCTTTGATTATTCAAAATATGTGAGGACGCCCTAAATCGGACCTCACAATATATGTCCGTTAACTGATTTCTAAAAGAATGAAATACTTGACATGAGAGTCACCAAGCATTTTGTCTTGGCAACAATAACACATGTGGTCATAAACTATTTAAGTGACACTACATCTCCCTCCCCTTACATGGAGATCCCGTCTAACTTCCGTTTTTTTCCTGATTTGATCGGCGTGTTTTCTCTCTTCTTTCCCATTTTCCATCACGGAGTATGAAACATCCCCATTTCTTTTTTAAATCTGTCCCAGGGTAAATCCTTTCTTCACCCTGTTCAACACCCACACTTCCTCTCTCTCCTCAAAGTCACGGGATTTCTTTCCCGTTTCCTGGTATTGATTTTGATTTAAAATCGCCAGATCAACCATACGATCGAAATTGGGTTTGAATAGAGAGTTTTTAGGAGATACCGACTCTAAAGATACGGATTGTACGAAGCACTGTATCTCGAGTTCGTACCGTCATGAAGGAACAGCAGTTGACTAGGTCCATTGGACAGCTTATCCCCATGGAACATCGATGAAACGTATACACATAAATAGTATATAGAGAGGGCAGTGGTTAAACCCACCCCTACACTTCATTGCAACATTTTGTTTTACCTTGAAATTTTCAACATACTCCTAATAGATGCAAGAAACATTATCGACATCCCACCTGTGAAGTGTTAAGTGCTGTCATTATCTGGAATGGAGAACCACAAAGCAGCGACCATCTGTTCAGCAAAATCATGTCTTGAGTGACGTGGAAGTTTCGAAGCTTGATCCTTCATCAAAACTAAATCTTTCAGTTCAAAACCGTCCAACGAAACAATATTGACATTTCCAGCGCTATCTGAAATTTAGAACGTAAGATGTAAAGATATAAAGAAAACGAAATGTGTCTATAATATCATGTGAATATTGACTAGTCAGCAAGATTTGAATAGACTCTTACCTGCAACAGTTTCTTCCGAAATGGGTTTGAGTTCACCATCCCGACTGGCACAAGGCAATCTTCCACCATGCCAAAGTTCCTCCATTGTTTTGGGAGGAGACATTTCTGGGAATGGAAATGAAAGTTACACTGCAATATACTACTGGATGCTTTGGAAATGTCACAATTATGCGATATGTTCTCAATACGTTGCGGCTTGCTACTGCAAAGAATAATAAATCAGAAGAGAAGAAGAATAGCCCTTTTAGCTCCGACGCAGACCCCTCTGCAATACGTCATTGTTTTCTTAGCATTACTATAACGTCCATGATGTATAGGCATTTTTAGCAGTTTTCCTTGTTTTAACACAATACTAACTTTGTTGCCCATGTGTAACGTTTTTTTTTTTGGGGGGGGGGGGGGGGGTTCAAGGCAATTATTTATTATAGGACAGAGATGAACGTTGATCGAGATTCAAGATTCAAGATTTCAAGATTTTTATTGGCAATATGTAGAATACAATCATTACATTGCAACATAAAAGCATACAAAAATAGAGTAAAAACAAAATTGAAATTTTCTCTTCTCGACAATTGCCCTCCGAAGAATAAGTTCCTAGGAACTTGTGCTCCCCGGGGGAGTTTGATCAACTCACTGGAGAAATTAAAAAATTAAAAAACGTCTGCCAAGTGGGTGTGGCACATAGCTTCCTCGTATCCATAACCCAATTATATAGATGATCCAATGCGTAGTAGTTAATCTCAAAACACCAATCTTCAAGTACCTTTCACTACCCTCATAGGGGACCATCTACACGCTAATCTGGACAATTCTAGAAAATTTCATCAAATTCGGATTAAAAATGTAAATGTTATGGCTGTTAAAAGGATTTTACGTATGCGCATGCGCAGTGGCTTCTGTAAATTTTAAGGCCTTGATATTCATTGGGGACCATCTACAATCTAATCCGTATAATCCCTGAAAATTTCATCGAAATCGGGTAGAAAATTTGGAATGGCCGTTACAAGGAGATTCACGGTTGCGCATGCGCAGTGGCTACTATCACTCCGAAGGTGGTGATTTTCATAGGGAACCATCTAAATACTAATCTGTAACATCCCTGAAAATTTCATTGAAATCGGATGGAAAATGTAGAAGTTATGGCCGTTACAAGGAATTCACGTTTGCGCATGCGCAGCGGCTACTATCAGTCCGGGGGTGATGGTTTTTATAGGGGACCATCTAAAACCCAATCTGCATAATCCCTCAAAATTTCATCGAAATCAGGTAGGAAATGTGGAAGTTATGGCGGTTACGAGGAAATTCACGTTTGCGCATGCGCAGTAGCTATTATTTTTGGAATGAGATGATTTTCATAGGGGACAATCTAAGTACTAATGTTTAACATCCCTGAGAATTTCATTGAAATCGGATGAAAAATGTAGAAGTTATGGCCGTTACAAGGAAATTTACGTTTGCGCATGCGCAGTAGCTACTATCAGTCCGGGGATGATGATTTTCATAGGGGACCATCTAAATACTAATCTGTAACATCCCTGAGAATTTCATCGAAATCGGATGGAAACTGTAGAAGTTATGGCCGTTACAAGGAATTCACGTTTGCGCATGCGCAGTCGCTTCTATCAGTCCGGGGATGATGATTTTCATAGGGGACCGTCTACACACCAACCCGCACAATCCCTGAAAATTTCATCGGAATCGGACAATAACTTCGTATAGTTATGCGCGTTACAAGGAATTGATGACAGACGGACAGACAGACAAACACACAGACAGACAGACACACAGACAGACAGACACGGAACCAAAATTGTTCAGAAAGGTCTAAAACGCAAAACGCGAGTGAAAATTTTTATTTTGGAGAACTTTTTTTTTTCATCCTTGAAAAGTGAAAACAAAGCTTCCGCTACCTTGGTAGACTCGGAAGCAAAAATGCTCACATTCGGTGTACTCCAATAATTAACAGAAAAAATGACCTAGAATATGGAAATGAAATTAAAACTGGAATTGTTTGGCACAATTGGGCTATCTATGGATATAATTACAAACAATTAGTTAATAATTTCTTAAAACTTGATAAATTAGAAAATAAAAAAATATTTATTCCTTTGAAAAACAGAAATCTAAGGGCTGTCACATAAGAATTTCTCTTATAGAATTCAGTCTTTACATTGGGGAGGAGGATCCGAGAACGATTATAATTTCGAGTAAGAGATGATGCACTATATTCGATTCACTATATTATAAAAAACAATTGAAGTAATCGAATACATACGTGGCGATTACTTTTCGCGATTACTTTTTTAATCGCCAAAGTATTTGAATACAATTGTAATCGAATACTTTTGGCGATTAAAAACACCCGACCCGTTAATATAGGTATTTATTCATGGTATTTGTATATTAGCAGGTACAGTAGACATTGTTTTGCTGGTATGATACAAATATATATGTAATAAATAAAAATTTAATTTTTAATAAACTCTGAAAAGCTTTATATTTAATCAATATCAAAAGCAGTTATAGCTAATAAATGAAATATAAAAACGTCTGCCATTTGGGTGTGGCACATAGATTCCTCGTATCCATAACCCGATTATACATGTATAGATGATCCAATGCATAGTAGTTAATCTCAAAACACCAATCTCTAAGTACCTTCCACTGCCCTCATAGGGGACCATCTACACGCTAATCTGGACAATCCTAGAAAATTTCATCAAATTCGGATGAAAAATGTAAATGTTATGGCTGTTACAAGGATTTTACGTATGCGGATGCGCAGAGGCTTCTGTAAATTTTAAGGCCTTGAATTTCATTGGGGATCATCTACAACCTAATCCGCGTAATCCCTAAAAATGTCATCGAAATCGGGTAGAAAATGTGGAAGTTATGGCTGTTACGAGGAATTCACGTTTGCGCATGCGCAGCGGCTACTATCAGTCCGAAGGTGATGATTTTCATAGGGGACCTTCTAAATACTAATCTGTAACATCCCTGAAAATTTCATTGAAATCAAATGAATAAATTTTGGAGAACTTTTTTTTTCGTCCTTGAAAATTGAAATCAAAGCTTCCGCTACCTTGGTAGACTCGGAAGCAAAAATGAAGAATCGGTTCAAAAAAATACGGTACCTATAAGTATTAAATCAGTAAAAATTGAGTTCTGACAACAAACGGTGTTTTTAAGTTGATTTTTTATTTATTTAGTACTTTTAGGCCGAAATTTAAGGCTAAAGGGGATGACAAGTGTGCGAGAGAGACAGCTATATCGGGAAAAGAGAGAGACAGGAGCTTAATCATTTTCCCAAAAGTTCTCAGCTATTAGTGGACCGATTTTCATTCTGTAAACTTATTTGGTTTCCTTTCGTCGTATTCTAAGTTTCTGCCATGTCAAATTTCTCATAAAATCTATATTTTTTGACGAAACACCATAATTAATCTTTTGGTGATTCACTCATTGACCAAATATGCGGGCATTAGAATAAATTTTCCCAAAACCGAGATACCAGGCATATTCTAGCAGACGTCCTCAATATATGGAATCCATCAGAAATCAAAAATATTGAGAATTAGCGACCGAAAGAGAAAACGAAAATCAAAAGG
Source organism: Apolygus lucorum (assembly GCA_009739505.2). Taxonomy (NCBI): domain Eukaryota; kingdom Metazoa; phylum Arthropoda; class Insecta; order Hemiptera; family Miridae; genus Apolygus; species Apolygus lucorum. The sequence continues at coordinate 50,852,407 of CM019167.2, read as the reverse complement.
GGTGAACTTCAGTCAGGCAACCCCCCTCGCCTATCAGAAGACAACAAACCCACCCGTCAGCTCATCCGCCACCCGCCCGACACCCTTCCCGTACTCATAAGTTTTATAAAACGCTTGCCAGGTGGGTGTGGCACATAGCTTCCTCGTATCCACAACTCGAAAGTATTGATACTCTTATAATTGAGAAATCATCAAAAACCCGATTTTGAGAATATCACCCCTATTATTCACTAATTAATAATAAAAACGTAGGTATGCCAAGTAGGTGTGGCACATAGCTTCCTCGTATCCACAACTCGAAAGTATTGATACTCTTATAATTGAGAAATCATCAAAAACCCGATTTTGAGAATATCACCCCTATTATTCACTAATTGATAATAAAAACGTATGCCAAGTAGGTGTGGCACATAGCTTCCTCGTATCCACAACTCGAAAGTATTGATACTCTTATAATTGAGAAATCATCAAAAACCCGATTTTGAGAATATCACCCCTATTATTCACTAATTGATAATAAAAACGTATGCCAAGTAGGTGTGGCACATAGCTTCCTCGTATCCACAACTCGAAAGTATTGATACTCTTATAATCGAGAAATCATCAAAAAACCGATTTTGAGAATATCACCCCTATTTTTCATTGCATGAGGTTGTGCCACATACCATCTTCGTACCTAAAATACGACAGCATAGAGATACTGGTAGAACACATTTCAAAAAGAATCAGACAGATTGGTACCAGAATAAAGAAATGCAAGCGACTCGGACATACAAAAAATCGTCGTCCCACGACAACCCGAATTGAGTACCTCCTCTTTCGCGCGCCTTCGGCGCGTTGAAGTCGGTCAATAAAATACGACAGCATAGAGATAATCCTATATGCTCAGTAGGTAATAGAAACTTCAATTTCCAACTATCTGTCACAACCCTCCAAATTTGAGGTCAGACGATGATGACATTCATAGGGAACCATCCTAAGTCCCAACCACACACAACTCAGAAAAAAGTACTTTCGCGCATAATATTTGCGCGCAATTGACACTAACTTCATTTTTTTAAAACGAAACCCCCCTTTTGGTTTATTATTTTCAATAATGAACCTTTGGAATAGACCAAGAAAAAAAAATTTTAACACCCCCTCAAAATTTGATGGTTTACGTTTCAAGGTATGTAGAATCCAAAAATCGAATAAAAATTTGGCCGTCCGTACGCCGTACGCGGCACTGTTTGCAACTTAGCATTGACCGATTTTGATGAAATTTGGTTTGTAGGCTCCATTTGGGGTCTAGTTGTGCCCCGAAGATTTTGGTTGATGTAGGTCACTTGTAAGGGTTCCAAAATCAATTTTGAAATTTTGAAAACCCCCTAACTCAAAAAATTTTGTTATAAAGGTATTGCTTTTCCTTCAATTTAAGATTCTATAGAATTTTTAGAATTTTTTGATACCATCCGGAGCTGACCGAATTGCGATCGATGTTTTTCTTCATGTTGGATGGTTGGTGGCTTTGCAGAGAGTGATCTATATAGAAAAATAAAACATAATAAACCATTGTGTAATAATTTGCAGCGTTTTTATTAAAGATTTCGATTCTACGTCAAATTTCTTGAAAAGTGCATACCCGAACCGATTTTTTTATAGCGCGCAACCTGGCTTTTTGAACGCTCCTAGTTTCGCAACTCCACAATTACACAAAAATTAGGTTTTGGAGAACCAAAAGAAAATTAGTTGTAGAATCTATTCCTGAAGTTATTCACCCATATAATACCCATACAGTTACACCCTGTATAAACTTCCCAGCTATGCGAAAATCCACTCGTTTAGCTCGCACAATTATTTAGGTACCTACTCAGAATTTTCATATTTATATTATTTAAATGAAACATTCATTCTTCTGTGCAACGTTAGAAAAATGAATAGATATATACAAAGGTATTAAAAAATATCAAGTATGAACATATTAAAAAAAGAAACGTTGATTATTTATAGTCTCTTTATTCAATATTATTATTAAAAAAAGGTTTTTTAATTATGATTGAATAACATAAATATCCCACTTGACTAACTATGTAATGAAAATTCATTTATCAATCAATTCATTTTCATAGTATATGATGAATATCACTCAATAAAATTGCTTATTCAGTATAACTTGGTAGGTAGATGTAGAAGTGAAATCGCAAGCAATGTTACTGATCTATTTCGTGGGGGTCAAGGAGGGTCGGATTGAAGGGGAGGGTAACAAGGGTCGCTAGGCAACCAACCTCATACTCCATTTGCTAGCAACCAATGAGGGTGCGTTATTTTTCATTTACCCTTTCCGTCTCCAATTGTCCAAGAATCGGATTTCTAACCAATCATTCATCAATTATTAATGACAATGAATATGCAAGCTATCTCATTTTTTACTCAACACCTTTAATAGCCTGAATTCTGGGATTTCATGAATAAAATAATTATAGTATGGTAAAAACTCAATGGTGGAAACCGAGATCTACTTATTCTGGATACATTCCCGTATTATAATTGGAAAAAATCTTTCGTGGAGGATGAAAAACTTTGGGAAAACTTTTGAGTGCGACGCTAGCGCCATCTCCTAAAAGAGAATCAAACTAGAGGGCTGTCCCCTTTAGCCTTAACTAGTAGACTCTTTTTGATGACAAATGTCATTATTATTGAATGAACAGTCTGCTATGTGATGTCAGTCGACTACTTCCTGGTAAAAAAGTCTGCCAAGTGGGGATGCCACAGAGCTTCCTTGTAACCAAAACCCGATTGTATAGATGAACCGATTTCATAGTAGCTTATCTCAAATTATCAATCTCTGATTACCTCAAAGGGGACCACCCACACGGAGTGTGGGGCACAAGCCAACCCACACAGTCCCTGAGAATTTCATCGAAATCGGGCGGAAAATGTAGGATTTATGGCTTTTACGAGGTCTTTACTTTTGCGCATGCGTAAAGGCTGCTATTGATCCAGGGAGATGATTTTCATAGAAGATCATCTACACCGTATAATCCCGGAAAATTTCATCGAAATCGGACAATAATTGCGTATATTTTCACGCTTTGAAATGATTTCATGACAGACAGACACGAAAACAAAATTGTTCAGGATGGTCTAAAACGTAAAATGCGAGAGGAAATTTTGATTTTGGAGAACCTTTATTTTTCAACCTTGAAAAGCGAAAATAATGCTTTCGCTACCTTGACAGAAAAATCAACAATCCATTTCGCGCACAGGCTTCCTCTGAGATCTAGTTGTGCCGAACATCTCGCTGGCTTAATAGCCGCAACCCTGAGTTTGTTTATTGGTTCGAAAAATGCGAATGTTAATTTTTCAAGCCCTGATATATTCGTTATTCGTTAGATGTAACTGTATTCGCAAAAAAGCATTCGTTAATCATAAATACTATGAAAGTAATGGCGGAAAAGTATTCGTTAATCGTTCCGCCCAATGAATAAGGAATACTTCAAAGTATTCGAGCCATTAACGCCCATCTCTGTTATAGGATGATGAAAAGTAAAGAAAAGTTGAAATAAAAACAGTTGAATAGATTAATGACGAAGTTTGGATTAGGAACACTGAAACTCTACTCTGACTGAAATGCCAGATTATCTTCATATTACTTGGAAAATACTACCTAATTGGTTCACCTTAAATTCACCTCATTAATTTATTTCTTATTTACCTTTGTAAAGTAGATTAGGCCACGTGTGAGCATGTAAAGCCTGTTTAACTCTTAACATGCCAGTGGACTCCTGAAAATCTTGTTCTTCTTCGTACTCATCAACTGATGGGTGGAGTTCCACGAGTTCAAATCCGTTCAGAATACACCATTTTTGAACTGAAATACAATATATTAGTTCATTAATTGAAGTTCAATTAGGTTTTTTGGTTTTTGTTTTTAATTTTTTTTTTGCTTCCAGGCAGGTGGCTGGCCTGTAGTTAATTGAAACTAACTGATGATTCATTGCGTCCGCCAAAGAGTATAACTGTCTTTCTAACAAGCATAGGTTGAAAACGTAATGTCTGGACAGTAGTCATCTACATTCGGTAAATTAGGAGTAATACATTTTGGACACATGTAGTGGGTAATGTTATGTTGAGTCATCAAAAATTAACTTCCCTCGACCGGGGATCGATCACCTATCATTCCGATTCTAAATCGGAGCTCCTACCACTTGAGCTAAGGAAGCGAATGGACAGAAATGCGAAGAGGTAGCAGATCACAACATCTTCCCCCCCCCGTTAGGAAATCTTAGGTACTCTGTTACCTAGTCAGGGCCTGCGTTTTTACAACCCATTGAGAACGCGTATTTTTGACTGGCTTCGGAGTTTTTTGTTATTGTTTTCCTTATTGACGGGGCGGGGGATCTGCTGACCTCAACGTTTGTCCGAATAGGCGGTGGCTCGACTCGTGTCTTGGGAGGGAGTTGTTTTGATGACCTAATCTTAATGAATTATTGTTTCTCTGAGAAATTCTGAGGAGACCGTTCGGGCCCGATACGACTGCGCCATACTGTTGAGTCATCAAAACTTAACTTCCCTCGACCGGGGATCGATCACCTATCATTCCGATTCTAAATCGGAGCTCCTACCACTTGAGCCAAGGAAGCGAATGGACAGAAATGCGAAGAGGTCGCTGATCACAACATCTTCCCCCCCGTTAGGAAATCTTAGGTACTCCGTTACCTAGTCAGGGACTGCGTTTTTACAACCCATTGAGAACGCGTATTTTTGACTGGCTTCGGAGTTTTTTGTTATTGTTTTCCTTATTGACGGGGCGGGGGATCTGCTGACCTCAACGTTTGTCCGAATTGGCGGTGGCTCGACTCGTGTCTTGGGAGGGAGTTGTTTTGATGACCTAATCTTAATGAATTATTGTTTCTCTGAGAAATTCTGAGGAGACCGTTCGGGCCCGATACGACTGCGCCATACTGTTGAGTCATCAAAAATTAACTTCCCTCGACCGGGGATCGATCACCTATCATTCCGATTCTAAATCGGAGCTCCTACCACTTGAGCTAAGGAAGCGAATGGACAGAAATGCGAAGAGGTAGCAGATCACAACATCTTCCCCCCCCGTTAGGAAATCTTAGGTACTCTGTTACCTAGTCAGGGCCTGCGTTTTTACAACCCATTGAGAACGCGTATTTTTGACTGGCTTCGGAGTTTTTTGTTATTGTTTTCCTTATTGACGGGGCGGGGGATCTGCTGACCTCAACGTTTGTCCGAATAGGCGGTGGCTCGACTCGTGTCTTGGGAGGGAGTTGTTTTGATGACCTAATCTTAATGAATTATTGTTTCTCTGAGAAATTCTGAGGAGACCGTTCGGGCCCGATACGACTGCGCCATACTGTTGAGTCATCAAAACTTAACTTCCCTCGACCGGGGATCGATCACCTATCATTCCGATTCTAAATCGGAGCTCCTACCACTTGAGCCAAGGAAGCGAATGGACAGAAATGCGAAGAGGTCGCTGATCACAACATCTTCCCCCCCGTTAGGAAATCTTAGGTACTCCGTTACCTAGTCAGGGACTGCGTTTTTACAACCCATTGAGAACGCGTATTTTTGACTGGCTTCGGAGTTTTTTGTTATTGTTTTCCTTATTGACGGGGCGGGGGATCTGCTGACCTCAACGTTTGTCCGAATTGGCGGTGGCTCGACTCGTGTCTTGGGAGGGAGTTGTTTTGATGACCTAATCTTAATGAATTATTGTTTCTCTGAGAAATTCTGAGGAGACCGTTCGGGCCCGATACGACTGCGCCATACTGTTGAATCATCAAAAATTAACTTCCCTCGACCGGGGATCGATCACCTATCATTCCGATTCTAAATCGGAGCTCCTACCACTTGAGCTAAGGAAGCGAATGGACAGAAATGCGAAGAGGTCGCTGATCACAACAGTTAGTAGAAAGGTGAGACTGCGCATATGTCCAGGTACACCATTGTAAGAGTGAAGTCAGCTCATAACACAGAGAGGGCAGATGAAAGGCGAGTATGGATTCTCCAGAGGTAAGGTTTCAATTGTTCATCAGTGAGCTGGGGTACTGTTATGGAGCAACAGTTATTGAGGACACAGAACGTGTCCCTCGCCTCTGTTTAATAGTACTCGGAAAACTGCCATAAAGCTCTAATAATAACAAATAAGCCACGACGTCTACTTTCTAAGTGTGAAAATCCAACTAGCATCATTTAAATGAGCCATCGACCACTGCAAACATTTCCAGGCTTCCAGGCAGGTGGCTGGCCTGTAGTTATTTAAAACTAACTGATGATTCATTGCGTCCGCCAAAGAGTATAACTGTCTTTCTAATCGCCAAGGAACCCTACACAGCAACATCAAAACATACTATTTCTAAACGGGTAAGAAGGGTACTGCAGGAGGCTAGGGTAAACATGGTATTCAAACCCCACCCTGAGTCAGCAGCATTTAAAACAGGAGCCCCTCTAAAGTAAATTTTTTGTGTCAGTGGTCTGATGAATCGCAGGTTATTACCAAATTTCATACTGCGCACACTAGCCACCCTAATATGTAGCCATATCAGTGAAAGAAAAAGAGATGGTTCACCTGTTAATCTTGTTAAGCATCGGGAATCATTTTCGTCGATTTTTGTGCATATGAGAATTCTTATGTAAGCACCATACGGTTGTAAGAACGAATTCCAAGAGTCAATGATATCCAAGCTTCTTTCCTGAAACAATTCAAATGGTGCCAATAAAACAAATTAATTTTCATTCAAAAAAAATCTGGTAAAAACATACTTATACCAGGTGGTCCCAATTTAATGGCTACCGTCGGCGGGAGGGGGTGGGTTGTTGTACAAAGGAGGGAGATAGGTTTAAGGGGCAGCATGGAGACTACTAGGAAACACTATTAGGAAATTCGTAAAATTAGTAGCGGTACCCGACTTTCTAATTAAGACACTCTGAGGTGTTATAGATGCAAGTAAGGTAGGCGAAACATGTGACAAATTACTGTAGAAGAAATTGTATTGAAAACGGTCAATAAAATGCATACCTATATGAAAATGTTGAGCATTAGTACCTTTAGTACCCAGTTTTGAACACATGTATAAGACAATTAGGTGAATAGTACTTAATAATAGTACCTAGTAATTTTAAGTAAAGGAATGGACGATTAACCTATGAAATAATAACCTATGAAAATTTAAACCTAGTATAAATACTGTAAATGGGATATTATATGGAATCGGCATACCGCTCTTATTTAGACAAAAGTAGTATCTATCCAAATGGGTATCAAGAACAAGCAAATGACAAAGGCTGTGGCAAACGTGAATTATTGTTTGGCGGTTACAGGACGTGGAAGAGAAGCCCCTGGGAGTTGTCACTCGTAACAGTACTTGAGGGGAAGACATCTGAAAACCTCTTAAACACTTAGCCGGAAGGGGGAACTGTGACCCAGAAGGTATTCGCGTGGAGTGATATACGAGACGGGGAAAATGACTCTTAGTACTACTCGAACTGAAAAAGGTACTTCAAGTACTGACTGGGTCCATAAAGGCTCAAACCATAGGCAGAGCGCCTATCAAATTATAGACTGCTCGCCTCTGCCCCCAGCTTTCAGAAGCTGTAGGGGACATTGAGAGGATGGAAAAAGTTATAGGTCAAGTGAGTTGTTCGACGATTTCACGATTAATAAATCGGTTATTTGCTTCTCATTGTGTGTACCTCAACAGTATTATATAAGCTTTTTTTTTTACAGACATCGCATTTATATTTATATTAATAATAGTATCCAAGCCCAAATAAAAATATATATGGGGGTCGTTTCTACGATTCCTTCTCATATAATTTGAAGTTTTTTCTAACACAATCTTGCCACTGCTCTAACCTGAAAACCCACCAGTTCCTCGCAGCTGCGCCATTTCATCCTCGTTCCTCAGACACAGACTCACACCTAGGTACACCTAGTACTTTATACTCAACCCCCCCCCCCTCCCACCACCAAAGCCTACCCCATTTGTCATTATACAAGATATCCATTGTTAGGATGATTTGTACAGGGGGGTTGTGCTGGCTCTGAATGAATGATGGTTGAGAGTCAGAGGTCATGCTTACTAGAGAAAAGAGGCTACCAACGTCACTGCCTTTCACAACACGAGGGCAAGTAAGTTTTGAATAAATTGAAATATACTTACATCATAGCTATCAAAAACTAACAGTACTGCTTGAACGGTTTCACTCAGGTTAACTGGGAGTAAGCTCTTTCGTTGCAATACAATCAAGTTGACATCTGCCTCATAATATTTATTATTTATCCTCCACTGGAAAGCCAGACAGCCATCAAGCTGACGGGGTGTATTGGGAAACTCTCCAAATAATTCTGAAAGAGAGAAGAAAGTCATTGTAGATCAATGCAATTTCGTCAATTTTAATTCATGGTAACTAAGAAAGTGCTGCATGTAACAGACAGCATACCGCAATAAAACGCAATTCTTTTCTCTACTTAGTGAAGTGAACCAAAAATATACCTATATATATCCTTGCAAGGAAGGCTGAGATTTAGAAGAATTTATTTCCGTCGAAAATGCAGTTTTCCATTTTTTCCCTCCAATGAGCCGATAGAAAAACTTCTAACGACGAAAATATGAGCAAATTTACGATAACGTCACTTTTGCAAACCTTCAAAAATTTGCACTCCCCCTTGACATCTCTCTCCAGCGTTTGATCTTCTGCGACAAGAAATTCTGTTAGCTATTATGGAATCCATCAGTTTCTCGGACCTGATGCTTTCATGGGTGGCTTTCTACCTATCTGGACGCTTTCAAGTACTAAAGTACCTGATGGCACGCTATCTTCATGGCGGGATGTGATAGGAACTCCGGATGGATCTGACCTGTTTGGATTGATTTTTACAATTTTTATTAAAGCAATCTCGGCACTTCCCTTCATCCCTCTCCCCCACCCCCACCTTCCTCGTCATCCCTAGGGCCGGCATCGGGTGAGTCCTGGGAGTCCTCCCCATTAACACTTGATTTATTTTTGTTTTTTTAAATTGCTTGCCCCCTCCGTATTTGAGGGGTTTCTTAAAGTAAATTTTTAAAAAATCGAAAAGAATTGAAGTAATAACGAAAAAAGCATGCGGCACTAAGTGAGCCAATCTGTCCTTGGTGTAAGATATTTGTCCGTTGAGGGTTAAGAAAATTGAAATATTAGCTATGTGATAGAGTAGTCAGGGTGTGGCACACAGCACGAATTGTTGAAAATATACAATCAACCCCTTGGTTAACACGTTAGGTGAGGGTAGATGGACAGTTCATCAAATCGCTTCTGCTCGTGTGCGGGATGATGGACGGGTAATCATGAAAAGCATCTGACATGACTGTGCTTTTCGATTGCTCCTCAGTCTAATTTAGATTTTAATATTGTAATCGATGATGAATTTCGATCTCTATTGATTTCTTAACGGACTGGTACCTTCAGTTCCACGATCGATGGGATATTTTTCGATTACCAATCATTTGAAGTTGAAGAATCGATTTTCTTGAATGTTTTCGTCTGTGAGGCATTTAACACTTTCAGTGCGGGCGTCTACCCGGGTAGACGGAGAGTCTTCCCCAGCCCACTGCCGTCTACTCGGGTAGACTGAGCCCGTTGCATTGACTCATTGCATTCCAAGGTTAGTAAGTTACCGAAATAACCGTTACAAGCTCCAGTTGGGCGGAAAATTCCTTCAATACCTTCCTGGCTTCACGCTAGATAGCGTCAGAAGCAGATTGGAAGGTTTGAACACAAGTTTCAGTCGTACCTTCGAGGCAACCCTTGTACGTTGACGCTCGGTCGGGCAGGTAGCGTGCAGTGGGTGGCGTTGGACGGCTAGAGGCTCCTGCATTGAAAGTGTTAAAAAAATCCTTATATGGTTTTGTTCCTCAACACCTCCTGAGTACGAATAAATCGTGTCTATGTCTTTGATTAGGAGGAAGACGAAGAAACTGTCAAGAAAAGGGGCGTTTTCTGCAGAGGTTGGTGCTGTGCGGGTCTAGTCTATACGCGCATTACTCGTTGTTTCTACAGGCACCGAGCAAAATGAGGAATTTCACCGAATTCTGTTTGCATTTTTCCTGAATAGTTAATGGTGTGGGATAGATGAAAATCGGGCTGATTTCGGAAAATAAGTCTCCTGTTATTTTTGGGAGACAATCAAAATTTTTTATTTCAAAACTAACCGGGAAAACGGACGTGAAGCGGGAATGCTTGCTGATTGGATCGCCGTCTCCTCCCAGTGTTGCCCATTGGGACGACGAAATCGTATTTTCTAAGAGAAATGTAATCAAAGAAATGTAATCAAACCTAATTTTCCCCATCTTGCTTTTTCTATTTTTTTCTTCAATTTTTCGATTTCGAACTTTACTGTTTCGTGAAATTTTGCATCTGGGGACTATAGATTTCTCGATCTCAGCGTTTCAAGCGGCCATAACTATTCCAGGATGACGTCATTTTCCCGGTTTTTTTAAACATTCGTATTTTCTACACTGTTTTGTTTATTCGTAAATTAGGAAGTTCGGGCTGAAAGTTTGCCTTAGGAGGTTTTTCGAGGTGCTGAATCCGATTTTGGGGTCAAAAATAGGAAATTCCGACATGGTGAAATTCCTCATTCCTCGATGATGGACAGGTAATGGCGATTTTTTTTTGTCATGATTATGCGCAGAAGCGATAGAAAACCTGCATTAGGCGCTGATTTGCTAAAAAAAAAAAAAAAAAAAAAAAAAAAAAATACGTAGGTATTCTAGAAGAAATCAAATTAATTAATATTTGGTCGCTAGAAACAAACCCTGACTACTAAAACGTTGTCAATAAACTTAGCGGACCAAATTATTTATGATTTACCTTTTATTATATTTAGTATTTATTATGTTTACCTTTTACAATCGAAGTCGGATCAAAATCACAAGAACTTGTTATAATAACGGATGGCCTTTCACACAGAAACTCGAGATCTCCTGGTGCCATCGCAGAGGCCAACTTCCGAATTCAAGCGGGTTTAATAGAAGTTAGTAAAAAATGGAACCTACAATCAAAATCCCAAAAATAATTTTGATACAAGATATCGAAATCCCAATTAGGAAAAAGGATAATCCAGCACGATTTCGTTTCTGTTTTATGCGCGGGTCACATTTTTGGAGCTCAGAAGCTTATTTACCTTTGACATCGAGAAAGGCTCAGTTGTTGCTACAGATAAATAGATAAGATAACCAAACATGGAAGAAGACTACATGCAGTCATGGAAGAGTAATGATCTATGGAAGAGGAAGGATCTAGTTCCAACTGTGTTCGAAGCTACTCAGCGGCATGGACCTAGTATCCCATTAGCATTGGATACTAGGTCCATGCTCAGCGGCGTCACTACGCTCCAGCTCCACACATTCGGCCGCGAAGGCCTCGACTTCCAAACTGAAGGTTTAACATCCATGCTTTTAGCATCCATACTCGCAGCACATCCATGCGAGTAGTACCTGAACCAAGATTTCGCTCGTGTTATATATATAACGTTACTTCAGCCGAAACAACAATGCATTTTATGATAAAATTGTGCTGTTCGTGATTGTTTATACTTCTGTCCATTAGATAATTCGTTTCGCGTCGTACTGTTCTCTGCCTTGTCCAATAAAGCGGATCAATTGAAAATGAGGTTCGTTCTCTCTAATATTATATAACTATGTTCGTAATTTAAGATTATTCGGTAGTTTCAAAAATGCTGAGCTCATTTCTTCTTCTTTACGTATAATCAAGAATGTCACCTACCTGCATGTACAAAGGATGTCGAGTCATGGGGAAACCACGGAATAGGTGGTATGAATCAAATGTTTGAGGGTGCTAATGAAGAAAATACTTCTATGCTGATCTTGTCTTAGGTATTGTTAGGCTTGGCTGAAATTCAAACATTTGAAAACTTTCCTCTCCTCTCCTAACTTCAGCGTCCGTGTTTTTGCCACTCTAGGTCTGGAAATTGGCATTGCTTCTGCAGTTTATGATTTACCTTAATTTAATTAGGTATGTGCAGAATAAAAAAGAATTTTCGGGGGGAATAAAGCTATTGAAATGGCCCCAAGAATTGGGTGGTGGTTTAAACAACATTTTGAACAACCCTGAGGAGTTCAATTTTCAGAAACCCAGAAAATTGTATTAGAATATATCGAAGTACTTGAGCGAAAAATTTCGTGTAATAATATTCCACACAACAAAAGAAAAAAGAGTCAATCGGCTCAACTGATATCAAATTTTGACGATTTCACAGTACCTATGGGTATTAAATACGGCAAATTTTGCTTACTCTTATACGGCTGTATCGATTTCGATGGGAATTTTCTTTCGTGCTCATTATTCTCTCGTGTAAAGGATCCAGATATCAAAATCGATTTTCACTCGTGCGATGCCCAGCGATCTGTTTGTATTTGGGAACTTGAGTGTCCAAAGGGTCAACAGAAAAACAAAACTGGTACATGTGTACAGTATGCTTGCTGAAAAGGAGTAGGCTATTTAAGTGTATTGTTTGTGCCGTGCGCAACCAAAAAATTATGAGAAAACAACTAAATTACTTCTATACTATGCACATTGAAGAGCGGAGTCTCCTCTTTCAAATCACGCGGAGCAACTTTTGTCATTGATGAGGAAGCAAGGGCAACAAATTAATTCAAAAATACCGCTTTTCAACTTTTCTAAACCCTAAAAACTTGTCTAAAACTTAATTACCGATATGCTAAGTAAACAAGCATGGCCCGCACTGCTGTCAATGTTTAGTCACTGTACCTTTATGTTTAGTCATTTCGGTGAATAGGAAACTCACTATCAAGCACACGTCATTCCGCGCTATCTGTATCCCTGGCAAATGTAAAGTCATTTGTTTTCATTTGATCCTGTTTCTAGGTGGTGAAATATTATAATTTGCTATAATTTGGTGATTTTTAGCGGCTTCGTTTGTTAAGGAAAGGGTTCTTAGTATTCACACCTTCTCTGAGACATGGTATGTACCTACTTACACAGTGAATAAACAGAACACACACCGCCGAAAGAGGAGAAATAGTATCGAATTTTGCGGACAGTTGCCGCGGATTCACAGTTATTAGCACCAAAAAAATGAAGCATTTAACCTGATAGTGGATACAGCCTTAGGTAGGGTTTGATGAGTAAGAACGTTGGTATTTGCTGGTGATGTTATCATACTCGCTGAAACCTGCCCTCAATTGGCGACACAGACAGCCTGTGCGGTGAGTCCTTTCATTCCCACCTGTTCGCCATCATACAGTGAATGTTATGGATGGGGGTTTTGTTATTGGACAATCTTCCATCCCTGCCCGATCCGAGTTGGAGGTATGGCAGTACCTTGGGGTCTACTTCATGTCTGCAAGCCATGTAGGCCTTGGTAGAGCTCCAGCTCACCTTACCAAGAATCCACTTATGACACAGCAAAAGCTGCGTTTCTTCCGCACCTACCTCCTGCCATAGCTAACCTGTGGGCAGCTGAAGGAATTAGATAGAGATGTACGCTCTTTCCATTACTACGCCATCTTTGCCTGCTCGCCCTCGGGGGCTCAAATTGGAAGATTGGACGTGGTGCTGCTGATCTGGAATTTGAACTGGTGCTGTAAATTACAGGCGTTTCAACTAGGGGTTCGAAACTATACGAATGCTCGTTCCCTGTGGCTGTATGACACTTCTATCCATCGACACTTTCTGTCGTATTATATCAACACCTGGGTGCCAAACTCTCCTAATGCTCCTGATCTGCAATTATTCTACAGGTCGGATGGTCAGGACTTCCCTTTTTACCTGAAGACCACCTGATTGGGCTTGTAAGGCTTTTTGAGTTCCAAGAAGTGCTTCATTTTCATTTTCAATCACGAGAATGTGATATAATATCTCTCTCTGACATCCTGTCAGACATGGAACCAAAATGGGGTTTTTCGATGGGTCGGAAATTCTGGATTTTGACCTCAAATTTGGATTCAGCACCCTTGAAAACCTATATACTACAACTTTAAGCCCAATGATACTATAACATGTGGTAGAAAAATTAATTAAAGAGATCACACGTTTGAAAAAAAGGTGTGTGCTCTTAACGCACACACACTTATGCCGCGCGCGTGTGTGAGTAGTATTTTGTAGTATCCAAGAGGTCCTCCAAGGGTTTCTGTGCATGGATACTTTTTTCAAAGACAGTTGGCTAGCTACGTCACACCATTCAAATCTTCAACTTTCCTTAGCTTCTCTGATTTTTTAAAAACATTTTCTCGACGAACAGACCCAATTACCGTTATTCCAGAGCCAAACTCTTTTGAAAAAAAATAAATAAATAAAGAAAATTGACTGAAATACCCCATTGTTCAGGGAGGCCTAAAATGTAAAACGCGAGTATAAAATTTAATTTTGGAAAACAGTGCTTCTGTTACCTTCGTAAACTGGGAAGCAAAATACATTTTAACTGAATGATCTTGGGTATTAAAGTATATAGCTGGGAGAATAATCACTCTCAACCGTACTTGAGAACAGTTTATTTCAAACTGAGTACATTCCAGTCAGACAGACTAACGGTAGTCGGGAGAGGGGCCCGCTCTAGTGCGCATGTGCACCCAACACCTTCAACATCTCTACCTAGTCTACTCCATCATTTCCTCTCCCCCAATAAAAACTGTTTTCCTTGAACATAATTATATAAGCAACGAAATTACTAAAATACCAAAATATATTAGGTACCATCATCATGTCCCCTTACTACCACTTCATCATCATTCCCCCTTCTCAATAAACAGTCGTTTTTCTTTAAAATATAATAATACAAGTTACGAAATCACAAATACCGAACTATATCAAAAGATGAATGTGTACATGAATCGAATTAACTCAAATTGAACTAACTTACACTAAACATTTGAAATGAAATGAAACGTTTATTAGGTAAAGAGCCTGCAAGGCAATACACTCGTTTTAAAAGGTTAATTAATATTATAGTCAATTAAATAAGTTAAAAAGAAAAAAAATAGAATTACAGATCACAGTTCGTTCGTCTCACAGATGATTATCAAAATTAATCACGGAAAAACTTGACACAGTGTATAGTTCAGCATCAATCAGCTCTGCCTTTAGTTTTTTTTGAACACTGCAAAAGGGACCTCACGCAGCTTTACTGGAAGCAGGTTGTAGAGCCTACACCCAACTTGCAAGGGGCTTCCTGTCATCGACTTACTGAGACGGACAGTAGGTGGGCACAGATTATTGCATCTCCGGGTGAAGTAAGCGTGGGTGTAAGAGTGCTGCGGAAATTGTTCACTGTTTTCGCGTACGTAAAGGAGAGCACTTAAAACGAAGAGAGCTGGTACAGCTGTGTCCCCAATGTCCGAAAGTCGCCGCAAAAGAGCTGTGGCAGCTCTGAGATGTCTTTAGGTTGAAAATGCTTCTTACTGCTGACTTCTGTGCTCTGAAGACTACCGTACTATGGGCAGAGTTTCCCCATAGAAGAATTCCATAAGAAAGCCTGCTGTGCATGCACGCGAAGTATACTGTTCGAAGCACATGGTATGAAACAACCCCGTACAAACCGCGTAACATTTAAATTGACGAAGCCAGTTTGGGAGCCAATGCCTCAATATGTTTTGACCATGACAAACGGGAATCGATTGTGATGCCGAGAAAATTCACTGAAGCGTTCAAACGTCCGCTTGGGTTGAACTCCATGAGTTGCGTTTTTTCTTCATTGATCAGCAAGGAATTGGCCTTGCACCAGTCGTGGACAATCCCCGAAGAGCCCGTCAAGCCCAACTGAAGCGCAGTCCGAGATGATCCTGTAACTTGGAGCATAATATCATCAGCGTAAAGGAAAACATTCGCAGAAGTATCGTCAAATTGGCACGCCAGGTCATTGATGAACATCACAAAAAGAGTTGGTCCCAGCTTAGATCCCTGCTTCACTCCACGGGATATTGGCATGGCGCCAGCCAAGTAACCATTAAAATGAACCACCTGGTTCCACCCCTTCAGATACCCATCGAAAAGAGACAGAGAAACCGAATCAAAACCGTAGTACCGAAGTTTTGCCGGCATTACATTGTGGGGGACAAGATCAAAAGCCTTGGAGAGGTCGAACAGTTTAATGGGCGTCATGAGTTTATTCTCTTTGGATTCCAGTACATTTAGCACAAGTGAGGTTGCTGCTGCCGTTGTACTTGAGCGTTTATGGAAACCAAACTGGCTTTGGATTTCAAACACACCCTTGAACATAGACGAAATAATCTGATAAGTCGCTAATGCATGGATCAAAATTTGTGTAGCCTGGTCCCAAGGGCGTTGTGAAGTCAGTTTCTTGGCGGACTGTTTCATGATAGGAATAAATTTCTCCACTTGTTCATCAGAACGTGGATCACAAAGTGGCAAAAAGCATACCTAGCTGAATTTCTATCTGATGGCAAAATTGCCTTCAGTCATGAGAAGAAAAAGGGTGCCCACCGTCAGTGAACTGTCTGAATGCAAAAGAAATCAGACACCCTGAGAGTTGGTGGCATAGTACTGCATCTATCCAAATTGGATTGGCTCCAAATATAAGAACAGATGGTTTTTTTTTCCTTTTTTTTGGCTTAACTGGTATACACCCATTTGCCATCAATATATTCTTTATATGTCACACATTAGTTGGCACAGATACATATTATCACAGTGTGTGGATAACTCAATGAATTGGTCATAACATATTTGTTACCTATTTCACAAGACAATTCTTGATTGCTCAAGGAAATTAATAATTTGGCAGTAATCACTTTTCCGCAGACCACTTAGCACGGAGGTTAGGGATCGTTCTTGCAGGAGGTCTCCCAAAAAAATTCTACGCTCCTCCTCGTAGAGAGCACACTCAACTACTATATGCTCCATGTCCTCTAGAATGTTGCAGTGGGTACAGAGTTGGTCTTCCGCTCGGTCATATAGGTACAGTGTCCTTCTGTTGTTCCCATGTCCGGTTCGCAGTCGAATTAGCTGTATTATACACTTTCTCGACATTTTCCAGTCCGAAAACCATGTCTGTCGACTGATTTTTGGCTGGACGCAGTGGTGGTAATATCCTTTCATCAATGAAATCTCGTCATAACGTATTTGCCAGTTCTTTAAGAATCGTCTCTTAATGGCAGTTGATACGTCAGGACGGGGTGCAAGGACAGGGAGTGTTTGGCAGTTTGATTCGTCCTCAATGAGGAATTTCGCCGAATTCTGTTTGCATTTTTCCTGAATAGTTAATGGTGTGGGATAGATGAAAATCGGGCTGATTTCGGAAAATAAGTCTCCTGTTATTTTTGGGAGACAATCAAAATTTTTTATTTCAAACCTAACCGGGAAAACAGACGTGCAGCGGGAACGCTCGCTGATTGGGCTGTTCGGATCGCCGTCTCCTCCCAGTGTTGCCCATTGGGACGATGAAATCGTATTTTCTAAGAGAAATGTTATCAAACAAGAACAGGGGAAACCTAATTTTCCCCATCTTGCTTTTTCCATTTTTTTCTTCAGTTTTTCGATTTCGAACTTTACTGTTTCGTGAAATTTTGCATCTGGGGACTATAGATTTCTCGATCTCAGCGTTTCAAGCGGCCATAAATGAACTATTCCAGGATGACGTCATTTTCCCGTTTTTTTAAACATTCGTATTTTCTACACTGTTTTGTTTATTCGTAAATTAGGAAGTTCGATCTGAAAGATTGCCTTACGAGGTTTTTCGAGTAGCTGAATCCGATTTTGGGGTCAAAAAGAGGAAATTCCGACATGGTGAAATTCCTCATTGCTCTCTTAGCCGCCAGATCTGCCTGCTCATTTCCATACACACAAACATGAACACAAACAGATGGTTTATCTGAGTCAAAGAAAGCATGAGCCGGGTGGCTCATACTCACCTTAATACTCACCTTATCAAAGAGGGTTCTTTGATAAGGTGAGTATTGAAACTGGGAAAGCCTTCTCACAAAAAATATTCCATTTCCACTTCACATTTTTGCGAGGAAGATTGTGGTGAGGCTCCAAGGTGTCGTAGAGGATAGGGGCATCTCAAACATTTTCCTTGAAAATTCGCTTAAACTAAATGCGCTCCATTAAACTAAATGATCACCAAGACGGATGCAATCACTGGGGAAGGACTTAACAATTGATCAATTAAATAGTGGAAATAGTCTACATCACATATAAATTCGTCGTTTAAGAAGCAACATTGTGCTATCTTACAATTTGGCAAAAATGAGATTTTCACTGATTTATATGCGAAATCTTGTCCGTAAAATAACTTAGTTTGGTCGTATGTGCGCTAGAATGTTCTCAAAAACGATGAAACCTTCACATGCGCTATCTTGAGAGAGTACCGGAGACCTTACACTCTGCTGTGCTCCGCTTCTCCTGCTACAAGTCCTGTCTCAAGAAAACAAAATACCACTTGTGCTATCTTGGGGAAACAAAAACCAACATGTGCTGCTATTTTCTAAATTGCACATTTTTTTTACAAATGAACTTTTTAGGACGTCCCACAGTAAGACTTGGGCGTCCTTATGCAATCGATCTGGGGTAAAGTTGGGGCTAGTTGTGCACTACGTCGCTGGGATTTCGAATTTTGCCTTTTAAGGGTGGAAAGGGGGGGGGGGGTTAATGATGAAAAAACGTGCGTTTGCGGACATAATCTTTTAAACTCTGCCCAGGCGTCAATTTCCTACCGATTTGCGTGTTTCTTTTTTTGTTCGACTCAAAAATCTTCCGAATTGCACACTATTTCATCAGAGTATCAATAGTTATGCCCGTTACAAGGAATTCATGACAGACAGACACAAAACCAAAATTGTTCAGGAAGGTCTGAACGTAAATCGCGGGTGGAAATGTTGATTTTGGAGAACATTTTTTTTTCAATCTTGAAAAGTGAAAATAATACTTCCGCTATCTTGGTAGACTCGGAAGCAATAGAAAAAAATTTTGTCATTGAAATCTTATGTATACAATTATTATTTTCTTCAATTCACCGAGATGTAGGAAAGGAATATAATTATATAATCTCAGTAGGTGCTCAGTTTGATCTTTCAGACATCACTTCATTCAGGAGGCATAATATGATTTTCATTCTGTTAATTCTCAGTGGTATGTGTCCTGCCAATTATGAAACTGGGTAGTGCCTATTTAACAAGGTATTTAGAAATTGCCAGGAATTCATTGTTTTCTTATCCACCTGGTCAAAGGTTCAGATGCGTTATTTCGAAACTGATATAATGACGAGATGATGTTATGAAAGTGATACGATTATCTCCCTCTTCAACTCCTATCCTTCTTTCCTCTCCTTTTACCCAGAAGTGGACTGAAACACGAACCGAGTGATTCCAAACTCCAGCTACAATTTCAACATCCAGAGTTTGTAGGTATGATTATGTTCAACGTGTTTATAATGAGTGATCTCGTCTCTTCTGTGTATATACCTGGATTAATCCGGTTAATTATGTTGTTTCAGATGGTACCCCTCTTGATGGGAGTTGTCCTGTGATTTATTTTGTCGACCTATGGATAAAGATATTTCACCAAACGGTGAGTGTTGCCATTTTACACTAGACACAAAAAGTTTCCCGACTCCACATAAATATATAATAGGGTGTGCGCCTGGGTAGGAAAAACTGTTTATTGTTATTTTTAATCTAAGGTAGACCTCATTCTGAGAATTTGGTTCCAACCGCGACCTTCTAGCGTGTGTAAATCTTTTCCTATGAATTTTTAAAGTTTCCACCGTTTATGACGTCACAGTGGGCTGGGGGGTCCCACCCAGGCGAGAGGGGTGCGTGACGTCATAAACGGTCGAAACTTTGAAAAATCATAGAAACAGATCTACTCACGCTAGAAGGTCGCGGTTGGTGCCAAAATTCTCAAGATGTAGTCTACTTTCGATTAAAAATCTAAAAATAATCAAGGCGCACCCCCATTGTATAAACATGGACTTATATAACTTGATAATAGACAATTAAAGGCACTGAATCTACCATTCCGATGCCTAAGGTCAGTTTGATTCATGTCCCCCACCCCTTGTAGTACTGTGTAATAGATTTCCTTAAATTCGATTTATCGGTGCCAATATCCAGTTTTTGTTCCTCAATTATTGGGATTGAAGTAAAATCGTCCTTCCACGCTTGTCATTTACGTCCATGCTGTGTCTTCACAACTGCGAATCCTCAGATTTTCATTTTAGTTTCTATTCTCCCAGTTCAGTTCAACATTTGTATTCAAACAAATTCCAAAAATCAAGACACATGCTACAAAATGTATACTTTCAAACCCAAAATTACCCATTATCCTATTAAGATATTTATATGACATTGTGATACATGATCATCATTTTATCGACAGTAACAATGCAAAACCGCGTAAGTTGAAAAAAAACGAAATTTTTCAGGAGGCGTAAAAAACTTCTAAAAGATTTAAAAATATAAGTTTTTTACGTCTCCTGAAAATTTTCGTTTTTTTCAACTTACGTGGTTTTACATTGTTACTGTCGATGTATACAATTAATAAAATTATCTGACATTCTTTCTTTTCCAGCTCGTGTTTCTGGGAGTAAACCACCAATTTTGCCTAAACCCAAAGTAATCCCAGAAAAACCCCAATTCGTAAAAAAATACGTAGGTAGTGCACAGTCGCCTGATAAATATAGTAATGGCGAATGCGATTGTAGAGAAGATAAGGTAACCGTCCAACCACTTGAAGACATTTGTAGTTCTGACCATTCATCAGAAAATACTCTCGAAACCCTTGAAGATAGTAGTAGCACAGTGAAAAATGCGATAAATGTAATCAAAGCTATAAATTGGGATGAAACAACCTTCCAGGGCAACCATTTTTGTAAAAGGAAGCCTGCTGATGATATCGATATCGACCAAGGTGGAATAGCAACACCAGAGAGTGAAAATGGCAATCTCTCTGACAGTGAACAATCATTGGTTAGTTTTGAAAATTCCTTGGTGATTTGTGACTCTTCATTTGGACCTTACGTTGGTGCCCCTCCTGATGACAATTTGAAAGGAAATAAAGCTCTTCTTATTGCAAAAGAGTTTGTGAGCACAGAACAAGCTTATGTTAAAGATTTACAGTTGCTAGTCGTCGATCTCAAGAAACACCTAGAAGAAAAAGATTACACATTCTGTGCGGAGTATGACAAGGTAGTTTCAACGTTGCCTCAATTGCTGGAATTCCACAAGAGTCTGCTTTCTGAATTGGAAGAACGTGTAAGTCATTTTACTGATCGGCCCAGAATAGCTGACGTGATTAAGAAAACATTTCCCTTTCTGAAGCTTTATTCATCTTACATGAAAGACTTTCAAGCTCAGCAGAATGCGTTGGAGGACTGCTGCAATAAAAACCCACGATTCTCCCAAGCCCTATCTAGTTTTGAAAATACGGAACTATGTCGAAAGTTGACTGTGAAGGCCTTTATGCTCAAACCTGTCCAAAGAATTCCGCAATATATGCTCATCCTTGAAAGGTATATGTCTCATTTGAAATCGGAAGACTTGGAATGGGAAGATGCAAAGGCTGCCTTGTCTATCGTGCAGGATGTTCTGATACACGCCAACTCCACGATTAAACAAAGTGTAAGTTGACGATCAATTATTATCAACACCTTTACCCATTTTCACTAGTGTTGCACAGAATTATAGACTTTCAGACATACCTTCTGATTATTTGACCAAATAACCTGTAGTTGACCTAATAGCGGCACTTTAATGCAGAAGGGATTCTTTAAAAAATTTGAAAACTGGCTTCTATGATACTTGTTGCTTATAGAATTTTTTTGCTCTCCATAAAACCCTTCAGTAGAAGTTTATTCAGTACAGGTAATTTCTTGAAGCCACCCTCCCCCCATCAGTGTATTACAGACCAATAATTCTCAAATAAGAGTAGTATAGTCAAATAGTGGTAGGTAGTAGTTATCCATCATTTTGCTGTTTTAGGATAATCTAAGTAAACTGTTGAAGCTTCAAAGTAGACTTGGAAATTACGAAATAATAAAGCCTGGGAGGAGTTTCATTAAAGAAGGAGAGCTACAGAAGCTTAGCAGAAAAGAGATTCAACTACGGTATTGTATATTGGTACGTATATATCATCTACCTATTGAGGTATATATCTCCCTTAGAAACATGGATATCAATTTTCATTTTTTTTTTAAATTCTTCGTTGTTCTAGCTATTTAAATGAGTAGTTAATCGAAATATTTATCTATTTCAATCTAGACTAGATTCACACCGGCTAGTTGAGTCATTTCCTTCTTCTTTATGGTGCCATTCTTTAAAATAACAGTTTTTTTTTCAGCTAAGTGATTGTTTATTGTATACACTTTATTCCCCATCATCTTCCTATTTGAGAATAAAGTATGAGCTTCCCCTTACTGGTATGAAAGTATCTGCTAACGATTACACAGAATTCGATGTTCGAACAAGTGCAAGAAGTTTCACTCTGAAAGCGAGGTTAGTTGTTTTTACTTTTCTTCTTCTTCATCTTGTCTCCCTTCTTCTTCTCCTTATTACTGTTTTTGTTGTTTTTTTTTCTACTTATCCTTCTCATCCTCTTCCACCTCCACTTCCTTCTTTTCCTCTATCTCCTGATTGTTCACATTTGTAGTCAGAATAATATTCGATCTATCAAGGGTTGTATTACCTGTTTTTTTTTTCTCGCGTAAAATGACAAAAAACGCCATATCTGTGTACAATCCTTACACCACCGTGGTATTCTTTACACCTAGGCGCTTCCTCTTGGCATCATAGTTATGATTTATTGTGTATTAATGTGGTTATCTTTTAATTTAAAGGGATAGGAAAGAATGTGCTGAATGGGTGGCCACACTTCAAAACGCAATCAAGGCAAATATTGAAAGGCAGCTCACTTTTCACAATTTACCTACCTTGAAAGTATCTACGAGTAATGATGCTTTTCAGTCAGGGAAGGAGGTATGTAAGGGTTCAAATTTTCTCGAATACTAATCTAAATTTTACAAACTTTATCTAACAATACATTTATCAATGATTCGATTGCAAATTTTATTCAGTGAAAGCGAGTATCATCAGCACTTGTATAATGTTTCAGGCGCCAGTTTGGGTTCAGGACAAGAAGGCAACTATGTGCCAGAGCTGTGCATCCAATTTCACCGTGAAGTTCAGGAGACATCATTGTAGGTGCTGTGGCAGGGTTAGTACTCAACGAGAGCATGTATTTCTGACGACTAATTCGTACAGGCTTTTAATAATGAGTTACGAAGTTATATTGATTTTGAAAATTAGGTTCTTGTTAGTTGATCAAAATCGATTCATCTTTGTAAGTAATTATTTTCGTGAAAATGTTCAAAGTTCTTGGTGATTCCGATTTTGCTGGTAATAGTTAACTGGTTTTTAATCATCTCTTGATAGTTTCTTCCAAAAATCCATTTGAAGTTCAGAAGTACAACTGCAAATTTTATATAGGGTTTCTAGGGCGTTCGCCATTTTTATGTTAAAAACTAGTTCCTTACTTTGTTAAAAGAGAAAAATAAAACTCATTATTTTTAGGTTAAAAAGCTAGTAGGTACTATCTTTTCTTTAAAAAAATTGAAAATGTCATGACGTTTTTAACTTAGTGTGTACAAAAAGTGGGTGTGGCACATAGCTTCCTCGTATTAATAACCCGATTGTACAGAAGATCCGGTGCATAGTAGTTAATCTCAAAACATCAATCTGTAAGTACGTTCCACTACCCTCATAGGGGACCACCTACACGCCAATCTGAACAATCCTGAGAAATTTCGTCGAAATCGGATGGAGGATAGAGTCGAATAGAAGTAATGCCCTAGTACATGTCATAGTCACGTGATCATCAAATTTGGTTGCTCGTCCTAATTGGAGATTAAAGTTTTTAGATTATCTACAATGCATTGAATCATCCATACAATCGTGTTACGGATTCAAGGAAGCTATGTGCCACACTCATATGTCAGAGTTGTTCAATTTCGCTCTTCAACATAAGGATGTTATAACTGTTTAAGTGATGTCCTAACATTTTTTTTTATATAAAAAGTGGTTCTGTTAGGTAACTAATAATGACGAGCCTTGCAGTTCTGGACTTTGAATAACATTTGTGAGAAACAATCAGGGAACATCACTCTTTTGTTTTTTCAAACACCCTAATAATTATAACTTTAATGATCAGAAGTAAATTGTTCTCAGGTTGTTTGCGGGGAGTGTTCCAATAACAGAGCTCCTTTGCAGTACCAGAAGTTCGAGCCCAAACGTGTTTGTGATAAATGTTATGATTATCTCAAGAATGGTGAGTGATGAAGTGATTTAGTTTACATCATGATTTTCCTTGGTCCGGCTCCGAAAAGTGTTTGTCACTTTCGTAAAATCATAAAATTGTCTCGAAAAATATATGTATCTTATTTTTTCAGAATTTGAAGACCCAAGTAGTAAGATGATCGACCGTGTTCGAGAAGAATTGGGTCTTAGTGAATCTGAATCTACATCAACGTTTGAGGCATTGAAAAGTTTATTTAAGCAATTCGATGGTCCAAAAAGAATACACAGGATAGTTCCTCAACCCGTAAGTCAATAAAATGCATATTCAACTGTTCAGGGTTTCCCAATAGACTCGACACCTTCCATTTTCCTTTAGAAAGCGTTTAAAAAAAATCTTATTGTGAACTTTTACATAATTATCAAATATAAAATGAAAATCCCAAAAATATTTTTGAATAACAATTCAACACCAACTCGAATACAAACACACAACACTTAAGAATACAAACTTATAAAGAAAATAACAACCCAGTGAAAAAGATTTTTTTACTGCGCGCAACCCGCCTCCCTGGGCGCTCAGAGTTGCGCAAACCAACGATTGCGCCCAAAATCAGATTTTTGAAAACCCCGAATGTGGTAGCATCCATTTTTGAATTTGATTGGAATTTTTGAATTGGCGGCCGAAAATTCGGTTGTTTTGAGCGAAAAATCGCTCTTTTTTCACTCCTGTATAGGTTCTTCGCTTATCTCGTTTCAGGATTCCTCCAATGTTTCAAATCTTTTCTGAACTCTATATCATAACTGTTTCCGAACTAATTAACCTTTTCGCGCCCGGATTCTCGAGAGCCTACTGTCCCTCACAGCCGCCCGCCGGCGGGCCCTTCTGTCCCCTCAGTACCGCATTATTTTGGCAACTCGGTGGTTCGCCCGAAGTTGTTTCGTTGCTTTTATGCATTATTTTATTGTATTTTTTTCGCGTGATACTTTCTGTTATGAGTTCACGAGAATTATTGAGATTATGTGCATTATTTATTAGTTTACTAGCCAGTTAACACAATGGAAATAATTAAATTAATGTAGAATAATTATGATACCTTATGACTCGCTCCTTTTTCCATTAAATTCATTCAATGTAATTTATTGTTTCTCACTCTCATTTTGTTTGGGAAAATTCCTACAATTTGATAATTATTCATAGTGGGGAAAATCAAAGGTGGGAAGTGTATTTAAGAAGAGGGACAAAACATTTTTGCGAATATTTCCGAGCAGGGTTCAAACAGGCGGTGAAATATCCGAAGGGCGACAATATCTTTGACAGGCCTTCCAAAAGTACCAAAATAAAATTAGAAGAGTTGGAAAAAAACAAGAAAAATACAGAGAACGAATCGGCGAAGATCAAAGAGAAACAACTGTTTGAGGTGCCGCTGCATCAGAACGTACCTATTCGATCAAGGATAACTTACCGACCTAAAATGCCGACAAACAATAAGATTAGAGAAGAAAAAAAAACACTTAAACTGTTCTAGGAATATATACACTGTTCTATGAATGCAATATCATGAGGTTTGTAATGGAAATTACACCCTGAAAGATTGTAGTTACACGGTGAAAGAGCTCAAGTGCCAGAACGGCTTTTATCGGCGGCGGGCAGCTACGGAAAGGCCGAGCCGCCCGATATTTGACGTTGGTGGGCAGGAAAGGGTTAAAATCGCTTCATAACTCATGAGTACGAGGAGTCAAACATTCGTGAAATTTTACGTAGAATCCGAATTTGCAATAAAAAATGGGGGTTCCTATTTGAAATAAGAAAGTCGGTGCGTATTGCGCATGTGCACGTGCACAAAAATACGATATTTGAGATCCTCACAAAAAATACATAGATTCCCAAAAGAAAGATTTTATTTTCCTTGTCACGTATAATGGTCATTTTTCTGGAAAGGTACAATCGGTATCCCAAGATTTCAGAAAACTTGAAGTTCGACTCAAGTTCTGCCAAAAATCAGGGATTAACCTCACACCAAACTGATTGAATTTCGACGAAAGAACACACAGTGGGACGCTTAATTAATTAATTAAAAATTAAAGAAGAAAACCTATCGAAAGAAACCTATTGGCGTGGTTTCCGCGTAAAGGAGAATACTCGGAACCCCATCTCCATGAGTAGCGAGAACTGGGAGTTATTCCAAAAATTGAACCAGGGCGGGACGCAGGTGTAGAAAAGGGTTAAACCAACGTGGAACACGGTTTTTCTGATAGCACCCTTCAAACCTCCGAAAGTAACCCAGTAATCTCAATTTATCGGTTTTTCGAGCCAAAACTTGGTACCAGGGGATTTTTACGGTTGCTGAATACAGTTTTGAGGTCGAAAAATGTAAAGTTTTTAAATTGCAACGGAAAATTCAAATCAAATTGTTAACAACTTGAAAAAAGTCTTTCATCTCTCCAAAAGCCACCATCACCGGCAGATGAAAGACACAAAATTCCTGGGTGGCACTTAGGTTTTTCAGCTTTTCCCGCGTTCTGGTGCTGTTCTGCTGAAGTGTAACCATATCGCTGGAACCAGCTCGGTAAAAACAAGAACTAGAGACCAAAAAGAAAAAATAATTTCGATTTCTTGCCATTCTTACAGAGGGCAGATGAAAGACAGACGATGACTGTGACACCACAATTTCGCAACTGACTCCACTTGCGCACGCTTCCACACAGAAGGAATACGTTTCCCGCCGCTTTCTTTGATAACCTAACGACTAATCTCACCTCTTACAGTGGTAGTAAAACCGCGGGAAACGATAAAAAGCTGCCAAAATACGAAAACACAAAAAAGGCAGATTAAAGACAAAAACCTCCGGACAAGCACATTTTATCCTCCTGCTCGCTTTATTTGCTTCTGAAAAAATCTGCAAATCCATTTTGCTTCCTCACTACCGAAGGTAGGGAAGCTTTGTATTCGGGAAAGAAGTGAAAAAAAATGTCCTCCAAAATCAAAATTTCCACTTGCTTTTTGCGTTTTAGAGCTTCCCGAACAATTTTGGTTCCGTGTCTGTCTGTCGGTCTGTCTGTGGTCAATCCTTGTCCCGGGCAAAACTATACTAACCTGTGGTCCGATTTTGATGAAATTTTCAGGGATTGTGCGGGTTAGGTCCTAGACGGTCCCCTATCAATTTCAGCACCTTCGGACCAATAGGAGCGAGTGCGCATGCGCAAACGTGAATTTCCTGGAACCTCGGTTTCTCGGTTTCTAATGAACCGATTTTGCTCAAATTTGGAGGTTAGTTAGGGACTAACTTCTAAGAGACACCCTATAAGTTTCAATCAAATTGGTCAAGCAATAGCCGCTGCGCATGCGCGAACTTTAAATTTATTGTTACAACCAAAACTCCGCAACTATTCAACCAATTTCGATGAAATTTTCAGGGATTGTGTGGGTTACCACAACTATTTACAACACTATTATAAACATTAATACCTGCAACCCTATCGCGCATATTATCGCCAATATTTTGGTATTCAATAACTCTTTGAATCATAATTTGTTCGCCAACTGATTCTATACGTCCATGTTACAATGAGTGAGGAAGCTATACTGCCCACCCAACTTGGCAGACGTTTTTTCATGTCCAGGTATATGCAATAAAGAATCACTACAAATTCAGGCCACTGCTTTCATAGGTGAGTCATAGTGTTCAAGCAAAGTTGACTACCTAGGGGTCCGGACATGGCAGATTACTGGACATTTAGCAGTTTAAACTTTAATTTCTATATTTTAGCGTGAATAAGTGCATATTTTATTGATTGCCCGAAGTAGAACAAAGTTGATAGTTTATGAAGAATTTTTTTTTTTTTAACACCCAAATCATAAATGTGCATTCGGAATCTTCTCTGGACAACGATTCGCCCTTTCTGGGAAAATGACCCATAACGATTTTATCAGGGGGGTTAACAACTTTTGAGACACCCTGTATATTTAGACTGTAAGCCCGCGAGGAGGAATATAGTACATTTTCAAAGTTTGCAACTGAGCCCAATGGTGCGCATCTTTTCAAGGTCTGGACACATTTCGATGGGAGTTTCCACGTAATATAACAGGAGAAATACTCCTCAAAATGGAAGGAAGAAGTAACTGAAGTGATAGTAAACGTTACCAGTGCCCGGGGAATTGTAGAAACTTATGACGCTTCCTAACAGCTCATCCTATTTTATCCAGAAACTACATTCCCGCGAGTTCACCACCATACTACCGTACTTTTTACACGGGAGCAGACATGCTATTAAAACGTATAGCTCTTCTTCTCGTTATATGGACTAGCAAAGCGTCCTAATGATTTGTGAATAACCGTGAATGTCCTATTTGTATCCCAATTAATATTTTGTTTTATTTCAAGGCAACGGGTGGCCAGATGAGAGGTCATATTGACATCAAGGTTGGGAAAGGTTGGAAGAAGAAGGTTTGGCTAGTTTTGGTAGATCGAGTGTTGTACTACTACAAAGCCGAACAAGATGTCAAGGAATACAAAACGCTGTGTGTTTTTGGCTATAAAGTTGACCAACCTGGGGTAAGTTTTTAATTTTTTATTAATTTGTGTTATTCGCATGATTGCAATGATAATTACAATGCTTGTGTGTGGAGATTATATTGCTTCCGAATTTACCATGGTAGTGTAAGCATTGTTTTCACTTTTCAAGATCAAAATTTCGATTTGCGTTTTAGACCTTCCTCAAAATGTTTGCTTTTGTGTTTGTCTGGGAGTATGTCAATCAGACAGTGTGTCCGCAAATCATCCTTGCAACAGCCATAACTTCTACATTATCCACCCAAATTCTATGAAATTTTAATGACATTAAAAAAAAAGATGATTGAAATGTGATCGTTATGAGATCATCAAATCTAGAAAGTGTAGGTAGTTATTTGGAGATTCAAGTTTTAGGGAGTATCTACTAAACATCAGATCAAACATAAAATCGAGTTATGGATTCGAGGAAGCTATGTGCCACACCCACTTGGCAGACTTCTTCTTTAAAATTTAAACTTTCATGTTTCGGAATTTTTTGGTCCGATTGATCTTTGTATCTACCTGTAAATGTAAACTGTGTCCATTTAAATATTCAACGACAGATTTCTCTAATTAGTAAACAAACAAACAAATCTTGTTCGGAAGATGTTAAAATGTAGTTTAAATATCAATTCAAACCCATGTATCAACGTTTCATTGCTGGTAGGTACCTACCCGTTAATACCCGTTTGATAAGGTACTTTGGCCCGCTTGATTCATGAAGACTGGTGCACCTTTGAAATGAGTTGAACCCGCTGGCACCTCCAATCATATCGCATTTATACTACTAATTCATCACCGATGTTCACTATCTTTTTCCAATTTTTTCCATTGCGCTGATTTTCAAACTTTTTGATCGATTTTAGTCCCACTTCAACCGTTAATTCAGACGATTTGAGCTTTCTAATACATTTCGAAATTCTTTTGGGACTGTACTCATTCTTTTAATGTTCGTTGAGTTGAGCTCCAAACACATTCAAGTATGTCAAAACATCCAATAATTAATTAATAACTGTTCAATGTGAGAATGTGAGATTTTCGTTGGTTGTAGCCAGGCTTAACAAAACCGAATTTTGTTGAGAAGTTTGCAAAACGCTGAAAAATTTGCTTGAACATGTGCTCGTTCATTCCATTAAGGAGGTGGAGCTTGTCTAAAAATTTTATTAATGTCCATGGATTGTCAGTGCATAATTTGGGCACCTTGACAATTTCATTCTCAATATACTGAGGAATTTTATCGCGGCCCATTGTTGCTGATGGTGCTTGTAAGGCGTCAGGGAAATCTAGTTTTTTCCGCGCGCTAGTTTCGAGAACTATAATACGAGCTTTCAACTCCGAATTTTCTTGTTGAATCGTATTTAAAAGTTCTTCAATGACCGTGATTTCGGCTGATAACTGATCATAGTCATCGTGGTCGTCCGAAAGAGCACCCAGGGTGCATAAATCGCACTTCAAGGTTTGCCGTCGGCTCATGTTTTGCTTGGTCCATTTTTCCACGGTACCTAACCGAGTGCAAATCGCGTGGAAATTCTTTTTGCAAATCGAGCATAATATGGTGTCGGGATTCGCCAGCCCGCATTTACCACAATCCATGGTTGTGTGTGACCGCTCAAAATTTTGCAGAGATCGAAAAGGAGGTGTCGGATTCTGCAAAAAAAAAAATTTTTTTTTTGCTCCGAAAGTCTTACTGTGTTTTTGCTCTGCTACCACTTTTGTCACCCTTTGGTCTTTAAGTACCAATTTTGGTACTAAAGTAAGATACGAATAATCAAAATACGTTTTTATTCGTGGAAAAAGGTAAACAAGGTAGGGTCCTCTACCTACCCATAAAACGGCAAAAGAAAAGAAAAATGTTTTCCAAAAGGTGGAAAAGACAAATTCAAAAATAAATGGTGTGATGCAGCTCACACGTTGACGTTGAAAAAGATACCACTACGGAATTCGTGAAGAAAAGGATCGCGGGGCTATTGCAATGAAACTTCGGCGACTACTGACCAGTACACGTGGATTCAAATGGGAAGTAATCAAGAGAGAAGTGAAGGATATTAAATGAATGGGGTTAGTTCCGCTAGTTATAAGAATACAATTATTATCTACGTACCGTATTGGAGAATCCGTCGTAACCAGCAAGTCGAGTACAGGAGGCGAGCGCTTTTGATGTAAAGACATCATCTTCAGGCCATCGAGAGAGTACTAAAGTTTGTCAGTCCGTCGTTCTATTTATATGGTCTGGGTGAAAGGGAGGTTGGTAAAAGGATTAGAAAGGAAAGGGGACCACCTAGTAACGAGACCACGTGGTGAAAGGTTGTTTGTCTGTCATGTCAAGTGAAAGGGAGAGATAAAACTAATCCTCTTATCTAATTTTACTTTCCCCACATGGTGACCACATGGTAACCACGTGATCTTCTATTCTAAATTATGAATATATTATAAACTAGCTCACATAACTAACTTATTGCTAAATTGCTCCCTTTCACTTGACATGACAGACAAACAACCTTTCACCACGTGGTCTCGTTACTAGGTGGTCCCCTTTCCTTTCTAATCCTTTTACCAACCTCCCTTTCACCCAGACCATATAAATAGAACGAAGGACTGACAACCTTTGGTACTCTCTCGACGGCCTGAAGATGATGTCTTTACATCGAAAGCGCTCGCCTCCTGTACTCGACTAGCTGGTTACGACGGATTCTCCAATACGGTACGTAGATAATAAGAGACGTGAGGGAGTTGAAGAGGGGGCTTATCTGCCTTGGACTTTAGGATCGGCGGGATGATTTCAATCGTGACAACTTACAGTTTATTGTGTCACAAATGAGCTGATCACCTTACATTTTGTATGATCCATTCCCGTCTTGATGTAGGAAGAAGTTTTCCAACTTCCTCGATGCCCATCCCTACTTGTATGAGTACCCCCCTCCCCCTATCACGCCACATACACACCAATGTAATAAGCAAATTCGTTACAGTCCACCGCCACTCCTGTCACTTGTCATGACTGGATACTATTTCAAGACCTACACCATATCGCACTGCGAGTTCACAAGGGGCGTTTTACAAAAAGCGCCCCTTGTACCTCATTTTTTGAAATTACACTGTCGGAACCGCAAAACCAAGATCTACACGTTGGTACTACTGGCTTTATAATACCTCCATCCGTTAACGAAAGAGAGCACTATAAGCCCTTATGAAATTCAGAGAAACAAAGGAAAAAGTTCATAACCAAGGGGCGCTTGATGAGACCCTCAGTTGGTGATGTCATGTTCGGGTAGGAGGCCAATCGGCGTTTTA
This sequence comes from Apolygus lucorum, assembly GCA_009739505.2. NCBI lineage: Eukaryota > Metazoa > Arthropoda > Insecta > Hemiptera > Miridae > Apolygus > Apolygus lucorum. The sequence continues at coordinate 50,820,288 of CM019167.2, read as the reverse complement.
CAAAAAGCGCCCCTTGTGCCCTGAGTTTCCTGTGAAACGCCTTCTTCTCAATAAAAAATATACAACTTTTTTCTTGAAGGGTCTAATGTGAATGGGCTCAACTTGATAAAGCAAGAAAACACAAGGGGCGCTTTTACAAATTCCAACGTTTTTTTGGTGATTTTACGTCTTTCTCCCTATATTATTGGATCCGATTCAGTTCTTAGTTCCATCGATAGTACACTAAATTCTCAACAGAATGCGAAAAATAATTAAAAATCTAGCTAAAATAGCAGTGTCACAATTGAGTTGGGAAAAAAGTAAAATCTTCAAGCGTGTTTTACTCGTAATTTTAAAACTTAGATAAGCGCCCCTTGAAAACTCGCAGTGCGATATGTTTTCCCTTTTGAAATTCAAATTGGATCTACATATTAGTTCAATTATACTCGTATTCGCACCTACTCACTGTGTTTATCTGCAAACTTCTTTCCAAGCTATTTTTGGTTTCGACTGGGGAGTAATAATTACTGTGACTCATTGTTTCCTCAGGAATCAGTTGATGAAGTGGACAGGCGTGTACTTTTCCAGTTAACACATGAAAGTCCCATCACAGCGTCCTCTCAGAAACAATCCATTCAGAGCCCTCTCATATTTGCTGCACCATCAGAAGAGATTGCTCAACGGTAAGCGAATTTTATTATCATTGAAACATCACATTTCTAGCTTTTTTATTTTAGGTTGTTTTTTGTTTGGTTTCTAACCAGTCGAGACAGGTTTTTATGCATTGGTCTGAGCTAGACTGACTCATGTCAGAGCGCATCACTGCTGGGTTGTGGTGGTTGCTGCTACATTCATATTTGGGTAGGTAGCGACATTTAGTATTATAGTTACGAAAACGGGTTGGGTAAGAAAGCTAGTTTCACAATTTTTATGATAAATTATACAATTTTCGTAATAGTTCATTACTGATCATTCAGTACATGGGATTACCTCAATATTTACCTTCTTGAAGCTTCTTTTTTCATGGTATCAGTAAAGTTATGAGGGTTCAGTGAAAAGTAGAATATTTTGAAAAACACCCACCATCTCTTCCTTATAGCGTCTTTTTTTTCTAAATTAGAGGATGCCTTTGACCTCATAACCTGATGACTTTTTTGTAATTTCAGTTGGATTACTGCTCTGAATGAAGCCAATATACTGGAGTAGAGTATTTATTTGAGAATCTTCATTAATTTTCTGCACAGTTGGAAATCAATCAAAATGATGTTAATGAAGAAAGTTTATTAGATAAACATTGACAATTTTTCTTACGCACTAATATTTGAAAATAATGTGATTGATTTTCTCAAGAACTTCTCATACCTAAATGTTTTAAACTTTTAAACAATGGGTTATTTTTAAAGATAGTACTCATAGTTCTAGTCATACATAACTGCAACGCATCGTAGCTTCTTATAATTCTTTGATTTGGATACATCAAAGTTTACTGGAAGGAACCAAAATAGTTCATCATGAAACTGAGTGTAATATAGGAAGCATTTATTTTGTATTAGTACCTACAATTATATTTAGGATTTTTAAAATTCGACCATTTTCTAGGAAATTATGATATTTATGTTAAATGGAAGACGTGTAGGATTTTATGTTCCATCCATTGCTCTTTGAATGGTGGTAACTCTGTTGATACCGATTAGCATTTTAAATTAAAATATTTGTTGACTCAGTAAACATTAAACACAAATTTATTTATCATTGATTAAAATTAAACAACATTTGTGATATACCTACCGACACTTTATTTTTGAATCAACATTCAACTGCATTTTCCATCAGTGTACGAATAGTGAACTGTCGGCAGCACCTTATTTCGCTGGATAATTTTTGTTTTTCTCCTAATACTTTGAATGAATGTAGATTTGAAATAATTCATAATCTTGAACATTTGAAAAAAAAAAATCGTTCGTGGTGTTAACAGAATATTTCATGGGATACTTACCATGATCAGAGCTCATTGTCAGAATACCTTATATTTTTCAAATTTTCGAGTATAACGAGGTATTCCAATTAGCAAGTTGATCAACTTGTGATGTTTCTGTTGAATATAAAATTGATTTGCCAATAGATGAGAAACCTATCTCCTAAATTGAAGCATTTTGGTTACAAAGAGCGTATATTCCATTCCTTTGTTCCTATCAAAGCTCTTCAATATCTTGAAGATGTTTTGGTACAACGGACGTATGCCATTTCGCTTCATACTAAAAGCGAAACAGTGTGTAATTAAGGTTTTTACTTCATTACAAATAGATACACAAGAGCGCTCTGTCGTTTCCACCCCTGATGGCAACACCTGCCCTTCTGCGTGAAGTACCTTGTTTTTCTAATTTCAATCAACCGCCGCTTGTAATTCCATTCAGGTCTATTGATTGGGAGTTTGGGGGAGAAACTGAACAAATAAAATAAAATAACGACTTTGTAGCAAATTTTAGAGCTTTTTCTCCACAACAAAACCCTAAATCGTTCAAATCCGCGGGATTTTTCTTTTAACCCATTAACGCTCGAAACTTTTTTTCTGTATATTTTGAAAATAGATCCGACATTCCGACTCCAAATAGTCTTTAGAACGAGGGAAAAATAATTTCAAAAATCCCCTGGTCGAATTTCATGGGTTTACGTTGCCATATCGCAACGCTGGGAGCCACAAGAACTGATCTTTATTTTTCAAAAACTTTTAGTGTGTTGTATATATGGAATATTGGATGAGGAATACATGCAATATTGAGTGTAATTCATCAACTCATTGTATCATTCATAATTAGTCAAAAAATACCACTAAAGAATTAGATAAAGTATCATAGCCCTGGCGATGAAAACATGAGTATTTGGTAGGGTACTTGTTATTTCTTACAACCCCTAGCCAGGCCAAAAATCAATCAATTTGAAGGTGACGCATCGTGCTTTGTGAGCATCCAATGCAACAAACACTTGGCAGACTTCTGCTTATTACCGCATATTTGGTAGGATTTGGTAGTACTGATGACAGCCAATGAGGTCATTTACCCATTGAATTTGTAGATGAAACTTCGTGCTATGTGCCTCACCCTCATGGCTGGAGATAGAGAATTAAGTGAATTATACATCAATATGATCAGACAGATCCCGAGAAAAAGATCTCCAGGATAAAGGACTTCTCAGTGACTCAGGAAGGTGCCCAGCGGCCTCCAAACAGAAAGGCCCTCTTGCCATATGGCAACACTGGGCGTTAATAGGTATTAAACAATTCCCCTCTTATCGAGAAAAATATTCTATGTTGTTGAATCAAACGGTCACACTTGGATTTCTAAGGGTGTGAAAAGTAATTTAAAGTTATCTAATTTGTGATGAAGGTAACAGTTGTTTAGGTTTTCATTAAAAATAGATTTCCATGACTTATTCCCAGTCCCATGAAATATTCAGTAACTCTTAGCCATGAACGTATAAAAATCAGTTTAATTGCCTAAAATATAAAATTCCTATTAAGGGGGGACCGAACTCAACTCAAGTTATACCTACATGAATATTCCTTCATCAAAGCTGTTGAAAGTAACCTTGTTTCTATTTGGGACCAATTAGCTGAAAAAAATTGACTCCGTTTTCTTCTCCCTTCACCATTTTTGCATAGATCAGTTATGGGTCATTTTCCTAGAAAGGTACAATCGGTATCCCAAGATTTCAGAAAACTTAAAGTTCGACTCAAGTTCTGCCAAAAATCAGGGATTAACCTCACACCATACTGATTGAATTTCGACGAAAGAACACACAGTGGGACGCTTAATTAATTAATTAAAAATTAAAGAAGAAAACCTATCGAAAGAAACCTATTGACGTGGTTTCCGCGTAAAAGAGAATACTCGGAACCCCATCTCCATGAGGAGCGAGAACTGGGACTTATTCCAAAAATTGAACCAGGGCGGGACGCAGGTGTAGAAAAGGGTTAAACCAACGTGGAACACGGTTTTTCTGATAGCACCCTTCAAACCTCCGAAAGTAACCCAGTAATCTCAATTTATCGGTTTTTCGAGCCAAAACTTGGTACCAGGGGATTTTTACGGTTGCTGAATACAGTTTTCAGGTCAAAAAATGTTATGTTTTTAAATTGCAACAGAAAATTCAAATTAAATTGTTAACAACTTGAAAAAAGTCTTTCATCTCTCCAAAAGCCACCATCACCGGCAGATGAAAGACACAAAATTCCTGGGTGGCACTTAAGTTTTTCAGCTTTTCCCGCGTTCTGGTGCTGTTTGCTGAAGTGTAACCATATCGCTGGAACCAGCTCGGTAAAAACAAGAACTAGAGACCAAAAAGAAAAAATAATTTCGATTTCTTTCCGTTCTTACAGAGGGCAGATGAAAGACAGACGGTGACTGTGACACCACAATTTCGCAACTGACTCCACTTGCGCACGCTTCCACACAGAAGGAATACGTTTCCCGCCGCTTTCTTTGATAACCTAACGACTAACCTCATCTCTTACAGTGGTAGTAAAACCGTGGGAAACGATAAAAAGCTGCCAAAATACGAAAACACAAAAAAAGGCAGATTAAAGACAAAAACCTCCGGACAAGCACATTTTATCCTCCTGCTCGCTTTATTTGCTTCTGAAAAAATCAGCAAATCCATTTTTTTCATGTCCAGGTATATGCAATAAAGAATCACTACAAATTCAGGCCGCCGCTTTCATAGGTGAGTCATTGTGTTCAAGCAAAGTTGACTACCTAGGGGTCCGTACATGGCAGATTACTGGACATTTAGCAGTTTAAACTTTAATTTCTATATTTTAGCGTGAATAAGTGCATATTTTATTGATTGCCCGAAGTAGAACAAAGTTGATAGTTTATGACGAATTTTTTTTTTTTTTTTTTAACACCCAAATCATGAATGTGCATTCGGAATCTTCTCTGGACAACGATTCGCCCTTTCTGGGAAAATGACCCTTATCCGCTTCTTTCTCAGTCAATTCTCTGACGATTTTTATGCGGTTTATCGCATTCTTTCTATTTTTAAATTCTTCAGGTGCATCAGCTATTGACGTTCAAAATTTCAACTGGTTTTAACATTTGAAATTTTCTCATTTAAAATAATCAATACCTGGTGCTTTTACTTTTTTAGTGGGCTGAAATTAATGAGGAAACTGAATGATTGACTTCTGTCCCCCTCCCCCCCCCCAGAATATTATAATGAACAGTTGGTTTCTGTTGAGTAAATGCAGTTTAATGAATGGTAGCGAAGCCCGACTGTTTGTTTAGTTTTTTTGTAGGAGTAATGCTGCTAGTAAAGTAAGGATTGGATATGTGAGATATGGTACTTGCAGTCGCAAAGCATAACGAAGTACGGAATTCCATTGGAAAAGTATAAATTTGACTGATGAAAAATAAACTGTGTACTCGTAATGCCTAGTTCTAACTTAGTGAGACATCTCTTGTGACATTCTAGGACTAATTTTCAATATTCTTAATGTATTTCACTATCACACAAACTATGGGTTAAAACCTGGTTAAAGGTGTAGTGTCTAGATAATAAATAAGTTTCCCACTTGTTAATAAAATTTATACAAACATAGTTGGGAGTTACTATGTAAAATTATTTACTTGAAAACGTTTGTTCCAAACAAGCTCAATATTACTAAATATTACAAATTATCACGATGTTTTTTTAGGTGTACTCTTAGTTGAATTCGTACTTAGCTTGTTCCAAGCGTTCAAGGTGTTCCTATACCAGTTCTTATCATCAAGAAGGTCTTATCATCAACAAATGTTGGGAATTATATCATTACAATTTATTCTCAAATGTGAAGCCTCCCCAATATAATGGACGAAAATAGCATAATACAGAAGGAAACCTTTCTGCTACCTCCTTTCCTTCGTCTATCACTTTTCTGTGTTCCAAGCTAGTACCACAATTTTATATTCCTAGTCAATTCAATATTATTATATAACAAATCCCTTCTCTTCTAATAATACTATTTTTATTAAATAATATTTTGGTTGCTTGGAACAAACCGTTGGATTTTCAATAATCTGTTATCAGTTATACAAATCCAAGATCTAGGGACATTGTGATTTTAGAATTTTGTCCATCAAATTCCTCTGCTTTCACTACGTTGTTCGTGAGATTTATGATATCCATGAGTCGAGATCGAATCAGTCATAATAAATGTATATGTGCCTTACTTGTTGTTGTGTGTATTTTCTCGTGAGCAACCATGTTCTGGACCTTATTTTTTTTAAACCTAACTAATTAGGTAAAACATTGGCTAACACCTCAAAATTAGTGCCAACTTGTAATTTTATACAGTAAAACGTTTGTTATCAAGACTATTTAGGAGTTTTATTGATTGGTTACCTTACTGACTTGTTTCAAACATCAAACCACTACTAATTAATGCTGACTGCTTTTTTATTGTAGACACGGAGGGGTTGGTCTGTGCGCCGTTTTCGTACCATTTTGTTCGTCCAGGCGCAAGGGTATGCAAAAAACGCACGACCGCTCAGCCTTGACGGAGGGGTTGGTATGTGCGCCGTTTTCGTACCATTTTGTTCGTCCAGGCGCAAGGGTATGCAACGAAACGCACGACCGCTCAGCCTTGACGGAGGGGTTGGTCTGTGCGCCGTTTTCGTACCAATTTGTTCGTCCAGGCGCAAGGGTATGCAAAAAACGCACGACCGCTCAGCCTTGACGGAGGGGTTGGTCTGTGCGCCGTTTTCGTACCATTTTGTTCGTCCAGGCGCAAGGTATGCAAAAAACGCACGACCGCTCAGCCTTGACGGAGGGGTTGGTCTGTGCGCCGTTTTCGTACCATTTTGTTCGTCCAGGCGCAAGGGTATGCAACGAAACGCACGACCGCTCAGCCTTGACGGAGGGGTTGGTCTGTGCGCCGTACTTGTTCTGTCTGGTGCTAAATTTATCACCGAAACGCACGAATACTCTGTCTCGGGGGCGGGGATTCACATGCCTATCTCAACGTTTTTTTATTCAACTAAAATAATCTTTCAATTTAATTTCAATATATTAAAAAAAATAGATACCTACATAACTGACAGTAATTGTTTAACAAATAAATAAATACGCTTTGAAAGGTTATTTTTATTTTTGAAAAAATCAAATACCAACCTTGTTTGATTTTACGCCATTGGTTAATAAAACTGTTGACACAAAAATCCAAGGTCAGTAGACAAAGAAACGCTGCAAATTATTACACAACGGTTTATTAGTTTACTGTCTAGTTCACCCACCTGCAAAGAACACGTCTTTCCATTGTTAGTAACTACTAGCAAAACATCGTTATCAAAGAGTTCTGGGTTCCTTCATTACGAAATTTTGTTCTGGGATTCACACTCGTGTTTCTGCTTTATTATTCGTACTATACTTGAGTCTTTATGGGGAGTGAACGGTTGGTCCTCCAGAGCTCTGGTTGGTTTCATTCGATTGTAGAAATTCAATACTATTTTAAATTGACAGAAAAACTATTCCTTTATATTCTATGATAGATTAATCAAATAATGTATTTCGAAACAATACAAATATCATCAAAAAATATGGCTATACCATTAATACCATCTAAAATTTGTTCAAGCGTTCTATGCGAAATACATAGCTGGTGCACTCCGAAATCCTTGAGGGAGACGGTTATTAGAGTAGGGTTCTTTATGACTGTTTATAGTTATTAAGTGTCCATTATGAGGATGCACATCAAGAGTATAAGCTTGTCTGAAGTCCAGCTTCGAAAAATATTGACTACCGCTCAAATTAGCGAATATATATTTAATATTCGGGATTAGATGATCCACATTTAGGAGTTCTAAGTAATTAACAAATTTGCACACAAACGAACAGAGCCACCATTCCTAATAAGTGGGACGATTGGTGTAGCATAAGCAGAAGAATCAATTTTGGTGATTACGCCTTCCTTTTTCAATCGTTTTAGTTCTCTAGTGATTTTTGGGATGAAACTGTAAGGAAGTGGACGCGCTCTCCTGTAAACTGGTGCAGATCCTGGTTCAACATGAATCCTGGCCTTGTGATTCCTTATTTTCCCAAATCCTTCCTGGAATACCGTCGGATAGGCCTTGAATAATTCGTCCAACTTCTTCTGACTGCTTGAAGTTCCAGAAATATACATCGAATGGTTGTTAGATACAGCTGAATTTGAAAGGGCTGCATGCCAATCAATTTTAATTCAAGAAGCCATTCAAGACCCAATAAACTATCATGGTCTCCATCCAAAATATATAAGTTAACTTCCTTACATGTACTGTAAATTCCTACTTCAAGTTTGGCTATCACTGTACCTCTGACAGTCTCATTGGTATACGTTTTCAGTCTAATGTCGGAGGGGTTTAATTTTATTATAGGAACTAAATTTTGAAGTTTCTTGGAGCTGATAAGAGAAACTGCTGCCCCAGTATCAAATTCATCAAAATCGGTCCATGGTAACTCAGGAAAGCGCCGCGGAAGGCGGACGGATGGAAAAATACTTATTCGATTTTCGGATTCTACGTACTTTGGAGAGTAAACCATACAATTTTGAGGGGGTGGAGGTTAAAATGTTTTCCACCTCGATACCAAAGGTGATGATTCAACTTATCTCTTGATTTTGATGAGAAATTTAAATGAATTTTTTTTCATTTCTACCAAATAATAAGCTTCACTTACCACAGAAATTTTTTCATAGCTACCAGAATGACGCAAAAATTACGAAACTGAGGAAAAAAATGAAATCCGATGGGTATTTCTTTAAAAAGTTTAATAAATATTAATTCAACTGACAACAAATAAAACGCGATGTACTTCATACATACATGTATTGCACAGACCAAGATGTATTTGTAAGAAAGAAGAATCCTATCTAAATGGACAGAACTGTACCCACATTTCAGTTCAGCCAGTGAAGAGATTCCACAAACGTTTGCACCTGGAGGGAGGTCGGTTAAACATGATACTGAAACATCACATCCGCTTAAAATAAATTCCTTAATTATAGGTATTGGGAGTTTTGATGATTTCCATCATAATGTTTTAAAAAGTAGATGTTTTAAGACTGAAAATCATCAATAATTTCATGTTTAAAATTTTGTTCTAGAAAGAATAAAACAGTCGACGGTATATTCTGATGAATGAAAGGTTGCTCTGGGTCATATATGATGACTAATGACTAGCGTGATTCAAATGAGGATGTTGATATTCACCTGAAATGAGAACAGTAACAGTTATAGCATTTCTAATCTTGGAATTTCCAATAGCAATAGAATTTTCTTAATTCTATACTGGTTTAGCAAATCATTATAAATTTGGGATCAGAGAAGACAGCTCAGAATAGAATGTAGAATTATTAGAATGCTTAACTACTGAAAAACCAATCAACTTGCAGTTACAAGATCTCAGTAATACATTTATGTGGACCTACTCAGAAAAAATTAGTCCTTTTTCTTTGCATCCCCTTTGTCTTCCTTTGTTCCTCCAAGAACTTTAGCCAGTGAGTCCCAAATTCCGCCCAGGAATAGAGCGCAGAACAGATTTTCAAACGGAACAAAAGGATCATGAATTCCCAGCAATATGGATGAAAGCTGAAACAACCAAGAAATCTATTAGGTACCTACATTAACAGTGGCAAATGAGATATTCTTGATTAATTTTATTTAGTTCTATGGTAATTCAATATAATCATAACAGTTACCTCTTATTTCGTAACTGTATTGTCAGATGAGGTGAATCATAGTTGCTAGAGTATGTCAGACTTATTCCATGGAGAATAGAAATATACGAAGGAATTGTGACAGCAAGAACAGTACTGGCTAATAAGCACTATTAGGTATAAGATTTCCAAGTCTAATTCGGAATTTTCCAGACAAATTCCGGAAATTTCCAACCATATTCAGAATTTTCCAAATATACGAAGGAAATCCCAGATCAGCGTTCTCACAGATAGACCAAAAGAAGGGTTATAATATTTTACCTTGAAATATACGAAGAATATTACGATTCCGAAGTATACAAGGGAGTGGGGCGCAGAAATCAAATCTGTCTTTTGGTCGAGAACAAAAATGACTGACGCGACTATGCAAGCCTTTGTAGGGAAGCTGGGTTGCATGAATTCCATCGCTGTTGGAGTCCAAACACCTCGGATCAGTCTTTCAATTAGCTTAGTAAAACCAGCGCCATTTCCTGCAACATTAACAACAACGCAATTGTTACAACCAATCAGGCGCTCTGCATAATAATTTATTGATCCAGAAATAAATTGTTAGTTTGTTCAAATACAATATTATAGTATTTTACCTTCTAGTTAAACCTTTTTCGTTTTGAGTTACACATTTTCCACTTTGAATTAAACCTTTTAAACTTTTATTTTGATTTTGAAGAAAATTGTCCCTAATCCTATGTAGATAAGTAATTTTTGGTTTATTATTTTCAATAATGAACCTTTGGAATCGACCAAGAAATTTTTTTTCAAAATTTGTTGGTTAACGTTTCAAGGTACGTAGAATCCAAAAATCGACTAAAAGCTTAGCCGTCCGTCTGCCGTACGTGCAGCATAGACCGACAGCATCAGTTAGCATAGACCGACTTTGATGAAATTTGGAATGTGGGCTCCATTTGGGGTCTAGTTGTGCCCCGAAGCATTTGGTTGATGTAGGTCACTTCTAAGGGATGAAAATTTTGAAACGCCCTAGTTCAAAAAATTTTGATATAAAGGTATTGTTTTTTCATCAATTTCAATTTCGACAAAGAAAAGGGGAGAGAGACAGGGGTGGGGGGATCTGGGAATACTACAGGCAAGGAACCTAATTTTGGTCGTCTGGGTGGTATCATTCGTCTCTAAAACGCTGCAAATTATTACACAATGGTTTATTATTTTTCTATATAGATCACTCGTCTGCAAAGCCACCAACCATCCAACTTGAAGAAAAACATCGATCGTATTTCGGTCAGCTAAAATTTGAACGGAGATTAGGCCTCTTTTGCGATTCACACTCGTGTTTCTGATTTATCGTACGTAAAACCCTTAAATTCTCGTAGCGAGCGAACGGTTTGTCCTACAGAGCTCCACGTGGTCTCAAAAAATTCTCAAAATTCTATAGAATCTTAAATTGAAGGAAAAACAATACCTTCATATCGAAATTTTTTGAGTTAGGGCGTTTTCAAAATTTCAAAATTCATTTTGGAACCCTTAGAACTGACCTACATCAACCAAAATCTTCGGGGCACAACTAGACCCCAAATGGAGCCTACATACCAAATTTAATCAAAATCGGTCAATGCTAAGTGGGGAAAGTGCCGCGTACGGCGGACGGACGGCCAAATTTTGGTTTATTATTTTCAATAATGAACCTTTTTATTCGATTTTTGGATTCTACGTACCTTGAAACGTAAACCATCAAATTTTGAGGGGGTGTTAAAAAAATTGTTTTCTTGGTCGATTCCAAAGGTTCATCATTGAAAATAATAAACCAAAATTGAACACTGAGTAATTAAGGGCTAGAAAGTGTCAATTGTCTTTAATTGGGTCTTTCCAGCATAAATCCTTCAATATTTCCCCATGTAAATTGATATAATTTCACAGCATGGCTTTTTTTCTGCCAAATTCTGAACTATTCTATTAGGTGAACTGGAGATTAGGTAATTGAAAGAGCTCTGACCTTTTAATGTTCCGATGAGGATCATAATAACATACGCGTTTGGATACAATTTCGCAGCATGCGTAACTCCATCGTACACTTTTTTACACCTGGAAATTAAGAGATTACTACAAAATCTGGGTCTCTGGTCAATTGAATCTATTTTAATTTTGTTTTGGTACGTATACAGGGTGTCCCAGGACGAATAAGCAATACTTCAGGATTATTTTCTACAAGTAATTTGTAACAACTTTTCCTGCTACCACTATTTTGTACCCCGCCCTAAATGCCACATTTTGTTCACTTTGAAGTTTTTTTTTTTTTTGTTTTTGACCTTGCGGTACCAATATGGTCATAACTTCCTCATTTTCCATAAAAACTCATGTCTGATTACAACGTTGATAAAAGCGTTAAATTTCCCAATTGAGGAGCTTTCGACCATTCCAGAAAACTGTGAAATACATAGTGAAATAGGATAGTCTAAGGGGGACACGTACTGGGGGCCCTATCTACTGCTCCGCCGCTCCCTCCCACCTTCGTCCAACCACGGAATTCGGTTTAAAAAAACTCAGGGTTTTTGTAAAAAAAACTGGGGTTTTTTCGCATTCAAATGCCATTTTTCCTCTCTAATTTCATAGTAATCCTATAGAATGGATTACCGTTGGGAAGGTGATGAAATGGAGCATGTTTAAAGCTTTTCAGGGCCTCTGGAAAAGGCCGTGTTTTAGCAGAAATTGACAACTTTTCGAAGTTTGAGGTAGAAAGACTATCCTAGTGTACAGTTTTTCTAGAATGGTCAAGAGCTCATCGTTTGTGAGATTTAATGCTCTTTCCAAGGGTGTAATCAGATGAGTTTTTATGACCATTTCAATGCCTCGAGATCAAAAACACGAGACAAAAAACTTTAGGTCAACTGTGAACAATCACTGTAACTAACTATTAAAAAACTATTACTTTTGTATATGTGGAATTTAATTTGTTTGTTCAAATAATGTTATTGATGGCAAATGGGTGTCAGCACTTATGCCAAATAAATGTTTAAAAAAAAAACTTCAAAGTGAAAAAAGTGGCATTTTGAGCGGGGTACATAAAAAAGTCCAAGGAGAGAAAAGTTTTTGCAAATTATTAAAGGACACTCCGTATACACTATACAACATAAATAGAAATATAGAAGGCAAACCTATTAACCCTAAATTATTCTCGAAAAAATCTATTGTTATTATTTGTAGCTGATAATATCTCGAATTGATGCTTTGTGGTGATACAAAGTTTACATATGTCATGTAAAATTTATAATGATAATGTAATAGGTACTTACCTGTAAATCTCTTTCATGGCTGAAAACAGGAGTTTAACGGGAAGAAATTTCGAAAATTTGTATCCAATATCGAATGGCGAGTAAAATACAAGGTACCTGTAGAAGAAAAGTTGGTATGTAATTAAATCAGAGAGGTACATAATGTCCAAATGAACTGCATATGTATCTAAAAAAAATTCTCCAAGTATTTTTATAGTTTACGTGCGCAAAATAAATTCAAAGTTTCTATCGCAAACCACGGGAATATCTCACTCGCGACTCCGCTAGACTACTCAAAAGTAATTTTGTTGATCTGTACATATAATCAGAGGGAGTGTAATAGGACTAGGTATAACATTTATCTAACTATAAATATAGCACTAACCATACAATAGTCGCTACTCCTAGCTGTTGGGAGTTTTTGAGTGGGGCCAATATTGGTTCACCAAGGAGACCATTGCAAAGCATTCCTCCGGCAAATACAACCAGCATTGTAGACAACCAACATGACATTGGGTGCTTTCGGGAAAACGCATGGGCGCCTGTAACAGTAGTACGTAAAAATTTAGTAAGTAATATATTCGTTAGACTTATCCAGGGTTAGAAGTTTAAACCCGACTAATGTAAGACACCAGTATACAAATGGTATGATAATCTAGGTATAATAGTGGGAATCCAGATATGCAATTCCACTAATGCAAGAGTAACACCAGCGTGCTACGCCTCGTGAAAACATGATGTTCAGTAATGCTTGCATTTCAGGGTCCCATTGGATAAGGAGTGGTTCCCAGTAAGCGATAAAACATACATTTATATTTACGTTTCTACTGCACAAAACTGTTTCATTCAATTTAATGCCACCACATCCTCCAACGGTACCAGTCTGGTACCACAGCGGTTATACGTCGTAACGTTGAACTTTAAGTTTTTTTTTTGAAGGTAGTAATACGCGGTTACAACACTGATTTGCTCTATGGTAGCACAAAGAATATTTCATAAAAACCCAGAAATATTGATAATAATCCCCCAATTTCAAAGAATATGAACCGAAATATAGAAAAAATTGTACCTATATTTCGTCCTCGTTGTACCTATTCTCCCCATGTGAATTTCGATACTCTGGTGACGTAATATGCAAAAGTTATCTGAGTCGAACAAAGAAAGAAACACGCAATTCGGTTGAAAATTGAGGACTAGGTAGCCCTCAAGGTGTTGTCAGAATGAACCTTATTTTTACTAGTAACCCCCCCCCCCCTCACCTTAAAAACAAATTTCGAAATTGAGTGCACATCTAGGAAGATGTTTGCGTCGGACAAAAAAAGAACCACGCAAATCGATGAGAAATTGAGGCCTGGGCAGAGTTAAAAAGATTGTGTCACATACACAAACACATTCACAGACATACACCTACGGTTTTTTTTCTCGCGGGTTTGGATTGCTTTTCTCTGACAACTACTCAACAGGATTGGATACGAATACTAATTAGAATTAGAATACTAATTAGAAGGAAAGGTCATCGACCGGCGCCTCTTAAGCTACCGATGTCGATGTGAACACATACAAGATAGCAAAGATATCTACATAACCGGCGCTGATTGAGCCACACCGGTGTTCGGTAGAATAATAAGAAGAAGGGCTAATTAGGTAGGGAGTGTTCGGCGCCGATTGAGCCACCGATGATACTCTGAAAGGTAAGTAAAGTAGAGGTTGTAGTGAGAGGTGCGAATGAATGATCCAGGTATGAGTGGCCTCCCGAGGGGACCGATGGACGAGTAGAGGTTCGAAACCCCTCCTGCCCTACCCTAAGGGGGTCCCTTCTCGAGTTGTCACTCCATTTCCACTTTATTGCGAAAACTAAATGTACAAGTTGTTACACATTTGTATGTGGTTATTTTTTTCTCCGTAGACGTGTTGTCCTCCTTCTCCCCAGATTGATTGAATAAAGACGCTCTAGTCTTACTGTGGGACGTTCTAAAACCGGATTGTTCCGATCTTGACTTCTATCTGGTCAGAAGTTGCTTTCTGATCAACTTTCTTCACGGTTAAGACGCTCTATCAATTTTTTTTTTTTAGTTCACCAGGATTTTCATTCAAGTACCAAGTACATCACATTGATGAACAGTTATCTCTCTATAACTCTAAGATTTAATGAAAAAGTTAAGTTACATGTTTATAAGAACCAATTTAAAAAATTTTAATCTATCAAGTGTAAGTTACTGAAATTTCTCAATTTTGTACTACTTTTAGTTTGGATGAATACGCGCAGTTTTATCTTTCCAATAAATACTAACAAAGCATTTAACAGTTTTCTTAAATGTCCCAACTTTCAACTAACCGCCCGTTTTTTGGAAATAAATAAAACTGCCTGACTTTGAATCGAAAAGTTGGCCATCAAGCTACATGTGGTTCAACGGGAGATTGAAGAGCGCTAAATCAGATTTAAAGATCAAAAATATATTACATGAAAAACTAAAATGCTGAACTGTAATAATGGGGGGGGACAATTTTTCCTTTAACCTCTTGTGATGATTATCTACGGCTCACCCAATTTGGCAAAATTCTATAGCGGAATCTACAAATAATTCGGTTATAATCTTGACTTTAGCATGTCAGTATCCAGTGAGATATTGAGAAATATAGTCTTCTTCTGAATTTCAGAGTCCGGACTATTTATGTTGTGAGACTGTTATAGCACAAATTTCCTAATATTGTAGGTATTGTCTATAAGTTTACCCCTATATCATCCACGATTGTTCTAAGCAATGTATTTTTCTAGCATATATGAATATACTTTATATAGCTGCTTTACAATTAACACGTTACGTTTAATATACAAATCATTGGTTGCATCGGTACATGAAGGAGGATTGAATGCTGAAAAAACGTGCGTTTTCTAAAAGAAAATACCCAGGCCTTGATTTCCAATTGATTTGCGAGATTATTTTTTATTTGACTCGGATATCTTCCGAGTTCAATTATATGAAAAATGGGTAAACCTCAATGGGTAGTGGTATAAGTATACAGGGTGCCCGAGAAAGATATAGCCAAACGTCAGAGGTCGATTCTACAAGGTATTTCCAACAAAAAATGTCTCGTAGCAGTTTTCTTTCAACCCCTTTTTTTCAATTTTTTTCATTTTAAAGATTTTTTGTATGTTGAACCGTTTCACTAAAGTGATTATAGCTCTTATTTCACGTGAAAATTCAAATCCAATTAGACCGTTAAAAAAAAACATTAAATTTCCCATCAGATGAGCCAGAACACACATTTTTAACCTCGCATCTAGTTAGATTTTTTCTAGTTCGAACTTAAAACTTTGCAATTTTCGAGTCTGTGTTTGAACGCGAAAAAACGTGGATTCGGGGGGTCTCCTCCGTAGCCGCTCTTCTCGCCCTCCATCGAACCCCGAACCATCCCGTCAAAACGTCGATTTCGTTGAAAAAAATCCACATTGTTTTGCGTTCAAACACAGATTTCTCCCCTAAATTCGACTGTAAAATATTTTTTGATTATACCGTTGGAAACCTGAGATTTTTAGGATGTTTTTGCTGAAAACCGCATCGAATGAAACACAGGAAATTCTACTGGAAATGGGTGAAAATCTCTTGAGAATTTCGTCAAAAAAACTCAAAAATTGCAAAGTACCAAGTTTGGACTAGGAAAAATCAAAGTAGATACAAGATAAGAACTGTAGCTCATCTGATGGGAAATTCAATGCTCTTTTCAACGGTATAATCAGATTTGAATTTCCACGTGAAATAAGGGGGCTACAAACAAAGACCACAAAGACAAAGACAAAGACCAACAAGACAAAGATCAACATACCTACGAAAAAAATCTTTAAATTGAAAAAAAAATAGAAAAAACAAGGGGTTAAAAGAAAATTGCTACTAGAAATTTTTTGTTGGAAATACCTTGTAGAATCGACCCCTGAAGTTTTGCCGTATCTTTCTCGGACACCCTGTAGATTGAGCACACATGATCGAGTGAGTATGATCCTTTGATTATTCGGGAGAATCAGTAGGTAGA
The DNA here is from genome assembly GCA_009739505.2 of Apolygus lucorum. Taxonomy (NCBI): domain Eukaryota; kingdom Metazoa; phylum Arthropoda; class Insecta; order Hemiptera; family Miridae; genus Apolygus; species Apolygus lucorum. The sequence continues at coordinate 50,803,332 of CM019167.2, read as the reverse complement.
TATTAACAATCATATAAATATGGTTATAATACTATCCAATTCGTTTATAACATGTATTCCTGGTTATAGATACCTCATTTGACTTCGCAGAAACAGCCCGCTGTTTGATGTCTTGAATACGAACAGTTTCCATTCCATTTCGACTTGAATGATAGGAAAAAGGTGGCCTTTTTCTTCAATCTTCGCTACTAAATTGTGAATTTTCTAGCTGCTAAATAGGAAATACGTCTAAATAAATCTATGGACCTCTAGCGCCACCCTAACAGCAGCCTTACCGTTATTTGAGTACGTCTTATTACCATTTGGAGCAGAACTACGATTTAAAGCAAAGGAAATGCTTCAGCATGCCGCTGATCGAGACTCAACCTCAGTAAGAAAACATATTTCTACAGAATTTTGCTGTTCAAAGTTTCAAAGTTCGTACAGAATCTGAAAATCAGCAAATTAAAAAAATTCCGTCCATCCGCCATGCGCGCCATTTCCTTAGTTATCATGAACCAAAATTTATGAAATTTTATATAGGACGGAAAATTGATACCTACAGGAAGCTTCAGTTAAATGTCACTCATTTCTATGGGGTGAAAAAAATAGTATGGAACATTCAAAACGCCCTAACACAAGAAGTTTCAATATAAAGGTGCATGTTTTGGTTTATTATTTTCAATAATGAACCTTTGGAATCGACCAGGAAAAAATTTTTTTAACACCCTCAAAATTTGTTGGTTTACGTTTCAAGGTACGTAGAATCCAAAAATCGAATAAAAGTTTGGCCGTCCGTCAGCCGTACGCGGCACTTTCCTCAGTTAGCATTGACCGATTTTGATGAAATTTGGTAAGTGGGCTCCATTTGGGGTCTAGTTGTGCCCGAAGCTTTTGGTTAATGTAGGTCTTTTCTAAGGGTTGAAAACGCCCTAACTCAAAAAATTTTGATATAAAGGTATTGTTTTTCCATCCATTTAAGATAGTATTGAATTTTTAGAGACCACGCGGAGCCCTGTTCGCTCCCAACGAGAACTTAAGGGTTGGACTTACGATAAATCAGAAACACGAGTGTGAATCGCAAACGAGGCCTAATCTCCGTTCAAATATTAGCTGACCGAAATGCAATTGATGTTTTTCTTCAAGTTGGTTGGTGGTATCAATTCCAAGCCGTGTTCTTTGCAGACGAGTGATCTATATAGAAAAATAATAAACCTTTGTGTGATAATTTGCAGCGTTTCATTCGATTTTTGGGTTCTACGTACCTTGAAACGTGAACCAACAAATTTTGAGAGGGGGGGGGCTAAAAATTTTTGTTTCTTGTTCGATTCCAAATTTGCCACCACAATCCCTGAAACCTTCATGGAAATCGGTTGGGAAAAGTAGAAGTTATGGTTTCTGCAAAGAAATTCACGTTTGCGCATTCGCAATGGCTATCAGTCCCGTGGGCGATGATTTTCATGGGAGACCATCTACACGCTACATTCCCTGGAAATTTCATCAAAATCGTACAAAAACTTCGTACAGTTTTGTCTGTTACTAGGATTTCATGACAGAAACGGAACCAAAATTGTTCAGAATGTCCTAAAACGTTAAATGCGGGTAGAAATTTTGATTAGGTAACACTTTTCTTAACCTTGAAAAGTGGAAATGTGTTTTCGCTGCCTTGGTAGACTCGGAAGCGAAAACCTAAATTATATAATATAGTTTACCTATTTCATCGTTATAGAAATTATCGGTCGAGGGTGTTATAGGGTGTTGAGATAGGGTATGACACATTGTGCTGGCCTATGGATGAACTGTGCATGGGTCGAAATGTTGCTTTACGAATGAACTTATCGCACTAAAAGAACAATAATGAGAATAAGCCTTTTGTTGTTGCTTTCGACAACATCCCAACACTGGAGTATTTATCACTTGTATTGTTATTTTTCTTTCTTTCTTCATTATTGTTACACAGACGGCCTTTATAATTAACATGCATAACTTCTATAGCTTCGAATCCGATGAAATGTTCAGGGATTGTGTGGTTGGGACTCTCTAAATCCCCTATGAATTTCATCAGTAGTACTGCGCGTGCGCAAACGTGAAATATGTAAAACAATCAATTTGACTTTCGCAACACTGCTGGGTATAGTAATATGCTAAAAAACATATGGCTGAATTGTCAATCAATGCTGTGACAAAGTTTAAAAAAATTATCTGGAATCAGCGCGAAATTTCCTTAAAAGATTTGATTGCCTATGTAACAATATTTTTCAAAAACATTAATTTGAATGAATAAACTAACTGAATAAACGGGGTTTCCCATTTTTCTCTGGCAATTGTAGTTCGATTTTCATGATTCTAGCGGTAATCTTTTAGTTTTTCAATTCCCTAGACTGCTACACTAATGAATTTCGAAAATCATTGAAAATGTCAAATTTAGGTACAACTTTTAAAGTTTGAGTGCCTGTAGTTGAAGGGGATACTAACCCGGAACGAGGAACCAACGGTGACCGACTGAGACCTCCTTAATAGTGCCTTTATTCTTTGATAGAAATACAAAAGTTGAGCATAAAATAAAATCTCCATAACAATCTGCATGTGATGTACTGTTTGAATTTGCGCAACATCTTCGATTCAGTTGATGATTTGTGGTGGCAATTCTTATATGAATATTTAAGCATATAATATTGATAACAGTTTCTTATCAAATTTATGTTCTTGAAAAATATTGTTATAAAGGCGGCACACAAGTCTTTTTAGCGAAATTTCGCGGTAATTCCAGACATTTTTTTAAAGTTTGTCACAGCATTGTTTGGCAATTCAGCCATAAGTGTTCTAGCATATTACTATACCAAACAGTGTTGCGGAAGTCAAATTGATTGTTACACAGATTTCACGTTTGCGCACGCGCAGTAGCTACCGATGAAATTCATAGGGGATTTAGAGAGTCCCAACCACACAATCCCTGAAAATTTCATCGGATTCGAAGCTATAGAAGTTATGCATGTTGCTCATTAAGGCCTTCTGTGTCCTGAACCCTTAACACTTCTCCAAAATCGGGCCATGAGTTCCTTCGTTATGCCAGGGGTGAGGAATTGACCACAGAAAGACACGTACTTACCAAAGTGGTACAAAAATCGTCTGCCAAGTTGATGTGGCACATAGCTTCCCCGTATCCAAAACCCGATTGTATAGATCATCCAATGCATTAGTTAATCTCAAAACATAAATCTGTTACAGTACCTTACAGGACACTCTACATGCCTACCCGGACAGTCTCTGAATATTTCATCGAAATCAGGTGGGAAGTGGAGACGTTATGGCTGTTGCAAGGAAATTAACTTTTGCGCATGCGCAGCAGCTACTGTCAATTTGGGGGCGATGATTTTCATAGGGGACCATCCACACGCCAATCTGAATAATCTTGAGAAATTTCATCGAAATCGGACAATATAGTTTCGCCGTTACAAGGGTTTCATGACAGACACAGACGCGGAACCAAAATTGTCCGGGAAGGCCTTAAACGTAAACCGCGAGTGGTCATTTTGATTTTGGAGAACATTTTGTTTTAACAAGTACCTTGTTGAACAATGCTTCCGCTACCTTGGTAGACTCGGGAGCAAAAATCTCAAACGCAACATGTGAGAGAAAACTTTGTTTTTGTTTGAAAAACTGCACGAATACAAATCTTCTATCTTCAAAAGTGAAAGTACGAGAACAGGCACGTGCCGAATTTTTCCGCAAAACGGGTCGGTTTTCCTTTACAAAGTTGGATGCAAAAACGCTGCAAATTATTACACAATGGTTTATTATTTTTCTATATAGATCACTCGTCTGCAAAGCCACCAACCATCCAACATGAAGAAAAACATCGATCGCATTAAAAGAGGCAAATTTTGCCTCTTTTGCGATTCACACTCGTGTTTCTGATTTATCGTACGTTCAAACTTTAAATCCTCGTAGTGAGCGAACGGTTTGTCTTACAGAGCTCCGGGTGGTCTCAAAAAATTCTAAAAATTCTATAGAATCTTAAATTGAAGGAAAAAATACCTTTATATCGAAACGTTTTGAGTTAGCGCGTTTCCAAAATTTCAAATTGATTTTGGAACCCTTAGAAGTGACCTACATCGACCAAAATCTTCGGGGCACAACTAGACCCCAAATGGAGTCTACATACCAAATTTCATCAAAATCGGTCAATGCTAAGTGGCAAAAGTGCCGCGTACGGCGGACGGACGGCCAAATTTTTATTCGATTTTTGGATTCTACGTACCTTGAAACGTAAACCATCAAATTTTGAGGGGGTGTTAAAAATTTTTTTTTTTTTTTTTTTTTTTTGGTCGATTCCAAAGGTTCATTATTGAAAATAATAAACCAAAAGAGAAATTATTGAATTTAAAAATTGGTTGTTGGAGTTATTTTAGAATTTTGAGACCCCCTGAGAGATTTCCGCGATCCCCTTGATGGAAGCCCGCGACCCACAGGCCGAGAACCGCTGGTCGAATGTTCAGACAATTAACGCAGTATTTCCTATAACATTGAAAGATACCACATTTTTATCTACGCCACTGACCTGCATCCTACGTTTCTCAACTCGTAAATAATTGTAACGTTAGAAGGTATCTACCTAGATAGTGATCCGTTATTTACACTTGATTGTGTCGTCACAGCTAGTACAGGAGCCTATTTAAAGCTTTCAAACTGCTCTACTGCAGAAATAATAATATTTTGATGAATCCTCAAAGTAAAATTTGTGAAATTCGAATTATTATACACTTCATAATTTCAAGCTCTGAGACCCCCAGGATGCCTGCCCATGTTTGCCGATTCAACAAAACTTGAAGGATCATCTTGTTCTGTCGCTGAACCTATAATTTCCTAAAAGTCTAGTTCTAAATTATTGTAATAATGGTAAAATAAATGAGAAAATGGAAAATGTCCAAATTGTTTATGAATGAACGATGGAGACATAGATATAATTGATACACGCCCCCTTTCCGGCGTGTGAGCAACAAATCGTGCCATGTTGGTGGGAAATTCAAAGAAGTAAAATTTGATTGGGTAGCAAATTTTAAAATTCACGATGCGTATGAAATGAATCCATACTTGCAGGAAGGTATACCTATACAGGTAATCAAAGTGAGAACGATTAATTCGAAAATACGTTCAAGAATATATAAATTGCATTCATGTATAAAGCAGTAGTAAAAACAGAATAAACAGTATACGCAATGAAATTAATATAACTGAAAAGTACCAGGGTCATAAAAGGCCTCGATTTAAAAATAACACCAATGCTCAGGACACGAGTAACTCAAAGTAGATAACACTTGGTGAGATATGAGCAAGCAAAGTATTGGGGTAGGAAAAGCCATGCGTGATTAAGAACAAATAAAACAAAATTGTGAGAAATATTTTATTTGTAAATAGATTATAAAATTAATACCTGCTCCCAAGTCTTCACGTACATGAAGTGCACATAACACACTGTGAGCTATGTCGAAATAAGGGAACATTTTGAGTTTGGTAACTTGGTTGGCTATGTCGAGGAAAGCTTCGGGATCCATGGTGAACGATTTTCTTGGTTACGGAGGGTATTACAAATGAAAAACTAAAAAACTTAAGATACGACTAAATGGAACGAAAAACAAGGAGGTGTTACCCTCCGTAATGGTTACAAGGGCCCGACTGAAGCACCGCGTTGGCAGGGAGGGTAAAAATAAATTTCTCGACCGGCACACACACTCAGATCTCCACGCATTCCCCAGATCGTCTCACAGATGGGTAAAGGGACTATTGGAGGTGGAATATCCGAGTGCCCTCCTGAGCGGGTGTTGCCATGGCAAACCAGACCACGCCCATTATCCTCTCAGGAATCAGTTTCTCTAACAAAATGTAGAAAATCGTTTTCAGTTCGGCTCCATTTCATACCAAAATTATTAAGTTCCTCGTTTACAAAAACTACTATCTTTAAAATACTTTCTTATGCGTACGAATAAAATCACTCGCGATAAGATTGTGGAAAACCATTTTAATAAAAACGGAGTTGAGAAGAATGTTGTCTATTTCCACGAAAATAATGACTTACAAGTTAAATCGATGTCGACGGTTAGGTCATCATCAGTAACAAACAATAAATAACTAATAGGTAACTAAATAAGTTATTGTTTGTTACTGATGATGACCTAACCGTCGAAATCGACTTAACTTGTAACTCATTATTTTCGTGGAAATAGACAACGTTCTTCTCAACTCCGTTTTTAGGACGTCCCACAGTAAGACTTGGGCGTCCTTATGCGATCGATCTGGGGTAAAGTTGGACAACACTCAACAGAAGAAAAAACCACACTCTAATCCGTTTTAGACCATCCTGAATCCAAATTGGCGAGAAAAAACCCATAGGTGTATATGTTTGTGTGACAAAATCTTGTGTCGTCTGCTCAGGCCTTAGTTTTCAACCGATTTTCGTTGTTCTTTTTTCGTTCGACGCGGTAAACTACCTAAATGTGCACCACGTTGCCGGAATTTTGCCTTTTAAAGGGGGGCTACTGATTAAAAAACGCTACAAATTATTACACAATGGTTTATTATTTTTCTATACAGGGTGTCTACAAAACAGCTGTAAGGAATTCAAGGGGTCGATTCTACAACTAATTTCCAACAAAAAGTGTCTCATAGAATTTTTTTTAAAACGCCTCTTTAACCGACTTTTTTCACTTTTAAGTTTTTTTCCGTGTTTTCGACCTTACACCATTAAAACCGTCATAACTCTCTTAAATTACACTCAAAAATAAGGATTAAAAATAAGGATACCGTTGGAAAGAGCGTCAAATTTCCTATCTCCCTGATACCAAATAACAAATTTTCAGTTGAATTACATGAGGAATGAAGCAACCTAAAAAGTGAACTTAGTAAATTTTCGAAAAATTCCCGTTTTTCAACGCCTATAAATCTAAATATTACCAGGAAAAGTTCTGTTGCCGGAAAGCCTAAAAACTGCGCCAGAACCTCAGCTTTCCAATGGTATAATCAAAACATATTCTACAACCGTATTTAGGGGAGAAATTCGTGTTTGAACGCGGAAAAACGTGCATTTTTTCAACGAAATCGGCGCTCCGCCTAGTCGATTTGAGGGGTCGGACGACAGCAGTGGGTGGGCGGGCGCCGCAGTAGACCGCGAGGCCTCCGGAAACAGGAGGCCAGAGCGCCGACTTCGTTGAAAAAATGCACGTTTTTCCGCGTTCAAACACGAATTTCATCCCTACATACGGTTGTAGAATATGTTTTGATTATACCATTGGAAAGCTGAGATTCTGGCGCAGTTTTTAGGCTTTCCGGCAACAGAACTTTACCTGGTAATACTTAGATTTAAAGGCGTTGAAAAACGGGAATTTTTCGAAAATTTACTAAGTTCACTTTTTAGGTTGCTTCATTCCTCGTGTAATTCAACTGAAAATTTGTTATTTGGTATCAGGGAGATAGGAAATTTGACGCTCTTTCCAACGGTATCCTTATTATTAATTTTTGAGAGTGATTTAAGAGAGTTATGACGGTTTTAATGGTGTAAGGTCGAAAACACGGAAAAAAAACTTAAAAGTGAAAAAAGTCGGTTAAAGAGGCGTTTAAAAAAAAATTCCAAGAGACACTTTTTGTTGGAAATTAGTTGTAGAATCGACCCCTTGAATTCCTTACAGCTGTTTTGTGGACACCCTTTATAGATCACTCGTCTGCAAAGCCACCAACCATCCAACATGAAGGAAAACTTCGATCGCAATTCGGTCAGCTAAAATTTGAACGGAGATTAGGTCTCTTTTGCGATTCACACTCGTGTTTCTGATTTATCACATGTCCAACCCTTAAATTCTCGTAGGGAGCGAACGGTTTGTCCTGCAGAGCTCCGCGTGGTCTCAAAAAATTCTATACTATCTTAAATTGATGGAAAAGCCCTTTATATCAAACCTGGACCTTTACATCAAAATTGTTTGAGTTAGGGCGTTTTCAAAATTCATTTTTCGACCCTTAGATGTGACCTACATCAACCAAAATCTTCGGGGCACAACTAGACCCCAAATGGAGCCTACATACCAAATTTCATCAAAATCGGTCAATGATAAGTGGGGAAAGTGCCGCGTACGGCGGACGGACGGCCAAATTTTTATTCGATTTTTGGATTCTACGTTACTTGAAACGTAAACCAACAAATTTTGAGGGGGTGTTGAAAAATGTTTTTTCTTAGTCGATTCCAAAGGTTCATTATTGAAAATAACCAAAAACCCAAACCATAAACCAAAACGTGCGTTTGCGGGCATAATCTTCTAAACTCTGCTCAGGCCTCAATTTCCAACCGATTTGCGTGTTTCGTTTTTTCTTCGACTTAGAAATCTTCCAAATTGGTCATTATTTCACCAGAGTATCGAAATTCGCAAGAAGAGGGAGCGAGTGGGGGATAATATTCACAAATTATCCGATTTTTCAATATTTCAGTTCCTTCATAGCTTATTGATTGTGCCAAAGCTTTGAAATTGATGAAAAATTCTCATTATGTATACCTACCTCCGGGTTGTAAATAGGACACCATAAACCGCATATTTCGTGGGTTTTTTCGTGTTTCAACTTGAATACGGATGTGAACCTCGACGGACTGCCTACCAAACCAATAGATGAAAGTTCAACGTTACGACGTATTTCAGCTTTGGTGCCATGCTGGCACCATTGGTTGCGTTGGGGGGGGGGGGGGGGGGGTGAACTCGAATTCGCATGTTGCGTATCGTAGATCATGGATTTTCAAAAGCTCTCCAAATTCGTGGCTCTCATGCCGCTAGAAATGTTATGGTTGATAAGGGTTAGGGATGGGTGGGGGGAGGGAGAGACCACAATTTCTTGCCTAAAGTACTGAATAAATTACATCGAGTGAAAGTTTTATCGCTTACCAACTGGATTAAACTTATCTAATGCATGCATTACTTAAAAATTGTTTGGATTCTACGTACCTTGAAACGTAAACCATCAAATTTTGAGGGGGGGGGGGGGGGTAAAAATTGTTTTTTCTTGGTCGATTCCAAAGGTTCATTATTGAATATAATAAACAAAAAACGGTCGTAACTCCCTTAGATTATCCTCAAATTAAAATTTAAATATAGGTACCTACCAATGGAAGAAGCATAAAATTTCCTTTCAGCTCATTACGCAATCAAATTTTTCACTCAGCAAAATACTAAAACATTACGCCAAAGTGAAAAGTTTGATAAGTTCAATTTTTTGCGAGGGAGGGATGATGCCAATAGTTTTCTCGATTTATCTCAGCTGTCGGTTGAGAGATTCTAACATTTCAAATTGATCTAAGTTCATCCTAACCAAATAGACGTCGGTAGCTATAATTTATAGCCGACTTAGCAAAAAAAAAAATTGTTTAAATTTTTTCCCAAAAATTGATCATATCATATTTGACAAAACATATAATAATTGCAACCATGACCATATGAAAATATTGATTAGCCGAATGTAAAATTGATTCATGGTTATCAATTAAGCATAAGTGAGTGCATTCTATTGGATGGCATTTGACCAGGTAAAATTTGGCTCACTTCCATCAGCAAACATTCATGTGCGATTCGCACTCATATTTCTGACTCATCTTTTATGCAACACAGAGTAACTGAGATAATTTAACCAACCTTGCGATTGAACTGTCAACTGTCTTTTAACGACCAATGGGGTATGTGGGGGGACGGGATTTGTCCCTACAAGCTAGGGACTTAGTCTGGCTGGCAAACACATCTCCTGATAAATGTCGCAATAAACGCGCACTTTACTCATTTTGACCGCCAGGGTGGTAACATTCGTACTTAGAAATTGAACACTATCTTAAATTGATGAAAAAACCTCATGAGCTTCCACTTATTAGGTAATTAATTATCCTCATCAGGCGAATGGTTAGGTGAGATGGTGGCGTATGGTGGTAAGAAGAAACAATACCTAAATATTGAAAGTTTACAAGCTAGGGCGTTTTGAAAGTATTTTCTCAACTTTTTACCTCTTAAAAATGACAATAACCGAAAGCTTTGTGGTACAACTAGACCCCAAATGGAGCCGACATACTAATAAATGTCATGGGAAATAAATGTCATAAATGTCCGTGGGAACTAAGGAAAGTGCCACGTAGGTACGGCAAAATTTTCATTCGATTTTTAGATTCTTCACACTTTGAAGCATGGAAGAAGGCCATCAAATTTCGAGGCGGCGTTTACAATTTTTTTTCTTGCTCGATTCCAAAGGTTCGTTATAGAAAATGATTAACTAAAGAGTCTTCCAAAAGGGTGTGGCACATAGCTTCCTGGTATCTATTACTCGATTGTATACATGGATGAAAAAAAGAAGATAATTAAAATTACTTACCAGCAGACGTGTTACGAGTATAAGTAACTTGAACGGAAACAAAAGTCTTCCGAGTAGGTGTTGCACATAGCTTCTCCGTATCTATTGCACGATTGAATACGTAGGTGATCCGATGCATGATGAATAATCAAAACTTCAATCACAAAGTACCTACCACTACCCTCCAAACTTGACGTTTACGTACAAATTAAATTCAAAGGGGTGGGTTAATTGTACCCAAATGTTATCCACTTTCTAGCTATCAAAATTATTCGGAAGTATCACCATTGGATTCAGCGTGAAAATTTTACATAGGAAATTATACCAACTCGTCAAGTCATCATGAGATCGAGGGTGACCATACTCCGCGTAAAACACTAAATTTTCTTGTAAAAGGCACATTTTTTGGAATTCTAACTTAATTTATTCTTCAAATTTGAATTCTAAAAAGAAAAATTGATAAACCATTGAACAGCTGGCTATTTGAGCATGTTTTTTTTCCGATGAGCGCCCATCGAAATGAGCAGTGTCTCAGAGTGAAAACTTCTATAAAAAAAGTCAAATTTCGAAAAAATTTAAAGTTCGGTTTTGGTTAATTATTTTCAATAATGAACCTTTGGAATCGACCAAGAAAAAAAAAATTTAACACCCCCTCAAAATTTGATGGTTTACGTTTCAAGGTACGTAGAATCCAAAAATCGAATAAAAATTTGGCCGTCCGTCCGCCGCACTTTTGCCACTTAGCATTGACTGATTTTGATGAAATTTGGTATGTAGGCTCCATTTGGGGTCTAGTTGTGCCCCGAAGCTTTTGGTTGATGTAGGTCACTTCTAAGGATTCCAAAATCAATTTGAAATTTTGAAAACGCGCTAACTCAAAACGTTTCGATATAAAGGTATTTTTTCCTTCAATTTAAGATTCTATAGAATTTTTAGAATTTTTTGAGACCACGCGGAGCTCTGTAGGACGAACCGTTCGCTCCCTACGAAAATTTAAGGGTTTATATTGAAATATATATATACCGGGTGTCCCAGAAGTTATGGTCCACCCTCCGGCATTTCCGTATTTATTTACGTAATAAAATGGGCCCAACGCCATTTTTCATATTTTTTTGTAAAGAATTCAGGAAAAATACTTTTGCGCAAAAAAGTTGCGCGCAATCGACACTAACTTTGTTTTTTCAAATGGGAACCCCCATTTTTTATTGCAGATTCAAATTCTACGTCAAATTTCATGAGAAATTCATACCCGAATCGATTTTTTTCATTGCGTGCAACTGGTACTTTTCGCGCGCAAAGTGACCAGGGTGCGCAAAAGTGAATTTTTTTTAACCCCAAGTGTGGCACATTTTTTTCCATTATTTTTGACGCTGAATCACGTTGTGAGGTCCTTTCTTCGATTTCATCGTTATTTTTCCAAATTTAGAAGGAAAAATAATGTTTTTGGACTTTATTTTCCCTCACCCTTACGCAATACGGGTTGGGTGGGGACCTGGCTAGATTAAAAATAAATTCCTCACTTCTAAATTAAAAAAAAATATATTGGAAAGTAGGTAGGTACTTTACTACTTAATTGTAAACAAAAAAAAATCAAAAAGCTTCTCATCTCCAAATTTTAAAAAAAAAATTAAAAGTTAGAAAAAAAAGTAGTAAATAAAAAGTAGTTTTGCCAGCAGACAAGTAACAAGTAACTTTCGATTTTTTTTAAGGTTTTGAGATGAGAAGCTTTTTGATTTTTTTTTTTAAGTAATACCTACCTACTTTCCAACATTTTTTTAAATTTAGAAGAGAGAAATTTATTTTCAATCCTGCCATAGCCGGTCCCCAGCCCGTGTCGCGAAAGGGGGAGGGAAAATAAAGTCCAAAAACATTATTTTTCCTTCTAAATTTGGAAAAATAACGATGAAATCGAAGAAAGGACCTCACCACGTGATTCAGCGTCGAAAATAATGAAAAAAAAAAATGTGCCACACTTGGGGTTTAAAAAAATTCACTTTTGCGCACCCTGGTCACTTTGCGCGCAAAAAGTACCAGTTGCACGCAATGAAAAAAATCGATTCGGGTATGAATTTCTCATGAAATTTGACGTAGAATCTGAATTTGTAATAAAAAATGGGGGTTCCCATTTGAAAAAACAAAGTTAGTGTCGATTGCGCACAATTGCGCGCAATTTTTTTGCGCAAAAGTATTTTTCCTGAATTTTTTACAAAAAAATATGAAAAATGGCGTTGGGCCCATTTTATTACGTAATCAAATACGGAAATGCCGGAGGGTGGACCATAACTTCTGGGAAACCCTGTATACATAAATCAAAACACGAGTGTGAATCGCAAAAGAGGCCTAATCTCCGTTCAAATTAGAGCTGACCGAAATGCGATCGATGGTTGGTGATTTTGATTTTTTTTTTCTTCTCTTCATATTGGATGGTTGGTGATTTTGTAGACGAGTGATCTATATAGAAAAATAATAAACCATTGTGTAATAATTTGCAGCGTTTTTTACTTGATTCTTAAAAAATGTGTTAATGCTAAACGATTTTGGTTTTCCTCTAGGTAGCTAGAAAATTTAACGCTCTTTCCAACGAGATCCTCAAATTTGAATGTACTTTGTAAATAACAGGAGTTAATTATGACAGTTTTAATGACGTAAGGTCGAAAACACGAAAAACATTTTTAAATTTAAAAAACAAGGGGTTAAAACACAATTGGTATGAGGCATTTTTTGTTGGAAATACCTTATAGAATCGGACCCTGAAGTTATGCCCAACTTAAGTGTAGACACCCTGTATACTGTCTCAATTTTTCTGCTAAAAAACCTGGTCTTTATGGAATTGTTAGTAGCGGGAATGAAAATTTATTTAAATTGTCTTCATAGAAACATATCTGATTAATAGTCCTTTCTGATGATGTATTCCCAAGATACAAGTTTTCATTCCTGAGACCCAAAATTCAAGTTAAATGTTAATTTGTAAGCGACAAAAGTACCTACCGTTCTTTGGATGAGGTTACAAACTCAACATGACTTGAAAACAAGGTTACCAGGTCCATCGGAAATCAGCAAACTACGGATATTAGTTTACATTTTTAGGACAACAGTTGAAATTCAACAAGAACCGCAAATCCTTTAAAAAAATTGAAAAATGCTTTGATTTTTAAAAAAAGTACCATTTTTTTGAAAATTTGCAAGAATACAACGCAAGGCATCATACAAAGTCTGATCAATTCCGAGTAAATGATGTGAAAATAGAATTATTTACGAAATTTGCAAATAAACGCAAACACACACATTACCTTTGAATAAATCAATTTTAAAAAAAAGGATGATTTTTTAAATGTTTATTATTATTATTACTATTGTTTTTCAATAGTGATAACTACTTCAATTAAAAGCTATGAAACGAGTATCTAGGGTAAGTCTTACATATTTCAGTGAATCCACTCCTTTGAACGTAATTTGTGGATACGATAGAATTGAAATGTTCGAATCCGAAATCGATAGATTTACCGAGATTTCGGTAGACCTGGCAACTCCGCTTGGAAAATAAAGTTTTTTCGAGCAATGAAGTAAAGTAGAAGCGTTAGACCGCGTGAAATAAAACACAATATTTCGAATCAAAGATATAATTTTAAAAGGTACATCGACGATTTCATGAGTATGATCAATAATTTTAAAAAAATAAAAAATAAAACTCAGACTACCTCATTGAATTTAGAAGGTACTTACTTAGATAATCTTCAGTTGGCTTACCTAATCATTTTCAGGACAACAAAACTAAAAGTTGCGAATGTATTATGATTTAAAGGTCTAAGGGTGTTACAGAATCCGGAGTCGAAATTCCTCTAGCACCTTTTATTTCTTAGAGAAAAGAGATTTTATTTTATTTTATTTTTTCACAGAGATTCTAGAACTTTGGAAGGGAAAACCACCCACTAGTTCACACTGAGCATTATGGGAATTCACACTAAGCACTATGGGGTACATGTGGGTCTTTCCCAAGGAGCCCATTGCAAACGTCTACCCGAACATGAGAGAAAAACTCAATATACCCTTTCCTTTCAAATAACCAGGTTAGGATATGCGACTCTGGCAAAACATGCATTGAAAACTGAAATTGGAAAACTCTCTCAACGCATTAGTGTCACTCGAAAATCCCATGTTTTTCAGGATCTTAACAACTTTTCATCAAGTCGCCCCCACGATATTTTATGTTGGTATGTACAAATCACTAAGAATGCCCAAATCAAACTAATTTTTAGGCCACTCTGAAATGAGCGCAATTCACAATATCTAACTACGCGATAAACATGTTTTGCTAACCAACCACACCACCATAGTCAACCACATTATGTCAAGTGTCCTAATTGATGAGTCTCTGTCGTGTTAATTTTTAATTTTCGATATGACACGTCCCTGCTTTGATTTGCTTGCACGACTTTAGTTTATAAGTAGATGGTAGGAGAGTATATTACGGAGATCATACCTACTAGGGTTGAATATTCAAGAACGAATAGAAACGACTGCCCTCCACATGCCACTTTTTCGGTTTTAATTATAACCATTCTTTTGGCGCAAATCTAGAGTACATCGGATATCTACAAGTAGAAATTGGATATCGGATAGAATTAAACATAGGCGAATTAATGGATAAACAAATAAATAAACATATACTATAAAATGAGGGGGTTGTAGTGGTTACAGCATTTACATAGAGCTACCAGGTGCCTTTTAATGGAATGTTTTTGATACCCGAACTGAATGAGATGGACTTTGATTTTCAATTTTCATTGATTAATTACTTGAGAACAATGGTAGATGGTTTAAATTTATTCTGATGATGTTCTCGACTTAATTTTAGATACTTTACTATTTACTTTTCCTAAGTAGGATAAACCGTTTTACTATTCGTTCTGAAAACCATAACACACTTTTTACAAAAATATATTACTGTTTCATTCATATCACAAATACTCGTAGTATCTATACAGGGTGTCTACACTTAAGATGGGCATAACTTCAGGGTTCGATTCTACAAGGAATTTCCAACAAAAAATGTCTCCTAGCAATTTTCTTTTAATCCATTCAAAATTCATTTTTTTTCACTTCAAAGTTTTTTTTCGCGTTTTCGACCTTACGGCACTGATATTGTCATAACTCCCTCATTTCTCCTGAAAATTCAAATCTAACTACACCGTAAGAAAGAGCCTTAATTTCCTAAGCTACCTAGTGCAAAATCAAAATATTTCAGCAATAAAATAGTTTCAAAAAGCAAACTTTAAAATTTTTTTCGAAATTTGCCTTTCTTCGACCACAGTCAAAAAACACACGTTTTTTGACATTCAAACTTCATTTACTCTTCCAATTTGAATGTTAAAAAGAAAAATTGATAGACCGTTGGAAAGCTGACTATTTGAGCATGTTTTCTCCGAAGAGCGCCCATCGAAATAGGCAGAGATTTTGAGTAAAAACTGTGGTCGAAGAAAGTCAAATTTCAAAAATGTTTTAAAGTTTGCTTTTTGACTTGATTTTTTGAAACTATTTTATTGCTGAAATATATTGATTTTACACTAGGTAGCTTAGGAATTTAACGCTCTTTCTAAGGTGTAGTTAGATTTGAATTTTCAGGAGAAAGAAGGGAGTTATGACAATATCAGTGCCGTAAGGTCGAAAACGCGAAAAAAAAGTTTAAAGTGAAAAAAAGGAATTTTGAGTGGATTAAAAGAAAATTGCTATGATACACTTTTTGTTGGAAATACCTTGTAGAATCGAACCCTGAAGTTATGCCCATCTTAAGTGTAGACACCCTGTATACATAAAACCCCAACCGTGTGTCGTCAGAACGTGGGGGACCCGGGTTCGATTCCAGGCCATGACAAAAAAAATGTAAAATACTGACGCTATAACAAAAGAGACCAAAAGACAAGAAAACACGGACACTCCCAGGGAGTTTGATTGCAACCATGGTAGTAGGAATTAATTGTTTACTACATTTCGTACTTCCAAACCTGCAGCTACCACCTCCTTGATGGTAACTGAGGTTCTTCCCAAACCAAGGAGAAGCCTGTCCCATTTCCAGCTCTAACCACCACAACCCCCACATTTGAAAATCCTGCACTCTTAAAGGAGTGAGCAGAATAAAAATAGTCCTTCATCACACGTGTGTAATTTAAAATGGTTTTGTGGGAAACACACAAATTCATTTGCACCAAGAAACTCTACGAGGAATTCTCATGGATCCGAAAGTCAATTCGTAAGTACTTGTTTTCCCTTAGTTTGAAACAAATCTTTCTAAAATTACTCATGTCAGATCAATATCTATCGCGTTTGAGGCATTACTCGACAGTAATAATAGTAATCACTGTGATAACATGACACAGGGCCTCCATAATCAATTTGTTCATCAACCCAACCTCTCAGAACCTTCCTAGAGACCTGTCCACATTGCCTTCAAATACTCAGATAGGAAACTAAATAACTGGCAATTAAGTAGTGAAAATCCATTACAAAAAAAAAGCCCCATTTGTGCAGCATGAGTGATCGAGCGAATCACTAGAGAGAAGGGGCTGGTCAGTACCTGAGTATCTATTTGCATGCATACAGACATACTCGTAATATACCGCCCCTCTCAACTTCACTCGGTCTCGAATTTTTTTCAAGACCAACTTGTACTTAAACACGTAACACTTCCACCAAAGCCTCTCCACAGGAGTATATTTTATTTTTAAAAAATAAAAAAATCATCATCATAATCATCATTTTAATTCTTGTTATTTTGTTCATTTTATTTTATTTTTTTCCTCGTAACCATAATCTGATTGTATAGATGATCCAATGCATAGTACATAATCTCAAAACATCAATCTCTAAGTACCTTGCACTTACCTCATAGGGGACCATCTACACTCTAACTCGCTCAATATCTGAAAATTTCATCGAATTTGGGAGAAAATTGTAGAAGTTCAGGCTGTTAGAAGGTTTTTAGGTTAGCACATGCGCAGAGGCTACCATCAATCCGGGAGCGATGATTTCATAGGGGACCATTTACACCCCAATCTACACAATCCTCGAAAATTTCAACGAATTCGGATGGAAAACGTAGAAGTTAAGGCTGTAACACAATTTTTACGTTTGCGCATGCGCAGAGACTACTATCTATTTGAGAATTTTCATACAGGACCATATGAACACTAATCTGCACAATCCTTGAAAATGTCATCAAATTCGGGTGAAAAATATAGAAGCTATGGCTCTTACAAGGTTTCAATCGATTCGGCAGCGATGATTTTCATAGAGGACCATCTACACGCCAAACCCGCACAACCCCAGAAAATTTAATCGAAATTGGACAATAAATTCGTATAGTTTTGCCCGTCTCAAGGATTTCATGACAGACAGATAGTCACTAAACCAAAATTGTTCACGAAAGTCCAAAATGTAAAATGCGAGTGGGAATTTTTTGGAGACCTTTTTTCCAATCTCGAAAAGTGAAAACAATGCTTCCGCTACCTTGGTAGGCTCGGAAGCAAAAACAATGTTGAATACAGAGGGTGACAAGTGCAGATCACGGTTCTGCAGCCATCGAAGAGTGTTCATCCCGCTGGTGGAGTTGTTCTCAAGGCCTAAAATTAGAAGAAACATGATAAAATCCGATAGAATAAAACTTCCAGCCATGCACTTTTCCAATCAATGGAATTTAAAAAAAAAACAAATCCTTATGCAGTTGGGCAACTATGTTCGAATAAGGAAAGGTAAGGAAGTATGGGACAGCTTCTGAGGACTATAGAATGACAAGAAGGGTGGACTGCCTCTGATTTTAATTTTGAGGACAGTTGAAGAAGTTGAAAGATTGAAAATTAAGTGAGAGCAATCACATAGATATAGCACATGAGTTGACTGGCACCTATCGGACTGAAAGTGAAAGACGGAAGGATCAACACAATTCTACGATAGGCTTACTAATAAGTAAGAACACTTGATGAAGAGCATTGAAAGCAAATTAACAAAAGTAAGCAGCAGTAGCAGCTGAGGGAGTCGCAGCAGTTCTGAATGCAGGAACAGAATCAAAAGGAGTGAAAGGGTTCAAAAAGTTCCAGGGAATAGAAGGACAGCGATAGGAGAAACAGAGAAGTCCTAATCAACACCAAAAAGTGGTGTACTGTGAGAAATTACGAATGAATGATGATAGTAAGGACTTGAAAGAGCCTCTCAAGAACACAATTTACTTCAATGACTAAAAATGAAGCATAAAAACTGGGCATTGGCGAGAATAAATCAAGTGCTTGAAAGTACGAGTATGTTACTAGTCCAACAATAAGAGCGGAATAAATAACTGGAATATGCTTAAGAGTGGCTTAGATGACGTCATAAATAGATTGAAGTAAGGCAGATCATTTCCGTTCCAAAAATGCTTTGAACTCGCTAAAATTAATGAAACACATTTTCAGGTTGTAATTTAATTTTCATGACTTTTAAGTTACTTCCTTTTAGATAAAAATTGAAAGTATCTTGCAAATTTCTCATTTCGATTGGCATCACACTCTTCCAGTGAACTACCATCTGATTTAGTTTTCAAAGAAGAGACATCGGAATTGAACATGGACTGAAAATCTGGAACCTTCGCCCTTTAAGATGAACAGAAAACTTTATCGACCCAATCTTCCTCCCCAGAAAAATCCCCTTCATGCTCAAAGTTGCGAAATAAATAGATTTCCCACACCAAATCATAATATACCTGATTCAAGTATGTTATATTAGGAGAACCTTTTGTTGGATAAGTCAAGTTTTGTAGCAATTTATATCAGTTCTTTTGACTAGGGATGCTACTTTAAGACAAGAGAAAGCTTCATAGACTTATTTCAATAAGAAAACATATTCTTTGACATGGCAGAAATTGGAAATCTTCCATGTAGTCAATGAAAAAGAGCATTATCAGTAGGTAATGAGTTCCCATAAAGTGGTCCACCAGTGAAATTAGAAATATTTCACTTTCGATTTTGATGTAAACAGCCCCTTAGATGAAGTTTTTGTTTTACGTTTTATAAAATAAATATCAATATAATCCTTATCTTAAAACAATCAAGAGTAAGCAAACTAATTTTTATTTACAATAATGTTCATAGATTATGTTATAAGTTAGTGCGAAGTACTTGGTTGATTTTTAGATAACATAGATCTTCTCAAGTAGAAATCTCGTCTAAGATAATAGGACAGCTGCTGGCTTGAGGAACTGCACAAACAAGCTGATTGAGAGTGGGAGCACACTTACAAGTTTTTTAAACTACAGGGCAATACTGTTTTAGATTAAACAGATGCTCAGAGAAACATTACCGTGTGCGCCCACCATCCCACCATATTACAAAGTTTCGTTAGAAACAACAATAACATAAAATATTGGATTCAAAAGTTATAATATTCGATGCCCCATATCAGGACATCGTTTTCACGCACCCACCTACTTAGCATTTCCTTTCCATTATGATAAGAGAATTTGGAAATAATTATTCGTCCGCAGCGCCCTTTTTCCTCGCCTCCAAATTAATTTTAAGTAAAGTAGGCAAGGCAAGTTCACTTAGAAAAGCAAACAAAAAAAATTAATTAAAATTAAAGAATTTTAATTAAAAATTAAGATATTAAAGAAGATTTTAGATCCAGTTCCCTGAAATCAATGATCTAAGGTTGGGAAATGTAACTGAGGAATAAGTACTAGCCCCTTTTGATTTCATTGAAACGATGGTTAGAGTCTCAAGGATATCAGTAGATAATAATGGAGGTTCAAAAAATGATTCACTCTTGGAAAAATAGTTGGGTATCAATAGATGCCATATCAAGAATATAAACGAAGCACAGTTATTAAATTTAAGGGCTTTAAAATGGAGAAGCAGAAATAAAAATGAGGCACTGGAGGTAGGTAAATGGTATAGAAGTAGGAAAAAGGTATTGAAAGTTTTGAGGTTATTCAGTGCTGGCAAATAATTCCCTGTGAAAATTAAATGAAAGTATGATTGGAAAGGGATAGAATGACAGTGAGAAAATACAGAACAGACAAACACAAACACAGACAGAATAGAAGTACCTACAAATAAGAAACAACCTGATATGAATGAGATAGTAGGTAACATGGACATTGAACCGTCACT
Source organism: Apolygus lucorum (assembly GCA_009739505.2). NCBI lineage: Eukaryota > Metazoa > Arthropoda > Insecta > Hemiptera > Miridae > Apolygus > Apolygus lucorum. The sequence continues at coordinate 50,782,858 of CM019167.2, read as the reverse complement.
GTACAAGGGTACAGCGGAATTAAAGTTATGTATCGACATTTCATAAGTAAAAACGCTGCACATATTTTTGCACAACGCTTTTCTTTTCTTCTTGAGAGATCAGCTGTCTGCTAAAAATCGCATTTGATTAGCTGACATTTGCCTCACTTCCGTCAGTGAACGTTAATATGTAATTTCAACTCGTTCTTCTTCTTCTTCAAGTGCCATGTCCTCCAAGGACGTTGGCGACCAACTGCCTGATTTCTACCTTATAAGCCGCCACCCTGAACAAAGCGGCAGAACTCAAGCTAAACCACAGGCGGAGGTTCTTCAGCCAGGAAGTCTTCCTCCGCCCCAGTCCACGCCTTCCCACTGTTGTTCCTCGCATTATCAACTGTAAAAGCGAATACTTCTCATTACGCATCATGTGGCCAAAATATTCCAATTTCCTCCGCTTTACATTGCCCAACACCCCCCTTCTTCCCTTGTTCAATATTTGTAACATCTGTAACATTGTTTGTATCTGTAACATTTGTTACTCAATCCGTCCAAGGGATTTTCAGCAAATGGCGATAAGTCCACATTTCAAACGCTTCGAGCTGTATACATAGAGCTTCCTTCAGTGTCCACGCCTCAAGGCCATAGTACAAAACACTGAACACGTAACAACGGATAATACGGATGCGGAGAGGGAGGCTCAACTCACGGCTGGTAATAACACTGCGCATTTTAAGGAATGCTCCTCTCACCTGCTCAATGCGACCACGAATCTCCTGTTCACACTCCCAGCTCAGCAGTTTGATAATACCAAAAGGAGTTCCTTTGAACTTAAACTGATATTCAGCTTTTGATTTTGCAAACGGTGAAAAATCTCCAAGGTCGAACTGGAATCGTAACAACCTGCGTGGAATGGCTATAGCCAGGTCAAGTCGGGAGCAAGCAATCACAGCATTGAGACTACCGAGACCGAGTTCATAGCTGCAAGTGAGGCAGCAAAAGAAATGGCTTGGGTTAGTCGGTTGCTGAAATAGTTATTGGTGCCAATCGAGTGCCGAAACATGTAGACAACCAGCGATTACTCTGGTGCTAATCAAGAACCCAGAATTTCCTAGAAGAACCAAGCATACTGAGATCGGATTTCACTTTGAGTAGGGAGAAGTATGAACATGGGGTAGAAGTATGAACACTTTTGAACATATACCCAGTGGTAGACAACTGGCAGATGTCTTGACAAAAACTCTACCCAATTCATCAAGAACAGGAGCGCTCCAAGAGTTTTATGTTTGAAGGGGAGTAATGAAGCGTTGAGTCATCAAAAATTAACTTTCCTCGACCGGGGATCGATCTCTTATCGTTCCGATTCTGAATCAGAGCTCCTACCACATGAGCTAAGGAAGCGAATGGACAGAAATGCGAAAAGGTCGCTGATCACATCTCCCGCCGTTAGGAAATCTTAGGTACTCCGTTACCTAGTCAGGGAGGCTGCTTAGGCCTGCGTTTTACAACCCAGTGAGAACGCGTATTTTTGACTGGCTTCGGAGTTTTTTGTTATTGTTCCTTATTGACGGGGCGGGGGATCTGCTGACCTCAACATTTGTCCGAATAGGCGGTGGCTCGACTTGTGTCTTGGGAGGGAGCTGTTTTGATGACCTAATCTTAATGAATTATTGTTTCTCTGAGAAATTCGGAGGAGACCGTTCGGGTCCGATACGACTGCGCCATACTGTTGAGTCATCAAAAATTAACTTCCCTCGACCGAGGATCGATCTCCTATCGTTCCGATTCTGAATCGGAGCTCTTACCACTGAGCTAAGGAAGCGAAAGGACAGAAATGCGAAGAGGTCGCTAATCACAACCGAAGTCAAAACATAAATTCATTGTCCGTCTCTGCTATGGTTTTTTGTTGTCAACAGTACATGGCAGAGAAACTTTTGATGAATTTTCCTGTCTCTCCAAAACGAACATTTTATCTGCTTTACTATATACACTAAGTACTGTTTTGAAATTCAAATATTGTTTTACCAAACTGGCTTGTTTATTGACTGTCATCGTCAAGTTAGGTATTAGAGAGTTCCTAGTGGGTTTAGATACGGCGTAACGTATTACACACACACTCTCAATCCGGCGCTGTATTGAGATATGGATGGAGCCATATTCGATCCGGCGCCGTAATATTACGGCAGAATACATCACTAGGAGGCAATCCGGCGCGCCGTATTGAAAACATGGCGGACGATCCGGTTCCGGCCATATCGACCCTACTAGGAACTCTCTATAGTCTCAACTAACACAAGTCCTTCAAACTTAGAGATAAGGGAGTTGAAAAATGGTTTACTTTTTGTGAGCAGTGTAAAGGTGGATGTCTTCAGAGCGATAAACTTCATCTTGGTCGGACTCCTGGACTTCCTGCAAGTCGAAATCGACCAACAGACATTCGACAAATTCGTCCAAGAAGAATTGTTGCCGTCCAGTTTCTCGGATCTCCTGGCTGATGATGATCTCAGTTGTCAACCCTGATAGGTGTTTAATTGTGTCCACCAAAGGCTTCACTGACTGACAAACAAGAAACAAAACGCAGTTGACAAATAGCAACAATGATTTTTTAAACGTGACTAATTAAATATTTTCTTTATTTTTCCTCAAATCATAAAAATTCTCGGTGTTTAGCGATGAAAATGATGAACTGGGATACAGCGGCAGCTAAATCTGGAGACAGAGCCTCTTTACTTGGATTGTTAGGTAGTAGGGATGGGAAACTAAACGCAATTCCAGGTCGAAAATCAGACACAACAATCGATTTTAATCAAGTAAATTTTGTGAAAAAAACTAAAATATTGAAACAACATCTTCTAGGTAACATTGAAATTTCTTTAGTGAAAAACTGGAACGTTGTGATATTATTGATAAACCAGTGAAATATTCGTTTCTCGTGAAGACTCCACCATTACTGTCACATGTGACTTTCACAGTGGACTTGTAGTAGGGTTTTTTAAATAATTTTTAAAATAAATATTAATATCGTAAAATTGTTACATGTGGCCTTAAGTAGATATTATGGTACACTTGTATTAAAATGAGAGAAATGATTATTCCTCAGAAGACCCTATATAGCATTTTCACGTCAATTTGCAGGTTTTCCATTTCAAATTGGAGGTTTTACACATCAATTTGGAGGTTTTACACATCAATTTGCAGGTTTTACATTTCAAATTGGAGGTTTTACATTTCAAATTGGAGGTTTTCCATTTCAAATTGGAGGACGGAAATACATGATTTAATTCTGGGAAAGCAATAACAATAAATTAGCGAGTGAAACTTAACATTCAACAAGTAAGAATGAACATAATGAATGGAAAAGAATGAACAAATTTTTCAACGTAAGTCTCTCCCTGCAGCAGTGGCTGTCAGGTCTATCATCATTCTCATAACATAATTTGTGCAGTCCAATGTGGTGACAGTTGCAACGCTTCTCGTTATCGTGTCATACAGGTCGTGGTTTGTTTGGGGCTCACCGAGGATTTGTCTTGCTGACAACTTGATTTTTGAAAAGCAGTGCTCCACTGGATTCAAGTTGGGTGAGTAGGCGGGCAGATATTTCACGTTAAACCCCAATTCGATCATCTTACTGGTAACTTGTCCAGCTCGGTGAATCGCTGCGTTATCCATTATCAGGTACGTGATAGTTGGGTTCGCCACTTTTTCGGGCAGCTCCGCGATAAATTCCTTAGGGCCGGGGGTACAAGTCATCGTTTAAACGGGGACATAGCTAAGCTTAGCTTAATTTTGAAACACCGTTTAAACTACAGATCCCGTTCGGCGGGTGTACAAGTCCTTATCAGCTCGGTTTAAGAAACTGGAGTTTAGGAATCCAGAGATGACGAAGATGAAGAGGAAGAGAACAAAACGGCATGGAACTATAAAGGTTCCATGCTGTTCCTTGTTCGTAACTGCAAATTTTTGATGAATTTCAAGGCAGAAGTTGGAATAAACATCAACTTCACGTTAATCAGGATAACCTAAAACCTCAATGTGAGTTTTGCTAGAATAAAAGTGCGGACGACTTTTACTTCAATCGGCTCAAAAACCTTCATTTTAGCGTTTCTATTTATTGTAATACACTAGTGGTGAAAGAAAGGAGTGTCGAAAAATAAATAAAAACAAACCAACGATGAAAACTACGTATTAACTTTCATGATCGACCCAAAAATCGGTTATTCAAGAAAGAGTCTTCCCGTCCAAGAACCGGTTTTTCGAAGATGTGGTGAGTACTTTCGACATATTAGTTTTATCCTATTTCTTATCATTAAAAGAAATTTTGCATGCCGAATACTTCCGACGATAATGTGAAAGTGAGTAGTGATAACTACTATTTCTTTCACTAGCAAGCAACTTTGTTCCGAATATTGGTTGATGTACGTAAATAATCATAACGATCGGTAGAATACCTGATAGAATGACATTGTATTACATTGTATGACATGGTAATATTTTGTATTACCAAAAAGCACTCCTACAAAACCAGCAAGTAGGTACCTACAGCAACTCATGTAGCTTAAATTGCTCGTAATACTATAGATGCATTCTTTTAAGTACTTTCTCACGTCTTCTTCATAGTTACATACCTACTTCACAACTCTTTTCATCACACCCCATTCCTTTTTTTCAGGTGATTACCATGTTCAACTGAAGATACGTCTCCTACGAAGGGTGCTGCCCTATTCCTAATGGTCGTTTCCTCCTACCTTCCCATTTTATTTTATCAATACAATATTATTCTGTAGGTATCAATTATTGTGTAACTGAGTAAAGGACCTGACTGATATCTATTTATTAAATGACTGTACCTATCACAAATCAATAATGTTTTGAGATATTCTGTATATTTTTTCCGAAAAATACACAAATGTACCTTTTTTATAATTTCTGTGACTTTACCTCTCTTGATTCCGTTCTTGAAATAACTATCTTTAGTTCATTGAAACTTGAATAAAACGCTGGAATATTTTCCTATTTTAATGTTCAAATTGTTGAATGCTTTTTCCGACTAGGTATTCCTTGAATTTAAAGAATATTTGTACAGACTAACTTCTACACTAAAATCGTCAGTGAATAATGTAACATAGTTGAGCAGCTACTACAATATATTTAACACTCTCCGTGCGGACCTAAAAAACTGGTTTTCGCCTGTGGCGGGAGACCTTTTTGTCAGGAATTCGGTAGTGCAAACCTGCAAATCTTAAAGATAACTGAATCCCCAGAAGTGAAAACGGCGCACTCTGGTGGCGACAGGAGGACCTACTAAGCACGAAAAAAATTCGAAAGAGGTTCTTAAGTCATCCACTAGGTAGCAGAATGATGAACAGCTCGGAGATATGCTTAGAGCTGTGATGGTATAAACCATCATACGCCACTCGTGAAACTCGGCATGATGGTTATTACCATCATCCGCACGGAAAGTGTTAATAAAATAAAATTCAACCTCAACCAAAATACTTCACCACATTGGTAACAATATTTCTCGTTATTACCCACTAAGCTCAGCTTAAACGGCCATCAGCGACCGTTTAACTTTAGTCTTAGTTTAGCTCTTATCAGGAACTAAAAGCGTAGTTTAGGAACTTGTACCCCAGCCCTAAACTGCATTCTCCGTTTAAACAGTAGTTTAATCGATGAGTGACGTTTAAACGAGTATTGTACCCCCGGCCCTTAAACGTCTCTCCATTGCAGTTGCCTCGTAATATTATCTTATAATGAACCTTGAGTGTTTCCACCTTCTACGCGGGCTATCGTTGCGGCGTTTGAAACTAATGTGAAACGAACCATTTCCGTCAACCTCCTATTCGAAATGTAAAACCTCCAATTTGAAATGGAAAACCTCCAATTTGACGTGAAAATGCTATATACTCGTACAAACCCAACAACCCTATAATATAGGGTTTTCATATTATGAAAAACAATACCCCTAACTCCCCCTCTATCCCCTATCTCCTATACTTACAATAGGCTAACATTTCTTAAACAAAAATTCTAGTTGCTTATAAACGATTATAAAATAAAAATATTTTCGGGATCAAAAGTCGATTTTAATCTAAAAGAGAGATCAAGCGAAATTTGAACTCTCGATGAACATTATTTCTACCCAACATGAGGGGGGTTTTCTCTGAAGAAAATAACTATTGAGTACTTAATTTCATTATAGCCAATCACATTGTTACCTCCTCATAGTAAATACAGTCTGCGACCAAAATGACGTTAGGAGGGCCGCTCCATTTGTCCAAAATTGGCTGGACTGACGCACCCCACTTGAGTTCCATTGCCATCGCCTTTCCACGTCCTTCAGCTATGGGTATTCTATTGAGTTCAATAGTTTTGGATAACTGTGGTATAACGTCAGGTAGATCTGTGAGGATGACGTCAGCTCTGCAAAACAAATTTACGTCTTTCAATTCTATTTTTTTTTACTTACTTGATCTTAGAATAATTATCAATATCATGTTACATCATATTGGAAATCGGATAGCTGTTTAAAAGTTGTTCACTGCGCACAATAGCCTATTCCCTTCCAGCGAACATTCTGTATACACGGAAGAAATTTGGAGAATATTGCTTGAGCAGGTAATCAGTTCCACACAGACAAACAGAAAAAAGTCCATTCGTGCAGCAAGAGTTAATAGAGAGTTCCTAGTAGGGTCGATCCGGCGCGCCGGAACCGGATCGTCCGCCATGTTTTCAATACGGCGCGCCGGATTGCCTCCTAGTGACGTATTCGACCGTAACAATACGGCGCCGTATCAGATATGGCGTGTTCTTATCACAATCCGGCGCCAGATTGAGAGCATGGAAGAAGTATAGCTTCCATGTTGAGAGTGTGTGTGTAATACGTCACGCCGTATCAAAAACCACTAGGAACTCTCTAATGAGCGAATTTTCAAAGAAATCCATGGTCGAAAGATTTGCCTCCCGACTTCCACTAGTAACAAATTTTTAAAACGGAAAATTCTATTTCAGCTTATCGTTTTGAATAAACCAATCCTAAGTTAGGAATGGACCAAAAAAAAAATCATAAACTTCTTCCCACCTAACAATGAGGAATTTCACCGATTTCTGTTTGCATTTTTCCTGAATAGTTAATGGTGTGGGATAGATGAAAATCGGGCTGATTTCGGAAAATAAGTCTCCTGTTATTTTTGGGAGACAATCAAAATTTTTAATTTCAAAACTAACCGGGAAAACATACGTGCAGCGGGAACGCTCGCTGATTGGGCTGTTCGGATCGCCGTCTCCTCCCAGTGTTGCCCATTGGGACGACGAAATCGTGTTTTCTAAGAGAAAAGTTATCAAACAAAAACAGAGTAAACCTAATTTTCCCCATCTCGCTTTTTCTATTTTTTTCTTCAGTTTTTCGATTTCGAACTTTACTGTTTCATGAAATTTTGCAACTGGGGACTATGGATTTCTCGATCTCAGCGCTTCAAGCGGCCATAAATGAACTATTCCAGCTTGACGTCATTTTCCCGGTTTTTTTAAACATTCGTATTTTCTACACTGTTTTGTTTATTCGTAAATTAGGAAGTTCGGGCTGAAAGTTTGTCTTAGGGGGTTTTTAGAGGTGCTGAATCCGATTTTGGGGTCAAAAATAGGAAATTCCGACATGGTGAAATTCCTCATTTACGGTTTTATGTTTCAAAACACATACAATTCGAAAATCTGCGAATACCTTCATTGTAGGTACGTTTCAACTGGTCGCCCTCCAAGTTTTACTCGTGGAAAATGGGCCCACAAGCCGCTTTTTGTGGGTCTACTTGCAATTTTATGAATAGATTCATTCAATAATGAAGTATGTATAAGTACAGTTAACCGGCGATTTCTATCGATGCTACCGTTATGGTTTTGAGTAGGACTGGTCTACAGACCACCGGATTAACTAGGTAATATTAAACGGCTAAATAAATTTCAACTATAAGAAATGAAGATCTGTCACCACGGAATGGATAATTACGAACAATGCTTCAGAGTGAGATCTTGAGCCGGTTGCGAATGACCGATCGCACTCTCAGGGCACAGGCGTACATAATTAAAGGTAGAAATAACGATATACTGTCACAATTAGAAGATAATATGACAATTGTAAGAATATTGGTCTGGATAATTCGAATACATTTGAAACAACATACTCACCCCAAACAAGCTGCCGTGATACCGGCACATCCCAAGCCGGACCCAAGTTCCAATACCTTCAGATCTCTCATCCAGTCTTCGTTCTTCCTCGCACGTTTATTAAGGTATTTAGCCAGAACTAACGCAGCATCCCATACAACCGCACTCACATTCCCAATGGAGTTTTGATAAAACAAGAGGGTTTTGTCTATCATATCCAAGTTGACTTCGCGGAGAAAGATTCGGTCTGCCATGGTTATTCAAAAGAAACGTTGATTGACAACGGAATTTTATTAGACCAACTGTAAATGCGGTTAGTCAGAATTTCCTACAACTAGAACGCTGTCGTTAATTATTATTTAGGCGTCCGACAACAACAAACACATTCAAATTCAAACACCAGAGAGCTACCACCAACGACAGAAAGCAATGGATGTTATACACACATGGATTATGTATTCCATCCAATGAAATCCCATCTTCTTCCTCTTGTTCGTGGAAGTAGGTTTAGGTTACTTCCATGCCAGCAAGGAACCTCCATGCATCATGAATGTACCACAAGGTTTGTTTGGACAGGCAGTCCTGAACGGTTCAGAACCGACCACGCCCCTTTTGAGGCGTATGGACAGCGCCAGAACCAGTTCGGGATTTTTAGTTCGGTGTATGGACAGCCAGTCCAGGACTGTTTCGAACTGGTTCTGACGGTTCGAGATTTTTTTCAGAACCACTAGTCCAGAACTTCTTCTTCTTCTCTTTTTAGTCCCCTCTCCATGGATTTCTCACTTGGCCTTCTGACTTTCTTGAGGTAACAACAGGTTTGTTTGGACAGTCAGTCCAGAACCAGTTCGGGATTGAACTAGTCCGAGACAGAACTGACTGGGGAGGGGATGAGAACCGTTCGGAACTCACTAGCTGTCCATACGCGTTTAGAACCAATTCAGAACTACAACTGACACCTGTCCGTCATGTCCTTCGTCGCGACAGCTAAAATGAAAGAAGAACAAGTCAACAAACTTAACTTTCTGCTGATTTCTTGTCAATTATTGACAGTCAATTGTATCAAATCAGGATAACACAGGATTTGTTTTTTTTTCGCATTTACTTCGTTGCATTTTAATCATATATCAAAAAAGTACATAAAATTTGTAGTTGTTCTGATATTGCATAAGTAGCCTACCTACCTAAGCTTTTTTTTCCTGTTTTTATTTTACGAAATAAACTACCGCCAAAAGAGCATAACTGGATCTTTATGTTGCTCAAAATATGTAGGTATTCTTGAATCCATTCATCATAATAAAATCGAAGGAAATTGGGCTGAAGGTTCACAGGTGAGATAAGGACAACTCACAGCAAATTGCTTACTAGACATGCATGAATTATAGCAAAAACAAGATGAAACCATCTGCTTTATCGATGGTGGAATTGAAAAAATCAATCACAATTACAAGAAATGAGGTGTTATGAACTTTCCAATGGAACTAAGTAGACTACACCAGTATAATCAGGATTAAATTTCTATCACAATTGTGCGCACCTAGAGGTATTCTTCCAAGGTGTATTGGTCATTGGACGCACACATAATACTTGTTTTAGGTACCTACTCTACCTCGACGGAATTATTCTGCTCTACGTTCTTACCTCTCAGTTTTTGATCGCTCGTCGTGAAGTGCACTTTCTCATAGAAGAACAAAAAATGCACTGTTAAAATCTCATGGATTCTCCAACGCACTGCGGATATTCAATTATTACATTGAACATTGCAAACGTGATCTACGATTTGATTATGTTGAAATGATCCCAAACTTGCAACCCCGACAATCTGGCGCTAATTTTGGCACTTTTGACATTTTCATGTCTTTGCTTTGGCACATAAACTGAAAAATCGTCACGAAAACTTGCTCACGATACCAATAAATAAATACCTGTAGCAATCACAGTTTTCTCAACAACAAATAAAAACCAAAAAATGAAGAAAAAAAAGTAAAATTAACAAATTTTGTATAATTATTATATTATATTATTATATTATATATTATTATATTATATTATTATATTATATAGTATTTTGAAGGAACTATGGAACAATTTCAATGATGGTGCTCAATTTGATGAATATTTGGTAATCTTCTTGTCCGAAAAAATCACAGCCTAGCTCTTATCAGACACAACTTTGTTGTTACCTCAAGAAAGTCAGAAGGCCAAGTGAGAAATCCATGGAGAGGGGACTAAAAAAAGAAGAAGAAGAAGTTCTGGACTAGTGGTTCTGAAAAAAATCTCGAACCGTCAGAACCAGTTCGAAACAGTCCTGGACTGGCTGTCCATACACCGAACTAAAAATCCCGAACTGGTTCTGGCGCTGTCCATACGCCTCAAAAGGGGCGTGGTCGGTTCTGAACCGTTCAGGACTGCCTGTCCAAACAAACCTAACATGGACCTAGTATCCCATACTAGGGATACTAGGTCCATGGGTAACAACAAGTTGTGTCTGATAAGAGCTAGGCTGTGATTTTTTCGGACAAGAAGATTACCAAATATTCATCAAATTGAGCACCATCATTGAAATTGTTCCATAGTTCCTTCAAATTACATTATTATACAAAATTTGTTAATTTTACTTGTTTTTTCCTAATTTTTTTTCTTCATTTTTTGGTTTTTATTTGTTGTTGAGAAAACTGTGATTGCTACAGGTATTTATTTATTGGTATCGTGAGCAAGTTTTCGTGACGATTTTTCAGTTTATGTGCCAAAGCAGACATGAAAATGTCAAAAGTGCCAAAATTAGCGCCAGCACATCTAACTTTTGCCAACTTTTCAGGAGAGCCAAAAAACTGTTTTGCGAGTAAGGTAATCGTGTTTTCTTTATTTTCTGAGTTCAAACTAGCCTAATTGGGGTCGCTCAACATGATTTTACGATAAATTTGGTTGTCAACGAACTATCTTCGAAATTAGCGTAGATGTGCTATGCTGCCCAGATTTCGTCCCCTAGATATGCTATGCTGTCGAACATTTGTGCTATTTTTCAGAGGGATAACATGAAGTTGTCCTATGCTGCTGTACTAAAATTAAGTTCTCAAATAAATTATCTATTTGGTTTCCCTCTATAAAGCCAAGGATAGAGTTTTAAACTGGCTTGCAATTCCTTTTTTTGTCAGCCCGACAAGTAGACAGGGAAGGTAGGTACCAGATGTTTATAAACTCGAAACAGTACCAATTTATAATTTATTTTATTTTATTTATTTAATTTAATTTATAATTTGTTTTATTTAAACGACAAAAAAAATTGAACCCAACAGTTCAAGTTTTACATTGACTTGAATTCCACATCTGCTACTACCAGCGTTAGTATTAGGGTAGGTATCTATTTTCCTAGTCCTAGTGAAGAAAAGCCTTGGAAAATGCAGTAGGTATATATTAGAAAAAAATTATAAATGCTTGCATACGAGTCTGCAACACATTGGGACATTTTCATGTGTGTGAAAGTAAGGTTGTTAGTTCATGTACCCAAGCATCAAAATAAGAAAACAGTTGATTGTTCTCTACGCAACACAGTGAGTCTATTTTATTTGTTGGTATCGCGTGAGCAAGTTTTCGTGACGATTTTTCAGTTTATGTGCCAAAGCAAAGACATGAAAATGTCAAAAATTCTTTAGCTAACACAGAAACATTATTAAGGATCACAGAGATCTGTATAAAATCCGTTTCATAAAGCTAGACTTGAATTTCACTACAGTTTACCTGCGTTACTAGGAGTGTATATTTTCTTATGGCACTCATGTGATGTGCCTTTCTTATTTGCTACGAATTATACAGATTGGACGCTTCACAATATCAAATATATTGTTTAGCAATGCACGTATTTCATGGGACGAAGTGCAGAATGATAAAACATGAATTGTTTATAATGGGGTTTCTACTTATTACAAAACTGAGATGAGGAGTTACCAAAGTGAACTGAATTTATTGTTATATTCCTCTGACCTTCTTGTCAAATAATATTTCTCTACTGGAAAGCGAACATGTGTTAATATAAGTCGGAAGTGAAATGATTTTATTCCTGTTGTTCAACTAAAAAGCCTATTCTGATGGTGGGTTTTGATAATTATTTACTAAATGAGATTCTAGTCATTGTCTCATTACTGTGAAAATCTTGTCAATTTACTCGTATGTTCATTGACTGGAATGTCTACAAATATATGTCGTTTTGGGTTTTAAAATTTTGCTGAAATTTAAAAAATATAGTTGAAGTTAAATATTATTACCTCTTATTGGACCATTGTGTCACTAGTGTCACTGAAAACATCTTGGGAATCCCACAGCTTTCCCAAGGTGTCACCAGATTAACTAGATATCAATTGCAATTTAAAAATTAATGGACAGAGCTGAATTTTTCGAAACATTTTCTGTAAGTTATTGGAAATCAAAAATTGATGTTATTATAAAATGTTTTTCATCGATTTCCTTGGAAATTTTTTTCATAACTCTATTTTGAGACAAACAATTCTGCTGTCCATTAAATTTAAAGTTGTAATTTAATTTTGGTTACTCCGGTGACACTTGGAGATATCTGTGGAGTTCCTGAGATGTTTTCGGTGACGCTAGTGATACCATGGCCCAATTAGGGTTAACCAGTTGAATATTATTAACTTCAACTATATTTTTTAAACCTTCAGTAAAATTTCAGAACCCGAAAAGACTTATATATTTGTAGATATTCCAGTCAATGAACATGAATTGACAAGATTTTCACAGTAATGAGACAATGACTAGTATTTCATTTAGCAGATAATTATCAAAATCTACCATCAGAATAGGCTTTTCAGTTGAATAAAAGGAATAAAATCACTTCACTTCTGACTTACTACTTCTTAGTTTTGGAAAATGACTACGCCGATTTTCTTCATTGAGAAAACATTAACAATTATTTTTGGGTAAGTACTTTGGTAGGCCTAAGTTCTGCCTCGCAGGAACTCTGCGAGAACTTCGTTTCTTCTTTCTTCCTGCAAAGGCACCGATTTTGTTCACGAAAATAAGTTTTGTTCGAAATAAAATACAAAACAGCAATGCACATCTAACATAGCTTCATCCTAGCAGCATAGCACATTTGCAGTTCAAACTTATTTATCTTATTTTCTTAACTAATGCCGATGATTTATGCTTTTCTTTTTGTTATTAATCAAGATTGAATCTTCATTAAGCATTACTAAAAGGAAAAAACCGCTATATACTTCAAATTATTGCAATAAACTCAATAAACTTGCTTCGCTTCCTGGCATATACGATTTTTCCATGCTTTCTGTGCAGATGTGCCTTGCTGTTGGGTGGTTTTAGATATGCTATGCTGACTAATTCGCAAATACTAGCGCTACGAGCGGCCAGATCGAAAAACTGTTAGCGCCAATCGCTCGGGCGTGAAATTTTGAATAAGAAACCGTTCTTAACTCGATTTCGCCAAAATGTCAGATGTGCCATGCTGGGCCTCGAACGACGAAATATTCATCAAATTGAGCACCATCATTGAAATTGTTCCATAGTTCCTTCAAATTACATTATTATACAAAATTTGTTAATTTTACTTGTTTTTTCCTAATTTTTTTTCTTCATTTTTTGGTTTTTATTTGTTGTTGAGAAAACTGTGATTGCTACAGGTATTTATTTATTGGTATCGTGAGCAAGTTTTCGTGACGATTTTTCAGTTTATGTGCCAAAGCAGACATGAAAATGTCAAAAGTGCCAAAATTAGCGCCAGATTTCGGGGTTGCAAGTTTGGGATCATATCAACATAATCAAATCGTAGATCGCGTTTGCAATGTTCAATGTAATTGAATATCCGCACTGCGTTGGAGAATCCATGAGATTTTAACAGTGCATTTTTTGTTCTTCTATGAGAAAGTGCACTTCACGACGAGCGATCAAAAACTGAGAGGTAAGAAGGTAGAGCAGAATAATTCCGTCGAGGTAGAGTAGGTACCTAAAACAATTATTATGTGTGCGTCCAATGACGAATACACCTTGGAAGAATACCTCTTGGTGCGCACAATTGTGATAGAAATTTAATCCAGATTATACCTACTGGTGTGTAACTACTGGTGTAGTCTACTTAGTTCCATTGGAAAGTTCATAACAACACCTCATTTCTTGTAATTGTGATAGATTTTTATCAATTCCACCATTGATAAAGCAGATGGTTTCATCTTGTTTTTGCTATAATTCATGCATGTCTACTAAGCAATTTGCTGTGAGTTGTCCTTATCTCACCTGTGAACCTTCAGCCCAATTTCCTTCGATTTTATTGTGATGATTGGATTCAAGAATACCTAAATATTTTGAGCAACATAAAGAAACAAATATGCTCTTTTGGCGGTAGTTTATTTCGTAAAAAAAAAAAAAACGGAAAAAAGCCTAGGTAGGTAGGTAGGCTACTTATGCAATATCAGTACAACTACAAATTTTATGTACTTTTTTGATAGATGATTAAAATGCAACGAAGTAAATGCGAAAAAAAAAAAAAATCCTGTGTTATCCTGATTTGATATTGACAAGAAATCAGCAGAAAGTTAAGTTTGTTGACTTGTTCTTCTTTCATTTTTGCTGTCGCGACGAAGGACATGACGGACAGGTGTCAGTTGTAGTTCTGAATTGGTTCTAAACGCGTATGGACAGCTAGTGAGTTCCGAACGGTTCTCATCCCCTCCCCAGTCAGTTCTGTCTCGGACTAGTTCGATCCCGAACTGGTTCTGGACTGACTGTCCAAACAAACCTACAGAGAGATAACTTCGGGTCAAGAATGGAATAGTCTACCTCCATGCCACTAGTAGGTTTGTCCGGGTGTGCGTCGATGTACCCCGCGCCGATGGGGTGTGTCATTGTACCCCGCTGAATGAAAACATCCCGCGGGGTACAATGACGGGGGGCACTATGCCCGGGGGGTACATCGGCGCGGGGTACATCGACGCACACCCGACAATCACCGTGGTGATCAACCACTGCTGGAACACTCAAAAGCCAGTTGGTCGAAAATCGCGTTATTTCTGAGTAGGTGTGACTTCAGGTTTCCATACCTGCTTATCTTCGCATAGGATGCATAATGAATAAAATACCTTTTCTCATTGCTGTAATCAACTAAAATTCTGTTTATTATCAATAAAAAACTGTTTCTTTGATGAGGATGGCAAAAAATATTGTACAGATCCAAAGCACAAGAGATCCAAAGTAGAAGAATAACACCTTTCTATTCAATAAAAACATCAAATTTCTAGCTGATTGATGTTTTTATTGAATAGAAAGGTTTTACTTCATGCTCACTACCATATCTACAAATAATGCGTTGGCATTTTATGTACGAAAAACGAAATGATAGTAAACTCGTCAAGTCATCTTGAGATCGAGAGTGACTATACACCGCGATTTTTTGTAAAACACGTTTTCTTGCATTCAAACTTGATTTACTCTTCCAATTTGAATGTAAAAAAAAAAACTTGATATACCGTTGGAAAGCTGACAATGGGGTATTTCGGTCAATTTTTTTTATTTTTTATTTCTAAAGAGTAGGTATGGCTCAGGAATAACGGTAATCGGGTCTGTTCGTCGAGAAAATGTTTTTAAAAAATCAGAGAAGCTAAGGAAAGTTGAAGATTTGAATGGTGTGACGTAGCTAGCCAATCGTGACGTAGCTAGCCAACTGTCTTCGAAAAAAGCATCCATGCACGGGAACCCTTGAAAGACCTCTTGGATACTACAAAATAGTAGGTACTAACACACGCGCGCGGCGTAGTCCTTGCCTAGTGTGTGTGCATTTATAGCGGCCCGCCTTTTTCAAACGTGTGATCTCTGTAATTAATTTTTCTACCACATGTTATAGTATCATTGGGCTTAAAGTTGGAGTATATAGGTTTTCAAGGGTGTTGAATCCAAATTTGAGGTCAAAAACCTGAATTTCCGACCCACCGAAATACCCCATTTAAGCATATTTTTTCTGAAGAGCACCCATCGAAATGGACAGGCGTTCAAAGTGAAAACTTCAATTTAAAGAGAGTCATATTTCGAAAAAAATTGAAGTTTGCTTTTTGAATTGACTTTTTAGAAATGGTTTATTTCCAAAAGATTTTGGTTTTACACTAGGCAGCTTGGAAATTTAACGCTCTTCCCAACGATATCCTTAAATTTGAATTTATTTGGTAAATAATAGGAATTATGGCAATTTTAATGATGTAAAGTCGAAAACGCGAAAAAAAACTTCGAAGTGAAAAAAAGGCATTTTGAGTGAGTTAAGAAAAAATTGCCATGAGACATTTTTTGTAGCAAATTAGTTGTACAATCGATCCTTGAAGTTTGGTACATCCAAATGGTAGACACCCTGTATAGGTATGATGTTATAGAAAAGTCACAATTTTAATGCAAATTTATCTTCACGAGGGCGTAAAGAGATTTCAAGGTTTCCTTTGTGAGAGCGAGAAATTTGAGGACATTGGGTTGAAGCTTCACACGTTTCTGAAAAAAGTTCTTTCAACAGGAGGGTGAAAAATCCATTACTTAACACATCTACTGTCCAATTTGTAGGTACCTATCTCTGATGACTAAAAACTCTCAACCAAAACACCTTGGGAGGTCCTTCCACTGCGGAGCTCGTTTTGAAATGAGAAGGTTAAGGTAGAGGTTTCTTTAGTGTGAGGTTTCCAATCTTGACTGCTCGCGACCACACTCCTCAAAGCGGTCGGGTTTGGGTCGACCGTGGTCGAGTTGCTGGAACAGTGGTTCAACCGCAAAGTTGGGCAGATTGTCGTGCTGGAACAGTGGTTAGTCGTAATGCGCATGCGCCGGTCGACTGCGGTCGCCTTGCTGGAACAAACCTAGTGTTTCGCGCTTTTGGTTTTTGACATTTTATGTCTTTACTATGGCACATAAATGAAAAATCGTCACGCACCGCGGGGAGCGTTACGCGAAGGGGAAAGGGGGCGCAAATACATAAAATGTCTCTCGTGGTTGCGTACTTGTATGAAAGCTGTAGCCACCGATTCCTTCCGATTAAGTTCTTCTAAATACATAAATCACGTTGTGACATTTAGATTTGTGTTTTTTTTTTTGAGAATGGTGGTCCTCATCAGTCAGCGAAGTGAGAAATTGGAACTAGTGCTTGAACGGATGACACGTACTACGGGCGATAAGGACATTTTTATTGGGACACGTTTTAGTAAATTGAATCTAACATTAGGGAAAATTACATAATGGCCGAAGACGTCATAATAAAAGATCAGTTTCAGTCAGAAAACATTAAATAATCAAATGTACAATTTACAACATCCTCGGTAAAGCCACCATTACTTAGGTAATTGAATTAATCTAATAAAACCATGTAGGTACGTATCCAAACATTAAGTCAGGGTAAGCAACGGTTTTTAGGTTTATTAAATTTGGAACAAGTTGAGCCCAATTTTGTCAAGTGAATAAGTTGGATGTTTCAAGGAAGCAAAATGATACCAGTTTATTAAAACAACACTAATTACTTTCACTTACAGGCCTGATTCATCATAAAATCATTTAAAGCTTAATACAACTGATTATTCATCAGATTATTGGTCCAGAACGCTTTCACTGCTTCCTCCAAAATCCGAATATACAATGGGGAATTTGATTCAATTTTAGATTCTGGAATTTCAAGTCAAATCCTATAATTGGGCCCTAGAATAACGTTTAACACTAGGAATAACCAAGGGGAAAAATTACCGTAGGAGAAAATGCCTAAACAAGTGAAGCCTCTGTTACAAAACACCAATATTGTTGACATCACACGAAAAAAAAAAAAAACGACGCGAAAACAACTCCGACAACAGACAGAGTTCTAGCACCGCCACACAAAACGATCCAGTGAAATGATTACTCGAATAATATGATTCAAATCTTGAAACTAAATAAGAGAAGATGAAGACTAATAATGCTTGATAAACTAGTAGGTAGAATCGTATCGTAAAAAGTTAGTAATATTGTTTCTTTTGGTCACTTTTGTGTCTGGGTTCTTCCTGCCAGTTCGCGGCACACTCTTGTGTTAATCCTTGTAAAGCTAAAAGTTCGTGTATGTTCCGCTTCTGTGGTAAGCGCCACAGAACCTCCTTTGAAGTCAGATTGGTAGAATATCCGTTACGTTTCAAACATGGCTGCCTCTTACACATTGCCACCAGAATTTAAAATTTCCATCTTCCTTAAATTCTCTAAATTTTTTGGATGCGTTTTCGAGCAGCTCACTATGGTTTTATTCCATAAAAATAAACCCTCATTCGAAAAAAAAAAATGTGAGGCAAATTCCCCATTGAAAACACAAAAAAGTGCAAAAATGAACTATTTACTTACGAGTCTCAAACGTGGAACTTTTGGTTGGAAATTGGCTGTAGAAAATTAATCAGGGACACCTTATATAGGGTCTGTTTGGAGAGGCTGTCCGGAACCAAACCGGAGCTGAAAAGGGGAGGGGATAGAGGCGAATAGACTCTCCGAACTCATCCGGCCTCCTCCAAACCGTTCAGGACTGCCTCTCTGAACAGACCCACAGAATAGGAAAGAAAATAACTAAATAGGAATTTGTTTATAAAATGCTTTCTTTGAAAATTATACAAAACAGAGAAGACAACATATAATTTAAAACAGCTTTCAATATAATAACTGCTTGTGACAATCAATCAAATTTGGGTTGATTGATACGATTCCCCAATTTCATGGGACCAGTTCGAGACTTTTTTCTTTCCTCTTCTCCTTTGTTGGTTGACTTTTTCCTTATCGCAGGCTTTGGCAGTAGAATTTCAGGGGAGGGCTCCTTCAAACTAGAATCATCCTGAAAATCAAGAATAATGGATCAAAGCAGCTTAGGGATATTCTGATTTGTGAAGGTTTCTTTATATATAACGAATATTACCAACTCCCAGGAGTTCAGGCTCCCAGTTTACCAGCAAGTATTGGCTCACCAGTATGATACCTAACTAAGTGTTGTAGTAGTAGTGTGGGAATCTAAATGAGGATCTTTTCTAAACTTTGGGGAAAAAATCGCTGATGCCAGCAAAAGATTTACTGAATCCAATTTGGGGTAGCAGATGGAATCAATTTTCAATTTAAAAGAGGCTCGAATGAAGGAGAGTATAAGTAATTCAAGCCAGCAACTGTTTTCCAACGATGAACCCAAGTAGTGAGTGAGTTCATACGTAATTTTTTACATTTGTAAAAATCCTGGGAAAGGCAAGAAAACCTGGTGGTTCTTGTTGCTGAAACTTGGCACTAATCTTCGTTACATTTGATCTTGATTACGTTTTGTTCACCAGGCCACAACCGAGGCGGACGCATTCACCAATATCACCTACCACTTTCATATGACTTGTGAATCAACGCTTTCATGAACCACAGATAACTCCACTGATCGACTACCACAGATAACTTCATAATGATGGATAACCAGAGTTGTTACCTTCCTAATGGGGTATTTCGGTGGGTCGGAAATTCAGGTTTTTGACCTCAAATTTGGATTCAGCACCCTTGAAAACCTATATACTCCAACTTTAAGCCCAATAATACAATAACATGTGGTTAAAAAATTAATTAAAGAGATCACACGTTTGAAAAAAAGGTGGGCCGCCATAAATGCATACACACTACTCCGCGCGGGTGTGTGAGTAGTATTTTATAGTATCCAGAGGTCCTCCAAGGGTTTCATCTCTTCTCTGTGCATGGATACTTTTATCAAAGACAGTTGGCTAGCTACATCACGATTGGCTAGCTACGTCACACCATTCAAATCTTCAACCTTCCTTAGCTTCTCTGATTTTTTAAAAACATTTTATCGACGAACAGACCCGATTACCGTTATTCCTGAGCCATACTCTTTTGAAAAAAAAAAAAAAAATTAAAAAAATTGACTGAAATACCCCTTTGTTCAGGTTATTGTTACACGTTTTCAATTATCATAACCCTCAATTATGCGTCTCCTTTTAAATGTTCCTCCTGCCAGAAATACAAATAATAACCCTTGACTCCAGGGTTTACTCAAATCAGGTAGGTAGGAAGCAAAATCAGGAACTTTGGTGATTCTTTCTTTCAAGATCAGGAAATTTAATTTTAATTGTTTAATTAATAATTAAAAAGTAGGTACGAACATACTTCTACCATGCACCTGAGATAATCTATGTTGATATAAGAAAGCTTTGAGCCCTGAAAGCTGTGAGAAACTATAGAGTAAAGTATCTATAAAATGGATCTGGTAAGAAAATTTGAAAACAGCAGCACTATAATAAGTAAAGTAAACAACCATTTCAGGTTTGATTTTCGTCCGACTACCATTCCTGGTGTCGCAGACGTCATCAGCTGTCTTCCAAAGGGAAGATCAGAATTTTTCCTGATGATTTCGCTCATGGCTTCCCTTTTGCCTCACCGCCCTGGGCTGGGACGAGGACGGCAATGAGAGACCCGGCCGCCAAAAAACGCACGCTGCCGGTGATGATCCTTGAACCCACGACCCGCGCAGAAGTCGGTTCAAAGTCCACCGCCAATAAACGACGCCCAAACGACCGTAGCCACACCAGGCGCCCCAGAACTATAATATATGACAGTGTACATTAATAGGAAACAGCGATCCTTACTTCTAGAGCCTCCCAGGAGTCACCATCCCAATTGAATTCGGAGTCCTCATCACCCAGATACTTCATTTTGTCACTAATGCTGTGAGGAGGCTTCTCAACATCAATTGGTGAGATGTCAGGATCTATTGTGTTCACCTTGGGCTGGATTGGCGGAACAGGTTTTGTTTGTTGATCAGCTTTGTTGGTGCTTTGTACATCCTTTGGTTTATCCAAACTACCTGAAGAACCTGAAACTGAAGAACCTGAAAACATTAAAATAGATTATAGAAAGAAAAATTGTCTTAACAATGGTAACCTAATGATGCAGGGTGACTCAAAATCATTAGCTAAGAATTCCATGCCAATTCACGTGGGTCATAAAATATGATCCTAAGACAGACACCCCTCCCCATTTAGATAATTATTGGACGTTTTTGTAAATTTGTAACCATAAAGGCCTACAATAAGTTAAAAAATTATAAGTATTTTTTAAATCTTAAAATTAACGTTATAGAAATGAATTTTTTCGTAGAACTAGACCAACCAAAACTCTCTAATTGTGTCCATCGGGGGTTTCATATTTATTTAGAATATGGAAGGGTTTGGTGATAAATAGGTAAATATTTGAAATCCTAACGTCGAACACCTCTAGCAGGACTTCACTTGATCACGAATCAACGTATTTGTTACCTACCTCCTTGTTCAGGCTTCCGGTCCATTTTCAGACTAAATTTGGACGTGATGGCAGTAGCTGCCCATTCTGCCCAAGAAGAAGTTGGTTTTTTCGATGACATGGCTTCCGCTTCTGAAAGGTTAAGTGCACGAAAAAACATTGAACTCAGTGATCATTCTTTTTAAATCAGTGATTACTTTGTTTTCAAATATCGCCACTAATCAAAACAAAAATTTGTCATGACCACATCAAATCTGGCCATCTTAGCGGAAAACAAATACTCACTAGATTGGTCCTAATAAATTATTATAAGAAGGAAACTTACCCATTTGTTCCCTGAGTTCTGGATTATCTGACACCTTTTCCAAGTTGCTGAGGAATCCTTTGATGGTCTTGAAAACACTTTCTCGGACAGCAGGATCAGTATCCAGGGTGAGGGCACACAACGCAGGCAATATTCGTTTGCTAACGTCTTCAAGAGCAAAATACTGCTGGGAAACTGCGAGCCCGAGAGTTCCTGCATAAATTGTCTCTTATTAATATTAGGTACCTATTGAAATTTACCAAAATGGGGCGTTTCACGATATTTTTTTTTGTATAAAAAAAACCTATGTAGCTTGATGTTGATCGCATAGACTTGTGTTGGAGTAGTATTTTTTAACTATACAGGGTGTTGGACGAGTTCCCCCCCCCCCTTGCTAAAATCGTCCAGATAGTGGTAAAAAAATTCAAAAAATCGTCATGATTTGTAATTTATTTTTCAAGGATCTCAAAAAAAGTTCAGGTGGCTAACTCTACCCCTAAATTACTACTTAACTAATTAAAACTGCGTCGTAACTCATAAGGATGGAATAAGAGCGATTTTCCATTAAAAACCACCTACTTTTCAGCCGCCGTTTCGAAAAATTCCAGTTAAATCCAAAAATACATACCACCACGTGATTCAGCGTCGAAAATTAATGAAAAAAACGTGTATCACACTTGGGGTCTACCTTCATCTCAATTTTGGCACAATCCAAGGGTTGCGCATGTTTGCGCGCTCACTGGACGGGTTGTGCGCAACTAAAAAAATCGGTGGAGGGGTCTAAAACTCATGAAATTTTGAGTAGAATCCAAATCTGCCATGAAGAATAGGGGTTCCCGTTTGAGATAACAAAGCTGGTGTGCGTTGCGCATCATGGTCATATTTGAGATCCTTGAAGAGAGATCATGAAGATTTTTTTGTTTTACCACTATCTGGACGATTTTAGCATGGGGGGGTTACAACTCGTGCGACACCCTGTATAACGATTATATCTGCTCAAACAGCTTTTCGGAATGAGGAAGGCTCTGGATTGATTTTTTCTTCATTTAGGGAGCAGTTGAACAAGTCGGACAAAGTCGGATGGTAATCCACAGAAAATAGGCATGATGAGCTGATATTTCACCTTCTTATCACAACAACCCAAAGTGCTTGTGACTCAATAGACTGCCCGGTATTAGTTTTGCGACTTTGGTTTTTTGCACGAAAGGTTATTAGAAATTCAGGTTCGAATGGAAAAATTTCATCAAACCTGCGTTGCGCACTGGAGGAAATGGATCGTTCAACGATCGAAGGAAGGCCGACATGAGAATCATTCTTCTATTCTGAGGATTCAGACAATATCCAACCTTAGTGATGCAAACTATAGTGTTTGTTCTGATACCGCCCTAGAAATTAAAACAAGGCCACATTAATAATACGCTCAACAATCAAGTCAAGAACAAAATAAATAAATAATAATAATATTAAGTAACAGATTAGTGCTCCTTCTCAACAATCGCTTGTCTTGTTATGGTCATTGATGTTGATGTTAAAGAGAAAAACGCTGCAAATTATTACACAACGGTTTATTATTTTTATACAGATCACTCGTCTACAAAACCACCAACCATCCAATATGAAGAGAAAAAGAAAAAAAAAAATCAAAAAAATCAAAATCAAAATCACCAACCATCGATCGCATTTCGGTCAGCTCTAATTTGAACGGAGATTAGGCCTCTTTTGCGATTCACACTCGTGTTTTGATTTATATATATATACGTATATTTCAATATAAACCCTTAAATTTTCGTAGGGAGCGAACGGTTTGTCCTACAGAGCTCCGCGTGGTCCCAAAAAATTCTCGATCGATTTTTGGATTCTACCTACCTTGAAACGTAAACCATCAAATTTTGAGGGGGTGTTAAAATTTTTTTTTCTTGGTCGATTCCAAAGGTTCATTATTGAAAATAATAAACCAAAAAGTCATCCAAGTTGGATACCTCACAATACTTCATGATGTGAGGTAGGGTTTACAGGCCTATCCCCCGTCAAGAGAAATCAGTAATGAAAAGAAGAAGACCCATCAGTGCGCGCCAAACCCTAAGAAACGTCGACCCTGGAGTTATCTCATGTAAAGACGATGATTTCGTTTGTAAAAATCCACGTTTTTCTGCGTCCAAACATAAATTTTCCAGTCAAAAACTGCTCTAAAGTAAAAGTTTAATAGACCGATGGAATGCTCATGTAACGTAGATGTTTTTATCGCTCATTCATTTTTCAGTAGGTGATATGGTAGCATATTACCAGTGAAAATTGTTAAGAAGCAGGAAGTTGACAAAAATTCAAGTTAAGGCTTAAAAAAATCATGTTCTATGTGACATAGATGAACAGTTTATAGAACAAAAAAAAAGGCAATTTAACGCTATTTCCAATAGTATCCTAATATTTGAGTGTATCTTAAAGTGAAGAGATTTATGACCTTCTTAGTAAAATATGGTCAACAGTGCAAAAAAAAAAAAAAAAAATGTAAGAATAAAAACGTCGGATTTGTAGTGGAGTAAAAAAGTTATAGAACAAAAATCCCGATCCCTGAAGCATCTTTCCCTGAAGTTTCGTCGTTCGAACACCCTGTAGAGTTGACAGATGAGCTCCCCAAGCGAATGAGGTTGTGGCATGACATGTGGGCATGTGTTGTGTCCCCAGGGTTGGACGAAGGGGGGTCTCTACGTAATTTTTCTTGCTGAGTCGAATGATCGCATTCCCAAGACTCTCGGAATGATCGGGAATGATTAAAAACAAAAGAACAAAGAGAAAAATGACGAAGAAGTGAGTAACAAACTCGCAAAAAAATACGAACTAGTGAACCACGTTTTAGCGAATTTTCAAGGAAAATGAAGCTATTTTGCATTCAAGCGCAATTTTCTTGCTTGTTCTACTTTAAAAGTCTTTTGTAATTGAACCCATTTTTTTTGAAAGGGGTTATGTGTCATTTGTGAAACTTTTGGGAAAACGCAAAAAACTGTCCCAAGTCGTCAAAACGATCAAAACATCCCATTTTTTGAGATATTCCAGTACAGTTGAATACTCTACAGTCCTCCAGAACGTTTCAGATTTTTTCAACAAGGGGAAGTGTATCAAATTGCAATTTGAAATGCTCTCACATACCCCCTTTCAAAAAAAAAATCGATTTTTCAGGACTGAAATCATTTAAATAAACAGGTTTATTCATTGGATGAAACATATTTTGATGAAAATATGTACATAAAACATCATAACATAAAATATGTATATGATCAGTTTATTATTTGGCCAACATGAAATGCTAAAAATGTTCTTTAGGAATGTAATTCTTCAACCTCTCCTGGTAAGCTAACGGAAATGAATGGGTTGATGGGAGTTCGGCAATTCACAGAATGGACTTTCGAGCATTGCTGTAGGTCATAACAATTTTGGGGAGGATTTTTGGGATGAAAGATGTCTAGCCGATCTACTAAGCGTACTTTTCTTTTGATGAGAGCGGAATCACGATAGCACGGGAGAAATCTATGCCTCTCACATGGAAAAATTGTTCGCTTTTGTCGAATTTTGCTTCCGAATCTACCAAGGTAGCGCACGCTTTGTTTTCACCTTTCAAGATTGAAAAAAATGTTCTCCAAAATCAAAATTTCCACTCGCGTTTTACGTTTCAGACCTTCCTAGACAATTTTGGTTCCGTGTTTGTCTGTATGTCTGTCATGAAATCCTTACCAACTTCTACATTTCTCATCCTATTTTGATGAAATTTTCAGGGATTGTGCGGGTGGGGGTGTAGATGGTCCCCTATGAGAATCATTACTCCCGGACCGCTGCACATTCGCAAACGTGAAATCCTCGCCACGGCCATAACTTCAATATTTCCCATCTGATTTGATAAAATTTTCAGAGTTGGGAATGCGAGTTGGGATGATGATGGTCCCCTATGAAAACCATGGTCCCCAAATCGAAAATATCTTATGCGCATGCGTAAACGTGAAATCCTTGTAACAGCCATAACTTCTACATTTTGCAACAATATTCAGATATTGTATGGGTTGACGTGTAGATGGTCCCCTATGAGGATAGTGGAAGGTACTTAGAAATTGATATTTTGAGAGTAACTACTATGTATCTGGTCATCTATACAGTCGGGTTATGGATACGAGGAAGCTATGTGCCAAACCCACTTGAAATTGTTGTCTTAGTTAGGGCGAGGTGGAGATTCAAAAGGAAGTGATTTCGGTTAATCATTTTCAATAAAAAAGCTTAGGAATCGACCATGAAACAACATTTAACCCCCCTCCCTTTAACGACATATTAATTAATATAAACCAACCTGACAGTTCATTATTTGAGTCTCGAAACTCCAGGTCGACCACATAGCGAGTGAGTAAGTTTTCTTTTGAAAGGGGTTATGTGGCTCACATAGCCCCTTTCAAAAGACATCGGAAATTTCAACCTGTTTTTTCTATGGGAAGCGTCAATGATACGAGGTTCCTTTTAATCGCAATCGATGCAACCAAGTATGGGGACCCAGAAAATAAAAAAAAGTGAAAGTGGCCGAAAATGTCACATAGCCCCTTTAAAAAAAAAACGGGTTCAATTGTTCTAAAATCCTCAATGGATCAAAGAAAGTTGTTATTTCAACAAATCAGACAATTTCATGTTTAGGGTTACTTTTGACCCTTGAGTCCTTCGTGAAAAAGAATGGTTTGAGATAGGAAATGCAACACTCTCTCCAACAGTGTAATCAGATGTTGATTTTCTCAAAAATGGAGGATGTTGTGGTTATTTCAAAACCTCAAGATCAAAAACACGAAAAAATCTCAAAATTAAAAAGTAGGATTTTAAAGGGGTTAAAAAAATGTTCGGAGGCAAAAATTATAGCAAGTTAGTAGTAGAATCGATCTCTGGAGTTTGGATAGTTGAGCCTCTTACACCCTGTATTTTGCAGCCACATCTAATCTATTTTCAAATAGTTAACCACAAACAAACTACCTTGAAGCTTACATTGATGACGGATAATTCGAATAAAATCACTCGCGATGAGATTGTGGAAAACCATTTTAATAAAAAAGGAGTGGAGTAGAAGGTTGTCTATTTCCACGAAAATAATGAGTTACAAGACAAAGTTCAACTCAACTCCGTTTTTACGGATAATTCCATAAAAATTGATTAATTATTAGTTTCAGAATCTATGAAAATTGCACATATGATGGATAAGAACTACCTAATTGAAACGTTGAAGAAAATTGAGTTTTAAAAAATCCCATGAGAATTCCAGTTCAACTCCCTAGAAATTAAGGTAAATTCAAAATTAAATTAAAGAAAAGTCAAAACTTTAGAAACAAAAGTTAGATTTTGAAAATTAGAAAATTTAATTGCCCGAATAATAATGGTTTATGATTACCTGATCATCTTTGGCAAGGATTCTTGCAAAATGGGTCATAAGCTCTGTATTCAGATTCTTGTCATTCAACTTAGGAGCAACATGGATCATGGCCTGGAAATAAATATGATAGTATTACAATAATCAAAAACAGATCAGTTACGATGGAAACATAATGACGATGTATTAACACGTTGGTAAAGAGAATAATTGGTTGATGAATTATAACTAAACATTATTATCTAATTACATAAAACCCCAAACGTATGCACGTCGCTGATCGCGAGGAGTCGGAGGAGTTAGAGGGGTCGTGGGAGTGGGAGAGTCAGAGGAATCAGAAATGGAAAGAGTGGGGGGCGGAAGGAGTTAGAGGGGTCGTGGGAGTGGGGAGAGTCAGAGGAATTGGAAATGGAAAGAGTGGGGGGCGGAAGGAGTTAGAGGGGTCGTGTGAGTGGGGATAGTCGGAGGAATCGTTTTTGTCTGCTTTTAGTAGGCTTTTCAGCTAGTTAGTAATAATGTATTGTTGATGAAATCATATTGATATAGTTGGTACCTATTCTATTAAATTATATTTGTTTATTGGGCTGCTGGGCGTCTGGAAAGTGCATCATGAGAGAGATTACTTCAAGTAATAGTAAGTAAAGTAAAGTAAACAACCATTTCAGGTTGGATTTTCGTCCGACTGCCATTCCAGGCATCGCGGACGTCATCAGCTGTCTCCCAAAGGGAAGATCAGAATTTGTTCTGATGATTTAGCTCATGGCTTCCCATTGGCCTCACCGCCCTGGGTTGGGACGAGGGGGAACTGCGACCGACTTGCCCGAAAACATGCTCCCGAGGGGAGCCTCGAACTCACGGCTCCTGCAACCGGTCCGAGTCTCGTCTCCAGAGACACATGCCGTAGCTCGCTCGGTCACAGCTGACCCGGTCAGCACAACTATTGGGTAAAGCTGGAGTTTACGAAATGATTACTGCAAGTAATATAATACTGTAATTACAATTCAAAATCACTCACTTTAACAGTTTGCTCTCTGATTCTTGGATTAGTATCCATGAAACCATTTACAATTTGAGGAAAGAAATTTTCATTGATGATATTCGGCGGGATCTTTTCTGAAAAACGAAATAGGAAGTGTGTAAATCGTTGAGTATTATGAGCATAAATACTATTATGTGTCTCTCCATAATTTATAGTAAATACCTTTGACCAAATAAATTACACCATTGAGCGAATTGTGGTGTAGATGGTCCCTTATGAATTTAAAAGCCTGGATAGAGCAGTTTCTGCGCTTGTGCAAACGCGAAATCTTTGTAACAAGAATAACTTCTACATTTTTCCATCAGAATTCGATGAAATTTTCAAGGATTGTGTGGGTGGAACTCTGGTTCGTTCTCCATTATCTGAAAGGGACACGTGACTATGAGATCACCTTCAAACGGACAGGAGCAGATCTCATAATGTACAGGACTGAGGAACTTGACTGGATGACCAGCAGCCAAGGCCGAGTATATGGCGCTTGCTGAAGTTACTAAGGAGACAATATACCGTAGGACCTTCGTCGCTGTACTGGAAGTCGAGAAGGACAGTCACACAGTAGAGCTGGGCACAGATAATCAAGAAGGTCAACCTCTCACCAGAAGTCCTACGCAACACAGTCGAACCTAACGTAATAAACATACGTCACCATCTCATCTGACAGAGTGTTAAAGATGGCGTCACCACATGTAGGCTGTTTCCATGATGGTATATGTGTTGACAAAGAGGTTGCATACACGAAGTTCATATCATCAGTGTGCAAACTCTTCCAGAGGCACGAGGGGACGTGTTGAATAATAAGGTTTCCTTTAAATTATCAGTGTTAACAATGATGGTGTTTCCCTTTGGGTTGAAGAATCAGTTTGTAAGTTGTGTGTTGTGGAAAATATTTCAACTTTCATTCTTACTCATTTTCCCTACCTATCAATTTAACCATTAAATCATCATCTTAAGCATAACTTCTATAGTTTCCATCCAATTCCAATCAAAATTTATGGGGTTGTGTGGTTGGGACTTAGGAGAATCCCCAATAAATTTAGATCGTGATCTGTTCATGAAATTCGAGGGTTTCCTACTTGAAATTTTAATCATCCACTTTGCAATGTTCCATTTTTTCGTTATGGATACAAGAAAGCTCCCACTTGTCGGAAGTTTTTGAAACTACAGATTATAACCTCTTGAAGAAATCGGACATGTTGAAAGAAAAGTGCTGAAGGGTTGGCTGCAAACAAATTAAACTCGAGGGTACCACCCCACCAGTTCAGCCCAGTGCCTTGTGAGAAACCAATACACACGTCAAGTACCTAGATTTTAGTCAATAGAAGGAAAGTCTTGAGGAGGGTCACCTCTAGTAGAACGCTGACCAATAGATCTCATCAGGAAAAAATGTAATCATTAGACAAAGGAAGCCGTAGTAGCTGATGGGATTCCTTAGTGAGAAAAACTCGTCTGATCAGGAGCTGGCAAATAGGGAAGCGTGAATCGCTACGATAAGAAAATATCGATAGGAATACATAGATAAACGATGCACGCAGATATACAGATGAATCGACAGTTATCGTGATCTGCTGTCGTTTGGTAGAACCTTTCCACACTGGAACTTGAAGCAACAAATCTAAAATTGTATTCATTTCGACATTCTAAGTAATATGGAAGAAGGGGGAGGAAGAACGTTTAATTGGAAACTGATATGATTATCACGGACAATCGACAGAGAGACTAGACATTATAGGGTGAACTGGCACTTGACTTTGGCATGAATCGACTCCCCACGAAGATTATCGAATGAGAGGTTCCCCCTGCTACTGCAGAACCACTGATCTTTTCCTGCTCCCCTTTCAAGATACCTTATTGTGGCTATCAAGAGGCTTAATTACATTAATGCACATCAGTGTTTTTTGTTTCCGAGTCTACTAAGGTAGGATTGTTTTCACATTTGAAGGTTGAAAAAAAATACTTCTTCCAAATCAAGATGTCCACTCGCTTTTCACGTTTTAGAACTTCCTGAACAATTACAAGTATCTTGGTTTCGTGTCTGTGAGTCGGTTTGTGTGTCCAAAAATCATTGTAACAGCCATAACTTCTACATTTCTCATCCAAATTCGATAACATTTAAAGAAATTGTGCGGGTTGGGAAATAGACGGTCTCCTATGAAATTCATTGTGAGCAGATAATTAGTAGCTACAAAGTGAGATAATTAATAAGGATAGGTAACTTCTACAGTTTCTGTTCGATTTCAATGGGATTTTCGATAGGATGGGATTCACGGCATTTTCCTTGGTTGCCATGGACCGATTTTGATGAAATTTGGTATATGTATAGGCTCCATTTGGAGTCTAGTTGTGCTCCGAAGGTTTTGGTTATTGTAAGTCACTTCTGAAGGGTGAAAAATAGGGGTTGAAATTTTGAAGTCGCCATTGCTCAAAAACTCTCAACATTAGGTGTTGTTTTACCACAAATGAAATAGAATTGGATCTTTAGAATTTAATGATACCACCCAGAGCTCTGTGGGACCAACCGTTCACTCCCTATAAAGACTTAAGGGTTAAGAAACACGAGTGTGAATCGCAAAAGACTCTTCACTGATCGAATCTCCGTTCAAATTTTAGCTGATCAAATCCTTCGAATAGAGCAAGCCAGTTGGAACTGGTTCGTTTCTTTGAATAGGGTTTCATGTCTCTCAGTTGGGCTTCATTAGTACCAAGAACCAACTTCATAATGAAGGCACTCCCAGCTCTAGGATAGCGATTTTACAGCTAATAGGTACCGTAAAACCGTCAAACTTTACCCCACCAGGGGTAACTTTACCCCAAAAAGTGAGAATCTTCAATTGTGACGTAAACGTGGTAGGACTTAGATAAAAGTTAGCTATTGTGTTTTCGTTATTCTCCACATCCCAGAGAATCGATGTGGCTTGTGATGGCGCCTTTATCCAGGTTATCAGCTGTTATCAGTCATAGTTTCCTGTTCAGCTGTTTTTGTCCTGTTTCTTGTGCTCCAAAATTTCTTCCGTATCAGGTGTTTGGAGTGGATTTACCTGGCAAGCCCTCATCATATCACTTTCAATATCTTATTCTGAACAAAATACACTAATCAAATTCTCAAAAAAGTGTTTTCTTAGTTATGCCTTTGTTCACCAAAAATTTGATGGTAACTTTACTCCAAAAACCGGGTATCTTTACTCCACTATAAAGGTTGAGATAAAGGTAGCCTCACTCATATTTTTCTTGTTCAATCTCGAAAAATATTTGAGTTTTACAATTTTCGCAGTGTTGAATGTAAGGTTTCTAGTGTATCTCATGTCAGAAGTTAGAGATGGGGAGAAGAAATGAGAAAAAGCTTGGTAGGCGCCCCTACCGA
Source organism: Apolygus lucorum (assembly GCA_009739505.2). Lineage (NCBI taxonomy): Eukaryota > Metazoa > Arthropoda > Insecta > Hemiptera > Miridae > Apolygus > Apolygus lucorum. Next base: position 50,751,375 of record CM019167.2, on the reverse strand, counting down.
AACTTTACAACTGAACACCTGCATTATGATATGAACATAAACGTGCTTTGGTCTCATAAGTTGTGATTTACAATATTATTTACTCGTCGGTTAACTTTGAAATTTACCATTGCAATTCATTCGAAAGTTATCGAATGTGAAACAGACTTTTTCCATGATTTTGTTAAGTCATTCGTTTATCGTTTATAGTCCTTCAATATTTCTTTACTTGTAGAAAGTTTTGCTCTACCTACATAAGCCTGTCTATACTGGAAGACTGAAATTGTGATCTCTTAACCAGAAATATTGCATTTCAAGCAAATTCGTTGAAATAAATTATGAATAAATGATCATTGGAATTTATATTTTTCTTAGGTATAACTTGTATTTTTCAAGCTAAAAAGTTCAATTTTTCAGAATATACTTATAATAATATTATAAATACTTGATATTATCAAGTATTTCTGGGGTAATGAATTCAATCCCGACTAGTATCATTGCACCACTGCCCGTTTCTGTAGCGATAACCGTGAGTTTTTCAGAGTGGAGTAAAGATAGACACACTCGTAGGGAACTGCACTCCAACATTTAAACAATTAAATAGGGGGGTTACAATTATCTGATCAATGAGCTCGACCACTCAAAATGTTCAGGAAGCCCTGAAGATCAATTCACTTATTAAAAAAATCAATTTAACCCATTTCGAGTGGGGAGAAATTGTATTTGGAAATGTTTTGGAGTAAATCTTGGGGTAAAGTTTGACGGTTTTACGGTAATGGAAAAGTCAAGTTCTATGCAGAAGGGTGATCCATACAGTAAACTAATAAACCATGGTAATGATGTGCTTTTCTGTTGTCTAATTGAGGCTCTGGATTCAGACTCATTTTATTTCATACCAATATTGTCGTTTTCTTTTCCCATCTTGGATCAAGGTTAGACAACTCCAGCAGTCGGGGACGGTTTTTGCCCGGCACTAAACCCTCCAACGGGTTTTCTTTCACCCCACCCCAAATATATGGCCAGTGAGGGAGTGTGATATGATTATCAAGGATGATCCTTCAACACGGTGAAGAAGGGATGATTGGCAGAGAGTAGTGGAAGATGGAAGGGGATCCCATCCGTCCATGGAACACCGGCTAGACCTCATCCCTTTTCTCCAACCCTAGTAAGAAATTTATCATTCAATAAACCACTCTTTTATTCGCGTGACCACCGAGTTATCTTGTTTATACTATCCTAGGAATACGTGCACTTTACAACACCCATTCAACATTGAACGAATTACTACAATAAAATTCACAAACCCTGGTAAGAATAAGGTTTTAATATAATTAGACCAGGCACTTACCAACATATCGTTCCAAATTTTGCAACAGTATACTCCGAGTAGCTCTGTCATTGGAGCCAAAAACCTTTATGAGGAAGGGTATCACATCATTCTGAAAGTGTCTTTCGCTTATGTGGTTGGTTATCTGCAAAATCAATTAAAATTCATAAATACTAGCTTGCTATCATTACAGAAGCCACCAACAAGTTCGGTTGTATTGTTATTTTAAAAACGCTGCAAATTATTACACAATGGTTTATTATTTTTCTATATAGATCACTCGTCTACAAAATCACCAACCATCCAATATGAAGAAAAAATAAAAAAAAAATCAAATTCACCAACTATTGATCGCATTTTGGTCAGCTCTAATTTGAACGGAGATTAGGCCTCTTTTGCGATTCACACTCGTGTTTTGATTTATATATATATATTTCAATATGAACCCTTAAATTTTCGTAGGGAGCGAACGGTTTGTCCTACAGAGCTCCGCGTGGTCTCAAAAAATTCTAAAAATTCTATAGAATCTTAAATTGGAGGAAAAACAATACCTTTATATCAAAAATTTTTTGAGTTAGGGCGTTTTCAAAATTTCAAAATTGATTTTGGAACCCTTAGAAGTGACCTACATCAACCAAAAGCTTCGGGGCACAACTAGACCCCAAATGGAGCCTACATACCAAATTTCATCAAAATCGGTCAATGCTAAGTGGCAAAAGTGCCGCGTACGGCGGACGGACGGCCAAATTTTTATTCGATTTTTGGATTCTACGTACCTTGAAACGTAAACCATCAAATTTTGAGGGGGTGTTAAAATTTTTTTTTTCTTGGTCGATTCCAAAGGTTCATTATTGAAAATAATAAACCAAAATCATAGATTTCTTTACAATTTGCTGTAATAAACACTCAGAGCATCCAAAGAAGTTGGTATAATGATCCATGCTAGTTAACAAGCCAAAATGTTACAAGTATCAGAAAAACAAAATTTTGTAGAAAAAATTCACTTCTGCGAACATTAGACATTGAAGGGAATTCACACTAGGATTCAATAATTATTTACTTAATTTTAGTTTAAGAGCCTTGTTGTGGTATCGTTCTACTTCTTTTCAACATTTTCGAATTGTTTATCTTAGAATTTGATTGTTACCAATTGAATGAATTTTGAATGATACAATATAACAGCAATAAACTCAGAAACCAGTATCATGAGAACAACTCACTTCAAACAGAGGTGGCAACACACAGGTCCCATCACAGCCATATTCGAATGCCTTTATTAGTTGTGGTAAAATCTTGAATTCAGCGGTACATTGAGGCAAATCATTCAACAAGGGTTGGATGTTCTTGAAAAATAGGTTAATTTCTTCTTTATTTTTAATATGGATTTCATCGAGGAAGACAATTGCGTCGACGAGATCATTTTGAAAGAACCCACCAACTTTTCGGCCTCTGCAAAATTCAATGTAACAAGACCATTTTGTTCAAGGACAAATTTGCACAAACTAAAAATTTGAAATCATTTAGTCGATAATTTATAAATCAACCTACCTGGCACAGGATGATTATATTTATGTTAGGGAGGTTAGGGATTAGGTGTTGAGTAAAGCAGCGTGCTTGCTATGGCACTTTTAATAACTTGGCAGAAAACAATGATTAATTAATTAATACTACCTTTCAAGGACTGTACTGACAGTTGGTCTTTTGCCTTCTTGAGATGAGATCAGTTCTTGATAAGTACGCCTGAGGGCAGTTGGTACCTGAGGTTGACAGAAATGTGAACTATAAACAACTACTTCCATTTTACAGAAATAAATGACACCAAGCAATGCCAAAATTAACTAAAGGAGGATTTTCGATGAAAAGAACTTAATGTAGAAATAATAATGAAAATAACAACTAACTAGGAAATTACCTTTGAAGCGTTTGACAGTTGAGTTGGCGAATCGCACTTTTTAGCATTGTGGACTTCCCAGATTAAGATTCCAAATCCTAAACTGTCATTGGCCCTGAAAACAAATAATTGTATATCAATACGCGAGCATATGATCCTCGATCATTTATTAAGGCAGATTTGAAGGGTAACCAAGTCACTATACAAAGAGAAGGCTAACATAGCGAAGAATTCGCTTTCTTTCAAGAAGGTGCCTACACATGGTGGATTAAGCCTGCATTAACACACTCCCGAGACTGTCACACCTGCTCGTTCGACTCAAATGTAGGCTATCCCTCAAATAGTACATCAACTGTGTAACAATATAGGATGAATTCCAGAATGAAATTCACCTTATTGCTCATAATTAGTCAGAGGAGGGTGTGACGACCCTACCCCTTCAAACCAGTGATTAGATTAATCAGCCGGCCCGAAGAGGATATCGATTCATATCTCTATGAATCGGATATCTCTTCAGGCGTAGCTCCAACAAATTGGGAACAAACCAATTGGTTTGTCCCGTATAAAATGTAGAGTCGTCACACTCCTCTCCCTAAAACATACTTCTGGGTTTCAAACAGAAGTATGTTTGAAAAAGTCAAAGGGACTGAAAATAGTATGAAGTCCAGGAAAGGACATCTGGAAGCTTCAAGGGAATTCCTCCATCGTAATGGTACTATTCAAAAAGAAGAAGAAGAATGCCACGAATGGGTCATTTATGCCACGAATGGGCCATTTATATATAAAAGAATAAATCAATGGAACTGAGGAGAAAGCAAACTAAATAAAGAATACGAACGGCGAAACATTCAAGTGTAATGATTGAAATGGCAAACTTAGAAAAGGCTTATATAAAAGAAAAACGTAATTGAAAGTAATAAAATGCCAGATTGGCAAAGCCTAACAAGGGAATGAGTTTAATATAATTTAATAATATAAAGATTCCTTCTGGAATTCTCTTTGGGTAATTCCTTCTGGAACACCCAAGAAAAAGTGGAGGGGAAATGATGAAATATATTCAGTGCATTTCCACCAAACCACGCTCTGCTACCATGTAACAATATAGGATGAATTCCAGAATGAAATTCACCTTATTGCTCATAATTAGTCAGAGGAGGGTGTGACGACCCTACCCCTTCAAACCAGTGATTAGATTAATCAGCCGGCCCGAAGAGGATATCGATTCATATCTCTATGAATCGGATATCTCTTCAGGCGTAGCTCCAACAAATCGGGAACAAACCAATTGGTTTGTCCCGTATAAAATGTAGAGTCGTCACAACTGAAAACAACATACCAGCGTCTGAAAATGGACCGGCTACAATGCCTCAAGCATAGATGACGACACAGACTTCTGAAGAACTCATTACAGGAGCCCCACCAACCACTATCCCATTGCCAAGGATATCTTCCAGAGTGGCCCTAGTTCCATCAAAGTTGAACGACTTCGTTTTGCTTATGAGGGGAGGAACTTAATGACATGGAAACCTTACATGCTGATGGATGGACATTAAAGCAGAGCTGAGAAAGTTCTAGAGGAAGGGGTTTTTTTTTTACATCCAGTTTACTATTTATGGGTCTGTTTGGTGAGGCAGTCCAGAACCAGTTCTGAACCAAACCGGAACTGAAAAGGGGAGGGGATTAAGGCAAATGGACTCCTCCGAACTCATCCAGGCTCCTCCAAACCCCTCCGAACCATTCAGGACTGCCTCTGCCATATGTTGAATCAGTTAACTTTGTCTGTTGGTCTGTTTTGAGAGGGAGTCCTGAATGGTTCGGAGGGGTTTGGAGGAGCCCGGAGAGTCCATTCACCTCTATCCCCTCCTCTTTTCAGTTCCGGTTTGGTTCTGGACTGCCTCTCCGAACAGACCCTGTATTGGTGAATACCAAGGAAAAAAATTACTGTAGAAGTTAATGCCTAAACAAGTGAAGCCTCTGTCAAAAAACACCGCAAACATCGAGGAAAACTGATTACATCACACCCCAGGGTTCCTCCCACGAAACTGTGCTCTGGCAAAGCGTAAAAGGAGTTTCCGCAAATAATGTCAGAGAATGTCAACAGGTAGAGTCGTAGGCGCCCTTGACCACATCAAATGATCCACACAAATAATGTGATTCAAATATCAAAACTAAATAAGAGAAGGTGAAGACTAATAATGCTTGATAAACTAATAGGCAGAATCGTATTGTAGAAAAGAGTGAGTAAAATTGCTTCTTTTCGTCATTTTTGTGTCTGGGTTCTTTCTGCCAGTTCGCAGTGCACTCGCGTGTTGGATCACGTAAGCTAGTTGTTTCATGTGCGCTTTCAGAGGTAGCGCTGCTGTTGTAAGAGGAAACTCGTCACATCACAGACTCCCAGTACATTAAAATTTCCATCTTTCTTAAATTCGCTTAATTTTTTGGGTGAGTTTTTGAGCAGCACATTATGGTTTCTCCCATATCAGTGAACCCTCTTTAAAACAAAAAATAAAATAAAAAATAAATAAAATATTGTGAGGCAAATTTCCCATTAAAAAATACTAGAATCATGGAATCAGCTCATTGTTGTGTCACAATGTATTTATTTCTGACTAATTGAGCATAAGTTTTGCAGACCTTGTTTTCGAGCATTGAGAAATAGATGCTCGCTTGGTCTGAATTGTCACCATTCACGCACTACTAATAATTCCAAAAGGTTTTGGCTAGCCTGCTGGAAAAATTATTCTAAAATCTCAAAATGAACATCTTACCAGGTGGGTGCGGCTGCAAAGCTCGAGTTTGGGGTTGAGCTTCCCACCAGTTCTGAAGCTTTACCAAGGCGTCCTAGTTTCCACTCACCAGCACTATTCACGTAAACTGCGCGGATATCCACTTCATTATGACTTAGTTTTGCATCGCTATTCAAGAAGCTAACAGCTTTCTGTAATTGATAAATCACAAAGGAGATTATTTTATTGATTGAATCAACACGAGTAATATTCCAAGTAAGTCTCGGTTTCAACCTGCGATTAGTTAATAGAGAAGAAGCAACAAATCTCCTCCAAAAGATGTGTTTCAAAGTTGAAATCACGGGTAAACGTGAAGAATGTTGAGATTTAACGGAAACAGTTCAATTCGTCTCGTAAAGGTTGAAGTTTATTAGGCTAAAAGGCAAGGAAATACAAGGAAATTAGGTACTTACGCAAATGTTCATCAATCCCCAGGAGAGGTATGACTGCTTTTCGTCAAGATCACTTACAGTTTCAAGGTAACAGGATAAAGGTTTGGCATATTCAGTTACAATCAACAAATTATTTTCATTCTGAAAAAAAAAAGAGTAGGTATAGGTTTTTTACTATTAATAGTGATGAATGAGGTTAAATACTTAGTTTGTTATGTATGTAGGTAAGGATTTTAACATGGAAGAAGATAGGGGGAAAGCTCAGTCAACGTTAAAAAACGTGACGAAAAATCGCCCCCCGCTTTCAGCGCAACCTTCAGGTGGCAAAGAAAAACATAGTCCTCCGATATTATAACACTGTCGCTAGAGCGCAGCTTTGTCCCCCCTGCTAATTCCCGGGGGTTTTTTTAAAATTGCACTTCATCAATATTACTTGTGGAGTACGATTTTGGACGCTCTGTCCTCCATAACTATCGTAATAGTTATAGAAATAAGATACCAGGAGAAAAGGAGTAACGGCAGGTATGTACATACCTACCATAAAGTGAAAAACAAAAATTATTGTGCTAGAAAACCACTGATTGGCACAAAATGTAAGAGTAATTTCTTTTCAATATCAAAAACACAACAACTTTTTCAATATAACAACTAACTAAATTCCAACAAAAAATTATATCCAGGGACTGTAGTTACACTACAATATCATCACTCTTATCACTGCATTTCTGCCAAGGCGTACCTACTGATGGTCTCAAGTTATTGGAATCGACATCTACCAACACTACTTCATGTTTTGAATACGTGAAAAGCGAACTATAGACGAACCACTGTAGATGAACAGAAAAATGAGAAAATTAAACTTGGATACGAACCACTATCAAACAGAGAGGCGAGAAAAAATACGTTAGCAATGAGAAACACATCTGAAAAATACGTTGGAGTAATCGTTATCAGGGCTGGGGGGAGGGGAAGCGTTACGAGCTCTAGTGACCGTGAATAGTACTTCTTAACTCTGTTCGCAACCTAAAGAGAACACTACTGTCGCGATAAATGAAAAAAGCGCACGCATCGGCCCATTGTAGTGAGCTTTCCTCCTATCTTCTTCCATGATTTCAACATCCTGTAAAAAAACTACTGATATTTGAGGAAAAGTCCATAAGATAATTATGGGTATGGATATTTCCCAGAAAGAAAGAGGGAGGAACAGCCAATGAAAAATCGTTGGATGTGGATATTATAAAATATAGTATCTAGAGATAAAAGCCTGTGGAGCACGAAGTCCGCAGCTGTTTCGTGAACTATTTCCAAGACAGTGCGAACGTGTTAACCAGTTAAAACAACATATTTCAATCTCACTGTTTTACATTTTTGTTTTCTTCCTACCTAATATTATCCGTGCATCTCGAAAGCTTCAATTACAATTATGACAAAAAATCAGATTCTCCAATTCGTGTTTAGGTACTCCCTCACTGTTTAGGATGTGGAAGTGAGCTTTATTCAAGGTATTCACGAAATAAACGGAGATTTTAAAGAGAAATAACCAAGGTTTTCGTGTTCAAATTCCATAACTAGGTACATAATATGTATTGATCTATCAGTCATGTTGAACGGAATAGCACTGTCATATAGGGATGTCTGATGATTCAAAAGTATCGATATAATATCGTATCGATACATCTAGAAAGTATAAAATATTATCGATACGATACTTTCAAAAATTATCGATATTTTGAAGTATCGATACTTTCACAAAAATGGGCTGATAATAACTAATATCGAATGAACAAAACAATAAACCACTCATTTTGTTATTTAAAACTTTTAACACAGAATTTGTTTTTGCGATGACCTACCGAAAAAAAATCGTCACGAAAAAGCGACAGAAAAAACATCTGGTGATATGTTTATTGGTTGTCATGTTAATGTCAACTCCACATTTATTATTGTTGTTTTTTATTTAACGGATGACTAGTATCGCAAAAACACATTCTGTGTTCGTATGATTTCATACAGAGTATGGAAAAAGAAATAAACCGGGGGGTGCAGGGGGGCGGAGCCCCCCGCCGAGGCGCAAAGCGCCGAGTTTTTGTTTAGGCACTTGTTTGGGTTAACATTTTGGTGGTCCTTCCTCGATTATGGAGGATAGCAGGTTATCATAGAGAGCTGGAGGTGGTGGTACATCATCTTTGTTTAATTTGTTGAAGTTTGTTGGTCTCCCAACAATCTACGTAGAGAAAGAGGTACTGTCAAGTAGGTTCCTTCATGTCGTAGGTTTTGAAACAGATAAAATTGTGAGATTCAAAAAAGTATCGCCTCCGATACTGAAAAAAAAGTATCGATACTACGATATATATCAGGGAAACAAAGTATCGATATGTATCGATACTTTTTTCAAGTAGTATCGATACTTAAAAGTATCGATACTTTTGGGACATCCCTACTGTCATAGAGGCTGCATCCCTAGATATCCTCGCCATAAATGATTGTACAGATGGTTGTTCCCTCATTACTATATCATGCAACTCACTTCTTGACTGTCCAAATAAGTTAGAATATTGGGGTGCCGAATAGTTTTCAACCTCTTCAGCAGCGCTTTCGCATACTCGTATTGGTCATTATTTCCTTGCTTCTTGTGGTAGCAGAATATACTCACAGGCTCCTTTGTTACCTGTAAGCGTAGTTCATACAATTCATAAATAAATTTGATTGGTTATCTCACAATTTATATAGTAAGTTGTGTGATCTTTTTCCATCTCTGATCAGATAATAAAATATTATTACACGCGTCCTGTCATCTATACAATACAAAATGAAAAGTGACTTGACAAAGCAGGTATTATGACATAAACAAATTACTGAATTTTAAACGTTTACATCCAGGAAGAAATAATCTGTATTCCTATCAATTTGTGAGACTGCCGCAAGCTAGGTAGGTAAGTACCTACTTCATACTAAAAACGGAAGTAGGTACATTCTTATACGAAACCAACCTTGTGAGTTCCCCGGCGTAATGAAAACCCGTTGAAATCAGGATATTCAGATTCTTCATCACAGTCGTAAGGAAAGTCTTTGGAAGGATCGCGAGAGAAGAATTGCCACATGCTAGCCACATAAGATGAATAGGAACTTGAAAACTCACAATTATTGAAGTTCAATGAAACACAAACAAATGGAACAATGACAAATCCCGCTCAAAGTAGAATGTTTCTAAGCTGGTGAAGGCAGAGGAGAATCCTGGAAACGAAATATCGGTACCGTACTCGAAGAATACATCAACAAAAATTTGGAAGAAACAAGTACTTAAATTACGACGAACAACTTCTATGATAAAAGTTCAAAACAAAACTAGTCAGCATGGATGGATGGATTCTCGATTTTGAACGCCAAAGCTTGTCAGTGAAGTCAGCATCTGTCAGATTAACCAGTGATAAGACTTATCAATCCTTCAAACCTCCTTCTTCTTCTTTTTCATCTGTTATTATTTCATGTCTTAACCAAAGAGCGTGTTGTCACTATGGAGTTCAAGTGAAATATAATTAGAACAAATCGTTTTGATTTAACCTTCAATCCGTACCGTTACCTTGTTGACGGTTGCATGTACTGCCGGTATGAGATACCGAGTATGGGAAATCGAGGTTTATCTTATAAGCATATTATAGTATTGTGTACTATTTGAAGCCATCTGATCTGGGGGAATGTTACAGGCATGAAATAAGAAGAATATTAAATAACTAGGAACCAACTTTAATGTATTCTTTCTCAGTCTTGTTGATAAATTCCTAACATTATTTATTATTTTAGACACAGCGTTTGGCAGTCTTCATTATAAATTCTGACATTATTAATGCATTAATGGCATCATCCTAAATTGCCGCTACTCTACGAAAATTTCTGAAAAAAACATTATGAATACATGACTGGAAAAAATATGAATACATTATTGAACTAAGAACAGAGCACCACGAAATGAACACTAGAATCATGTCACATACATTTTGATCTCAAAAGTAAATACTGAGGGTTTCTCCATGTTGTTATCGGAACGAATACATGAAAAAATACGACACTAAAATCGAGTCACCTCAAGAAAGGATATGAACTAGGTAGGTGCTGAGAGTAATCAGGTAGATATAGAATGGCCTATCAAAATGGGTAAATGTTGAAAAAAACCCTGTGTTGTTGCCTGTAAAGTCGGTATACGGGCGAAAGTTTTACGTGACAACGACTTTGAGTGGTAAAATAATTTTAATGTTAATATTCATTCGTATCGGACGATCGGCATAAAATGCAACTTACATTACTTACTTACATGACTCAGCAGTTTATCTTACTTAATTGTGGAAAACGGAGAATAACGTAGATCTTGAACATAGCTTCATATTTAATCAACTTCACGAATAAAATACAGTTCAACATCCGTACATCATACAAAAACGAGTAAATTCGGGTAGAATCATAAATCCAGGGCTTCGAGTGTGAGACCGAATCAACCGACATTCGACCCGCGACGCTCCGCAGTTCCACCAACACAACAGCACAGATGTACCATGGAGAAGTGATATTCGTATTTTCTTGACACTCCCTCCCGAATATCCATCAAATAGGGGACATCTGTTGGAACTGACTTTTGGCTCCACTGACGTACTATTGCAACACAGACTTATTGTGATTAACCAGCACAAACGTCCTGTGGAACAAAAGAACACAAGCACAAGTAAACCATTACACAAATAACATATACATAACAAGTAAACCAAAATTTGTGTGAATTTGGACTTGTTGCATGGCTTGATGATCTAAAAGATTATACTTAGATCCAATAAGGACTAAGTTAAACACTGGTTGTCATCTCAACAGTTCAAAACAAGTTAACCCTAATCCAATTCTTCGAGAAAACTGGAAAAGATAGAAGACCAAAAATTGCTAAACAAATGAAACCACAACGCCACGAGAGGAATCACAGGAAGCGAGCAGGGAAACGACGAAACAAGTGAACAAGGACAATACGACTGAGACGAAGGAAAGCAACGGCAAGGCAGAAAAGAATTGCAACAAGATTATTACAACCAGCATCAAACTTCTATGTGCCCAATAATTATGTGCCCCATTATGTGCCCAATAATGCAACCTAATTGTCCAAATAGAACGGTCCCTGATAATTTCGATACCAAGGAATTTCCTGGTATCACCTGTAATATAAAATGTAGTAACAGATGTTAGATTCTAACATAATTTCAATTTCACAATATTATTCTAATATAATTAGAAGCCACTAAAACATCAGTAGGTTACGGTTGTAAGATGAAGGGCTAGAAATCCAACCTTTTGACATACCTGATTATTTTCCTCTCCTTTCTTCCTACAACTCCAACTAATTATCATAATAATTTTCATACCTGTTGAAATTTCAAGTCCACATTTCTCTGGAGCGACAAATTCTTGATTATTAGCCTCCATCAAACTTATTGCAATTGAGGTGTTTATAGTTGATAGGGTGAAATGTGACACAAATTTACACATACTCCATACATACTCCAACGTACTCTGTTCATACATACATACTCCAACGTACTCTGTTCATCTCCTTCTTCCTTACTGATTTATTCACACGTATTTGACTCAGTTTCCTATTCTGTAGAAAACTCTAGAATCTTTCAAATAGGTAGTCTGATAAGGTCGTCTCCTACGAAACTAACCTGCTTGGATCTCACTAACGTTTTAGTTTATTGCATGAAACACATCACAAACATAATAATATTATGTTTATATTATAGACTGTTTCTGTTCATTCCAGCAGAACACATACTAAATTGTCTATATTATGTCTATATCCAGCAAAACACATACTAAGTTAACTCTAGGGGCGACTTTGGTTTTTACTAAAGTCAAACTTATAAGCTCCACACATGTTTGCTATATGTTCAACATGTGTTTTACTGACGGTAATCTGGCACACGCACAGAGCACTGAAGACAAGTTAACAGAGGAGAAAGCAAATGCCAAAATGGCGTGCAAGCACCCCTGAGGCTGCCTCAGTTGCGCCATCTACCCTCAGCTAAGGAACTACTACAGAAACTGAAGTGGTGGGGGAAGGCCACACTCTCTTCATGAATGCGATCTGTTGCACTCATCTAGAACTACGTCCACCAATCAGAACGCTTCTAGGGCTCCCAGCTTCAGCTTTCAGCCCAGTGCTCAAAGGTTAACGGATGAAATGAGTACATCATAACTTGAATAACATGACTCTGAGCAAAGAAGATAATAAATTCACACAAATCTTCTTCTCTAACTCCAAATTCTGCAGCAGTATTATGCTGTGGCATATAAGATTCACAAACAGTTAGACCTATATTTTTTCTAACAAGGATATAGGTAATTCACGGATGACGTTTTATACTCCATTCCTCCATCAGTTCCCAAACAATTAATTTTATTTATGCATGGTTCAGTCTAAATAGTCATCTAAGACCTCCATTATCTCTCATACGGATTTCCTCCTCAATTTTCCTCCCTCACATTATCTCACATAGGTACGTATTTCGTTAGCACTGATTTTCCATATTTTGCCTGATAAGCCTCAATTTTCCTCCCTCCTAAATTTAGATCAGAGTCACTCTTTCCTCAAAAATCGTTCATCAAAGATTGATTAATTCGAATCTGTTTCTAAATTTACATTTTCGAGTCGTTTTCGTAAAATCAACTGTACCTCAGACTTGCTTTCAACAGTGGTACCATCAAATTTACCTTGTTTCACAAGTTCAAGTGTCAGTTATTAACTCTCTTTTAATTTGCTAATAAATTTTCAATTACTCTCAAACGTTATACTTTTTTTTTCAGACTTTCAAACGTACTAACTTTTTTTCGGATTTTCCAACTTACCTTTTTTTAAAATTACTTAGAAATTTCTTTTTTTTTCAGACTTTCAAACGTACTAATTTTATTTCTAAGGCATTTCAAATACTATGCTTTAGCAAACATCCTGACGTTTCAAACTTTTTCAGAATTTCAAACGTGCTAAATTTTTGTAGACTTTCCAACGTACAAAACTTATTAACAGAAGTACTAAACTTTTTCACATTTTCCAAAGTCGCACTAAACTTTCTCAGATTTTCCAACGTACTTAGGTACTAAACTTTTTCGAACTTTCTAACATACTAAACTTTTTCAGATTTTCCAACGTACTTAGGTACTAAACTTTCTCAAACTTTCTAACATAATAAACTTTTTCAGATTTTCCAAAGTAGTACTAAACTTTCTCAGATTTTCCAACGTACTTAGGTACTAAACTTTCTCAAACTTTCTAACATAATAAACTTTTTCACATTTTCCAAAGTCGCACTAAACTTTCTCAGATTTTCCAACGTACTTAGGTACTAAACTTTTTCGAACTTTCTAACATACTAAACTTTTTCAGATTTTCCAACGTACTTAGGTACTAAACTTTCTCAAACTTTCTAACATAATAAACTTTTTCAGATTTTCCAAAGTAGTACTAAACTTTCTCAGATTTTCCAACGTACTTAGGTACTAAACTTTCTCAAACTTTCTAACATGATAAACTTTTTCAGATTTTCCAAAGTAGTACTAAACTTTCTCAGATTTTCCAACGTACTTAGGTACTAAACTTTCTCAAACTTTCTAACATAATAAACTTTTTCAGATTTTCCAAAGTAGTACTAAACTTTCTCAGATTTTCCAAAGTAGTACTAAACTTTCTCAGATTTTCCAACGTACTTAGGTACTAAACTTTCTCAAACTTTCTAACATAATAAACTTTTTCAGATTTTCCAAAGTAGTACTAAACTTTCTCAGATTTTCCAACGTACTTAGGTACTAAACTTTCTCGAACTTTCTAGCATACTAAACTTTTTCAGATTTTCCAACGTACTTAGGTACTAAACTTTCTCAAACTAGAAAGTTTGAGAAAGTTTAGTACCAAATAAACAAGAAAAAAGTTTAATACGTTGGAAAAGGTTTAGTACGTTGGAAAATCTGAGAAAGTTTAGTACTACTTTGGAAAATCTGAAAAAGTTTAGTATGTTAGAAAACATACTAAACTTTTTCAGATTTTCCAAAGTAGTACTAAACTTTCTCAGATTTTCCAACGTACTAAACCTTTTCCAACGTATTAAACTTTTTTCTTGTTTATTTGATATGATGTAACACATCGTCACACCACTCAAACAAGTTATATTTAGTGATGAGTATCTCTCCATTGGTGATCATTTTCATTGATCAGGAATATACGGTTGTAATGCCATTATCACTCTCTCACTATTCTATCGCGAGATGAAAGGCAACTCATCCACAGATATATATATATCTATGTATGTAATTTGTAATATATTACAAAATTATTGTAATTCATTTTTCAGATATATCACAATATTATCGTAATTCATTTTTCTCACTGTACAACCCATTTACTATTATCAAACATATTTAATTTCCCACGTAATTTCAAAACATACCTACATAGATCACACACAACAAATGGATTTTTCCACACCTATATATTTTTGCATACGTCGTATGCTGAAACGAAATGATATACTGAAAAACTCAATTACAATTCACACATATTGCTAACGCACTCTGACGGTCTTCAAATGAAATAACAAACTCACAAACCACTCACAAACGTATTTAGCAATCGTATTCTGACTCTAACTTCAAACAAAATAATATACTCACAAACCAATCACTGCTTACCCTTACGTACTCTGACTAACTCTAAACGAAATGATATACTCTCAAATCAATCACTGCTTACTTTACATACTCTGACTAACTCCAAACGAAATAATATACTCTCAAATCAATCACTGCTTACCCTAACGTACTCTAACTCTAAACGAAATAGTATACTCTCAAATCAATCACTGCTTAACTTACGTACTCTGACTTACTTCAAACGAAATAATATATAAAAAAACAGTACAACAAACAATATCTAAACAATCAGGTTGCATAGGTCCATCGTTTTCACTTACATGTCGAATTAATCCCATTGACATACTAACACTAACGAGTTAGAAATATATCATTCAGACTCCCTCCCAACTTAACATCGTAATAATTATACTTCATTTAGCTCCTTTTATCAAGTTAGTTAAGTTGGTAGTTACTTCTCAGAGAACAAACATTGACTGGGCCTACGCAACCCACACATATTTTAAATCGTCCACAGAGAGGGCCAGTTGACTGTTCTAACCAAGGTGATGGGATCTTTTTACCATCCTGAAATTACAAGGTAAGGTATGTGAGGAGACACGACCAAACGAGAATTGCAGCTGATCCGCTGAGTATGCACCAAGTGAACTGCGCTGCTCAGCTGACAACAACCGCAGGGCCATTTACTCTCCCTGTAGCTACGCCAAAAATGGACGGTACCTACATAATCCCACATATTACACCAAGGCCGCACCGAATCGTATTTCATACATGAAACACAGACACACACACACATGGCTACCCTCACACACACTGACTATAATTATTTCCTCACACACACTGACTATAATTACTTCCTCACAAACACATACGCATCGATTCGGCACTTGAACATCAAACAGTCCCCCCTTAGGGTCCGCTTTGCTATTATCGGCTAATAAATACCTACCATCTGAAATAAATGGTAAATTAGTAACAAGAAGTCCATTGTCCGACCATACGCGCTTTGTTATACACAAAGTAACTTCACAAAATTAAAAGGTGTTATGTTAAATTCAAACAAAATTCGAATCCCACAAACTTCAATTCTCATTTGGTAAATTCAAACTAAAATTCGCAAAACTCAAATTCTATTTTGCTTAATACACATCACTAAAAATCAAAATGTGTACTCACGAAATAAACCACACGAACTATTCCGACGTACTTACTTACTTTCGGTGTGACACACCATTACACCAAGTTTCACCCCACATCCCTTTCTACATACAATCGTACAGATGACGATTAATTGACTCGTTCTGACCATTCTTCACTCACAGGGATTTCAACAGACGTACAAACGAATTTACGTACTTCAGGACTTTTTCCATACCATGGTTTTACAGGACACTAACGACACACGTCTTTTCACATGCAAATGCCTTTTCCACTCTTCACACGTGATTCACCAATCTCATACGATCTTCAAACGTAATAAATCAACAATATAATTTGCATGCCGTATTGGGTCAGACCAGTGAAACTCTTACGAAATTCGACTCACACAAATACCAGATAAATGCGAAAGACAAGTACCATGTTTTAATCGGACAATGGACATAATAGCCGACTGATTTCTCGTTCAAAATCAGAGCAATGAATTCATATCGGACGATCGGCATAAAATGCAACTTACATTACTTACTTACATGACTCAGCAGTTTATCTTACTTAATTGTGGAAAACGGAGAATAACGTAGATCTTGAACATAGCTTCATATTTAATCAACTTCACGAATAAAATACAGTTCAACATCCGTACATCATACAAAAACGAGTAAATTCGGGTAGAATCATAAATCCAGGGCTTCGAGTGTGAGACCGAATCAACCGACATTCGACCCGCGACGCTCCGCAGTTCCACCAACACAACAGCACAGATGTACCATGGAGAAGTGATATTCGTATTTTCTTGACAATTCGTATAGTAGGAAGAAGGATGAAATAAAATTCTTTGTCAAGTTGCACAGAGTAGGTATTTCCCGTAGGTAGTAGGTATTTCCCATGGGTGGGGGGGAGTGAGTGCCAGGGAAGGGGGGCGGGGCGCTCCCGCTTTTGTGAGCGCCGGGGAAGGGGAGGGGCCGCCCGCCTTTAGGGAGCGCCGAGCTGCACCCCCTCCGTGAGCGGAGCGTAACGCAGTTTCTTGAAGTGTCTCCCGGTAAACCAATTTATAAGACGTTATCACGTCAAAATACGAGGCAAGTGACTATAATTGGTGTAGTTGAAGAATTACCTATTGTAAATTATAACTGTAACAATGGTTTTGTATCGAAAACCACTGTTGCACGTACCGAGAGTATCTCATACCTCGAGTAAATTTTGCTGTTCACGTACCGTCGGTATGTCATACCTCGGCAAACCTACGAGTTTGAGTGAGTAGGGTGGGAAGGGGCGGAGCAACCAACGTTTATTCACCTAATTACGCGTGTCCTCCGGGAGCCACGAGGGTACTGAGGTGTCAGGCCAGTTCATCCTAGCACAGGTGAAGCCACAGCTCTTTGAAAGGGGGGGAAAGGTATGTCATACCGCAGTGCGGATTGAAGGTTAATAAACTTTTGTAATCGAGCAAGAAAAAGTTTTACCCCCCACTCCCTCAAAATACGAAGGTTTACGTATCAAGAATGTAGAATCCAAAAATGGAATACAATTTTTCGTTCGTCCTCTTACACGAACTTTGCCCAGTTACCTACCTGGACTAGGGATGTCCCCAAAGTATCGATATTTTTTGAACAAAGTATTGATACATATCGCTACTTTTTTCCCTGATATATATTGTACTATCGATACTTTTTTCAGTATCGGAGGCGATACTTTTTTTACCTCTCACATTTGATAAAATGCTATCAATTTTTTATCTCTCCCATTAGATGAAAGTCTCGAGTTTTAGGAGGTACCTCTTTCTCTACGTAGATTGTTGGGAGACAAAAAAACTTCAACAAATTAAACAAAGATGATGTACCACCACCTCCAGCTCTCTATGATAACCTGCTGTCCTACATTTAGGAGGGACCACCAAAATGTTAACCCAATCAAGTCCAATACCGCAGACTGGGGTGATAGTGATCAATTTCTACAGTTTTTCCTTGAAAACTACCAGTGTAATAATTCAACAAAATCTGAAAAAAATACTTTATATTCTCCCACATCTTATGAACAGTATCCTATATCAAACTTTGAAATTTCGTCGAATTAAGCTCATTTAAAAAAAAAAAAAAATAAATTGATCAGTATCACCCCAGTCCACGGTACAAAAAACAAGTGCCTAAACAAAAAAAAAAAAAAAAAAAGAAAAAAAAGAAAAAATGAGTGATTTATTGTTTTGTTCATTCTATATTAATTATTATCCTCGCGATGGAGAGATGTCACACTGATGGAGAGAATCATAAAAGGCATTTTCACACATTTTTGTAAAAATATCAAAAAGTATCGATACTTCAAGATATCGATACTTTTTGAAAGTATACTTTTTGGTACTTTCTAGATGTATCGATACGATGTTATTTCGATACTTTTGAAGTATCGGACATCCCTAACGTGGACCAATTTTTTAAAAATTCTATATCGGCCACTCTTGAGGTTTGGTTGTGACCTGGGGGTTATTGTCAGTCACGTCTTTGAGGTAAAAAGTAGGGGAAAAGATTTGCAAAATGCCCTCACTCAAAACTTTTGATACCGTAGAATGGGACAACTTATCCTTAGCCGAACAAACCTTTTGCTTCATGCGGCAACTTGGCCAGTTTTTAGGACGTCCCAGAGTAAGACTTGGGCGTCCTTATGCGATCGATCTGGGGTAAAGTTGGACAACACTCAACAGAAAAAAATAACCACACAGTAATCCATTTTAGACCATTCTGAATCCAAATCCGTGGAAAAAACCATGGTGTATGTCTGTGTGTAGGTGTGTGACAAAATCTTGAGTAGGTACTCTGCAAAGGCCTTAGTTCTCAACCGATTTTCCTGTTTGTTCGACGCGGAAAACTATCTAGTGGTGCACTACGTCGCCGGAATTTCGAATTTTGCTTTTTAAGGGGGGGGGAAGGGGGGGGGGGGTTATTGCTCAAAAAACGTGCGTTTTTGGGCATAATCTTGTAAACTCTGCCCAGGCCTCAATTTTCAACCGATTTGCGTGTTTCTTCTTTTGTTTGACTTAAATAACTCCCGAGTTGTACATGATTTCACCAGAGTATCAAAATTCGCAAGGGTAGGGGGCGAGTGGGGGATGATATTCACAAAATATCCGAATTTTCAATATTTCGGTTCCTTTACTGCTTATTAACTGTACCAAAGCTTTGAAATTGAGGAAAAATTCTCACTATACCTCCGGATTTTCATGAATTATTCTCTGTACCACCATGGAACTAATAGTGGTGCCACCATGGTGCCAGGACACCATAAACCGCATATTTCGTGGGTTTTTTTTGTGTTTCACTTTGAATACGGATGTGAACTTCGACGGACTACCTACTAAAACTAATAGATGAAAGTTCAATGTTACCACGTATTTCCACTTTGGTGCCAGACTGGCACCATTGGTGGTGGTGGTAATGGGGGGGGGGGGGGGGCGAACTCGAATTCGCATGTTGGGTATCGTAGATCATGGATTTTAAAATGCTCTTCACATTCGAGGCTCCCATGCCGCTACAAATTTTATGGTGGATAATGGGGAGGGGTCAGTATTTCTTGCCTAAAGTAATAAATAAATCACATCGAGTGAAACAGTTGTATCGCTTACCAACTGGTTAAACTGATCTAATGCTTATCCAATGGGGCGTCCCCTGGAATGCATGCATTACTAAACAATATGTTTTAATTAAAGGTTTGTAGGTCCTTGGTTTTTAAAGTCTCCGAGAGAGTTTTGATCGTACAAAACTTGGCAATGTCGACCCGTTTTCAAGGCAACCAGCGCTCATTCAGAAACAATATTCTTCCAGTTAGCCGTAGGTACTCGACATTTCCCTTAATCACCATGGTCCGAGTATGACGAAATGTGTTTATGGGTTTCCATTTGGAGTGTTGTTGTGCCCCAAAGCTTTTGGTTATTGTCAGTCAATTCTAAAAGGGAGAAGAAATTGTCAAAATGTCCTAGCTTGAGAACTTTCAACGAACCGGTTCTAACCGGCTAACTCTATTCAAAGAATTTGATCAGCTGAAATGTGAACTGAGATCAGGCCTATTTCCGTCAGTAAAGTGTCTTTTGCGATTCACACTCGTGTTTCTGATTTATTTTAGGTTCAACCCGTAAGTCCTTTGGAATCGACCGAGAAAAAAAATTCCTCTCAAAATTGGTTTTTACGTTTCAAGGTGCGTAGAATCCGAAGACGAATAAAAATTCTAAGGGTTGAAAAATAAGGGCTGACATTTCAAAACGCCCTACCTCAAACTTTCATTATAAAGGTATTGTTATTCATCAATTTAAAATAGTATTAAATTTTTAGAATCGAATGAGACCACCCAGAGTTCTGTTGGACCAACCGTTCGGTGCCCATGAGAACTTAAGGGTTGGTCTTATGATAAATCAGAAACACGAGAGTGAATGGTAAAAGAGGCCTAATCTCCGTTCAAATTTTTGCTGAACAAAATCCGATCGTTGTTCGTTTCTTCGAGTTGTATTCAGTTTTGCGTCATCAGCAACCAGCAACTCTGCGGCAAATGGGTTAATTAACAACCATGAATCAAATTTGATATTCGGCTGATCAATATTTTCATATGCTCATGCTTGCAAACATATGTTTTTGTCAAATATTTGATCAATTTTTAGAAAAAAATGTAAACAACTATTTTTTTTTTTGCAAAATCGGCAACAAATTATAGCTATACGTCTGTTTGGTTAGGATGAACTTATATAAATGTGAAATGAAAAAAAAAAAAAAAAGAACCCGTCAAAACCTGTTAAAATCTGTCATCCGACAGATTTTTCTTTTTTCCTCCTTCGCAAAAAAGTTGAACTTATCAAACTTTTCTTTTTGGCGTAATGTTTTACGTATTTTGCTGTGTGATAAATTTGATTGCGTAATGAGCTGGGAGGAAATTTAATGCTCCTTCCATTGGAACCTTTCTTTAAATTTTAATTTGAGGATAATCTAAGGGAGTTACGCCCATTTTTGGTTTATTATATTCAATAATGAACCTTTGGAATCGACCAAGAAAAGTAATTTTTAAGCCCCCTCGAAATTCGATGGTTTATGTTCCAAGGTATGTAAAATCCAAAAATCGAATAAACATTTTGCCGTCCGTACGCGGCATTTTCCTTAGTTACTTACAATGGACTGATTTTGGTGAAATTCGGTGTATGAGCTCCAGTTGGGCCCGGAAGCTTTTGGTTGACGGCAGTCACTCCTAAGAGGTGTAAATAAGGGCTGAAATGTTCAAAACGCCCTATCTTAAAAAAAGTGATACATAGGAATTGTTTTTTTTAAAGATAGTATTGAATTTTTAGAATCGAATTAGACCACCGGGAGCTCTGTAGGACCATCCGTTCTTTCCCTCTGAGAACCTAAGGTTTGAATTTATTATAAATCAGAAAAACGAGTGTGAATCGTAAAAGAGGCCTAATCTCCGTTCAAATTTTATCCGAACAAAATCCGATCGTTGTTCGTTTCTTCGAGTTGTATTCAGTTTTGCGTCCCCAGCATCCAGTAATCACATTTCCTTATAATTAAGGCAACCTCAACTCCCTATTTCATTGAATGGAGTGTGAAGCGTTTGTTTCTTGAATATAAACTTGATTGTGAGGTAGGTAAGTAGTTGGTAGGTAGTGCCTATGGTTGGTTCAAATGATTTACGGCAAACGGTGTCGGAGCTAAAAGGAGTGGAGCCACCAACATCAGGGTGATGGCTGCAACCTTGTCATGGGGCGGGAAAACATTAACATTTGATTCGTTTTTTTCCCCTCTGTCTTTGAGGGGTCTTTTAGGAAAAAAATAGTGACAATGTCAAACCTGTATTCTTTGTAGGCGAGTGATCAACAATGAAAAATAATAAACCTTTGTGTAATAATTTGCAGCGTTTTGATTCTAAGTATCATCAAATTTTGAGAGCGTTAAACTGTTTTTTCCTTTCTCAATTACAAAGGTTCGTTCTTGAAATATACCATACATTGTTTTAGGTATCAAAATGTTTAACATATCAAAATTCCTAACATATCAAAATATCCAATGTAACAAATTATCCAACTTATCAAAATATGCTTCAAGGTCCAATGTTAAAATTAATGGCCAAGGTATCAAAATATCCAACGTTTCAATATTAAATATTGAACCCTAGAAATTTTCTAGGGTAACAAAGTGTCCACCACATAATAATATTATAGTAGGTACCTATATCAAAAAGGCCAAAGTAACCAAATGTCAAAAAAGGTATCAAAATATCCAACGTTTCATAATGTCATTGTTGAAGAAACCTCCTCCTTCCTCTTCTGCTAAGAGGAATAATTAATCATCAATCTTAGGCACTATTTTGATTTCTGTACTCATCGTTCAGGCTGAACATAAGTCCCTGTGTTCAATGCAATAAGCTCTCTCTCAGCATATGAAAATTTCACTTGATTTTGTTTTGTTCTACCCTTATCTACCATTCTGAAATTCTCAATCAAATGCTATACCTGCTCCATCCCCAATTTTCAAATTTACAAGGCCACAAGTCAAGATTGTACTCAATTGCTCATAGATACTACCAGGATTTTCTTCATGCGGAATTTTACAAAATATCTGTACGAAAAATTTAGTTTCTAAGAAACAAAATAGGTCGCAATCTAGAACAAAATTTGAATTAAATTGCACTATTGAAAAATTAAAATCCTGTTCACGATCCTGTTACGATATTGTAGGGTATACAACTGTTTCGACTAAGATCGTCGAGAAAAGTGGTTATCTGTTTCACAAAACAATGGGTAGGTAATATATTTTAGCCCAAGAGATGAAGGACCACCAAAGGTATTAATTTGGAATTGATGAAAAGTAGGGTTAATAAAAAACATTGTACGCCTTTCCTCAAATTGGCGAGGGTTTTGGGTAATGAAGTAGGTATTTGTACGAGGGGAGACAAGGAAGGTAAAAGGATGGGTGGACAATGAGGGAGTGTTGCTTGTGAAGCTGCGGCAGCGATCTCTTCACTTGGCTGGAGGTGGTTTCGAGGGGTGAAAACTGCACTACTTTAACTTACTTGAGTGAGAGGGTGGAGGACTTGACGCGGTGGGCTTTTACAAGGAAATTAAGCTGGCCAGCAGCCTGCTACCCAGATACGAATTTTTACTTCATTATTTGCTATAATGAACCTTTGGAATCGAGCAAGAAAAAAAGAACAATAACCTCCTCCCCTAAAAATTTGATGGTTTACATTTCAAGATAGGTAGGTATGTAGAATCCAAAAATCGAATAAAAATCCCGTGCCGGGTTCGCAGCACTTTGCCCAGTTCTCGTGGACCAATTTTGATGAAATTTGTTAATCGGCTCCATTTGGGGTCCAGTTCTGTCCCGAAGCTTTTGTTTATAGTCAGTCACTTCTAAAACCCTCCGGAGAAAACGTTTTTAAAACGCCCCAGCTCGATAACTGCCGATGTAAAGGTATTGTTTTTTTCATAAATTTAAAATTTCCAAAATTTTAAAGAATTTTTTGACACCATTCAGAGGTGTCAAAAAATGGAATTGGTCCTCAGTGGGACCAACTGATTGGTTAATGAGGATAATTGATTCCCTAACTAATGAAATATTCATGACTTTTCATTAATTTAAGATAGTGTTCAATTGTCAACGAATGAAACCTCCCAGCCGATCAACTATAGTTGAATGAGCAATGGGGGGTGCGCCTTGATTTTTTTTAGATTTTTAATCAAAAGTAGACTACATCCTGAGAATTTTGGCACCAACCGCGACCTTCTAGCGTGAGTGGATTTGTTTATATGATTTTTCAAAGTTTCGACCGTTTATGACGTCACGCGCCCCTCTCGCCTGGGTGGGGGACCCCCAGCCCACTGTGACGTCATAAATGGTCGAAACTTGAAAAATTCATAGGAAAAGATTTACACACGCTAGAAGGTCGCGGTTGGTACCAAAATTTTCAGAATGAGGTCCACCTTAGATTAAAAATAACAATAAACAGTTTTTCCTACCCAGGCGCACACCCTATTATGGTGTAATTCATCAGACCACCGTGTTAGAAGCTTTTGGTTAATTATTTTCAATAATGAATCTTTGCAATCGACCAAGAAAAAAAAATTTTTAACACCCCCTCAAAATTTGATGGTTTACGTTTCAAGGTACGTAGAATCCAAAAATCGAATAAAAACGCTGCAAATTATTACACAATGGTTAATTATTGCTTCCGGGTCTACCAAGGTAGCGGAAGCTTTGTTTTCACTTTTCAAGGACGAAAAAAAAAGTTCTCCAAAATCAAAATTTCCACTCGCGTTTTGCGTTTTAGACCTTTCTGAACAATTTTGGTTCCGTGTCTGTCTGTCTTTCTGTCTGTGTGTCTGTCTGTCTGTGTGTCTGTGTGTCTGTCATGAATTCCTTGTAACGCGCATAACTATACGAAGTTATTGTCCGATTTCTATGAAATTTTCAGGGATTGTGCGGGTTGGTGTGTAGACGGTCCCCTATGAAAATCATCATCCCCGGACTGATAGAAGCGACTGCGCATGCGCAAACGTGAATTCCTTGTAACGGCCATAACTTCTACATTTTCCATTCGATTTCAATGAAATTTTCAGGGATGTTACAAACTAGTATTTAGATGGTCCCCTATGAAAATCATCACCTTAGGACTGATAGTTGCTACTGCGCATGCGCAAACGTGAATTCCTTGTAACGGCCATAACTTCCACATTTTCCACCCGATTTCGATGAAATTTTCAGGAATTATGTGGATTAGGTTGTAGATAGTCCCCTATGAAAATCATCATCCCCGGACTGATAGAAGCGACTGCGCATGCGCAAACGTGAATTCCTTGTAACTTCATCTGTAACTTCAACTGTCCCCCAGGGGTCGCGGGTTCGAATCCCAGCCGAGGCTAAGTATTTTTTTGATCCAATCACATACATCTACTCACTTAATTTTTCATCCGAATTTGATGAAATTTTCTAGGATTGTCCAGATTAGCGTGTAGATGGTCCCCTATGAGGGTAGTGGAAGGTACTTAGAGATTAGTGTTTTGAGATTAACAACTATGCATCTGATCATCTATATAATCGGGTTATGGATACGAGGAAGCTATGTGCCACACCCACTTGGCAGACGTTTTTTTTAATTTTTCTAATAGATCACTCGTCTGCAAAGCCACCAACCATCCAACATGAAGAAAAACATCGATCGCATATCGGTCAGCTTTAATTTGAACGGAGATTATGCCTCATTTGCGATTCACACTCGTGTTTCTGATTTATCGTACGTCCAAACTTTAAATTCTCGTAGTGAGCGAACAATTTGTCCTACAGAGCTCCGGGTGGTCTCAAAAAATTCTAAAAATTCTATACAATCTTAAATTGAAGAAAAAACAATACTTTTATATCAAAATTTTTTGAGTTAGGGCGTTTTCAAAATTTCAAAATTGATTTTGGAACCCTTAGAAGTGACCTACTTCAACCAAAATCTTCGGGGCACAACTAGACCCCAGAAGGAGCCTACATACCAAATTTCATCAAATCGGTCAATGCTAAGTGGCAAAAGTGCCGCGTACGGCGGACGGACGGCCAAATTTTTATTCGATTTTTGGATTCTACGTAGGTACCTTGAAACGTAAACCATCAAATTTTGAGGGGGTGTTAAAATTTTTCTTTCTTGGTCGATTCCAAAGGTTCATTATTGAAAATAATAAACCAAAATTTGGCCGTCCGTCCGCCGTACGCCGTACGCGGTACTTTTGCCACTTAGCATTGACCGATTTTGATGAAATTCGGTATGTGGGCTCCATTTGGGGTCTAGTTGTGCCCCGAAGATTTTGATTGATGTAGGTCACTTCTAAGGGTTCAAAAATGAATTTTGAAATTTTGAAAACGCTCTAATTCAAAAAATTTTGATATAAAGGTATTGTTCTTTCTTCAGTTTAAGATTCTATAGAATTTTTTGAGACCACCCGGAGCTCTGTAGGACAAACCGTCCGCTCACTACGAGAATTTAAGGGTTTTACGTACGATAAATCAGAAACACGAGTGTGAATCGCAAAAGAGGCCTAATCTCCGTTCAAATTATAACTGACCGAAATACGATCGATGTTTTTCTTCATGTTGGATGGTTGGTGGCTTTGTAGACGAGTGATCTATAGAAAAATAATAAACCGTTGTGTAATAATTTGCAGCGTTTTTAGCTAGAGGAACCGCGTCCCCCTCCTCCCATCAACCCGTAGTCCTTCAGACCTACTAGCCTCTTCGGGCTTTGGTACGGAGGTTATTGTCTCCCTGGCTTCGAAGGTTGGACGAATGATTGATCAGAAACACGAGTGTGAATCGCATATGATGGATGGATGGAAGTGAGGCAAATTTCATCTGATCAATCAATTGCGATTTTTCGCGGATTGGTGATCTTTACAGTAAAATAATAACCGTTATAAAATGATTTTCAGCGTTTTATTTGTGATGATCGGTTTAGCGATTGGGTACCAATTGGTTACCAAATGCAAACATTAACCAAACCATTTCCCGTGTAACCCATGGGTAAAAGTAAATTCTGACACCGAAATCCTTCATTTGAGAAGGTGACGAGCACGATGCAACCATTTCTATCAAAATCGGACCGGGGAAAAATTTATAACAGGTATTTTAAGTTATCTATTAAAATCTCTTCCAGAGCACGTTTTGGACGTACTTGCCGAATTTGGTGAATATTGGTTGAGGCTCTTGGCTGTAATAAGTCCTGGACAGATAAAGAGATACTAGTGTATATACTAGTGTAGATTGTACAAATTCAACATTTTCAGTTTATTTGTTGAGTTACCTAGTGATCGAAAGATTTCATAGACTGGTAGATTCAGTCTTGACGTTTCGGTGTGATGAGCTATTTGACACGGTGCTGGAAATTAAGGGATGGAGGGGATTGTTGAGTAGCAAAGAACAAAAAATCACGATAATGGAGAGAAGAGAGTGGTGGCGGCGGCAGAAGTTGACTTGTCAAGTTAGTCTTGTCTTGTGCATCACTCGGTCAACAAGTGGGGTGTGCTTGGGCTTCGAAGGGACGAGCATCTTAAGACCACGATGTTCGTGCAACGATGATAGAAACCCACCTTCTCATCACCGTCATCACCAGCATCTTTATATCGGCAATTATCAGGTAGGTAGGTGTACGATTTTTTTTTGTATTTTTGTGGCTAAAAATTCACGAACAATTTTTGAAAGGATGAAACTTCTGACAGTGAATGATAATTGTTCCAATTATTGAAACACTGAACGCACTATTCTACAAATACTCAATTAGGATTTGAAAACCTGGAAACCGCAACAAATGATACCCATTGTCCAGGTATCGAGGTGAATAACGCTCAGCATGGTCGCTCACCTATGTGTATGTTTATGACATCTATTTTAGACGAGATGCGGCCCAGGGCTGGAAGATGAAGAATCGTCATAAGGAAAAGGCGACTAATTTGATGGTAGCTCCTAATTTGGGACACTGATAATCTTCCACTGAGATCTAGTATTAATCAGTGAAAAAGAGTCCAAAATCTTGTCATACGACAAGAATTTCGCCGAAATTGACTGTAAAAGGTTAGCATATCATCAGTTCTAGTTTTTTAAAAAAATCTTCAATCTGAGTCAACTTCAATCTGAGTGGAGCTTGGCAGACTCCGATATTTTTTGGTGAGTCCTTTATTTTCTGCAGATTAATAGAGAAAAGTTCATGAATAAATTATTCCACTCTATTAAATGTATTTATTCAATTGGTGATGGTAGGATTCAAGCAATTTTTGCCTTAATTTGAGAGAATCAAGAGATTCTCAATAAGATCCTCAATCCAAATCAGATAAAAAACTTGTGGGTGTAGTTAGGTATGTCTATGTGTGACTATGGGCGAGTGGAGTAGGACAACAACTAACTTGAGATTGAGATTAGTTTAGACTTAGGCGTTAAGTTCAACGATTGTGGGACCAACCATTCGCTTCCTATGAGGATATTAATTACCTAATTAGTGAATGTTCATGGAGTTTTTCCCTCAACTTAAGATAGTGTTCAATATTTGAAAGTAATGATATCATTCGGACGGTCAAAATTTGTTAAATACTCGTTTATTGTGCAATATATCAGAACATGTGGGTCCCTGCCAGGACCACATGGCCTTTAAGGGTTCCTATCCCTTTCCCCACCTGCCTCTTAGAGGGTAGTTGCCTTAGAGGGTAGTTGACAGTTCTCTCGCACGGTTGGTTAAGTTGACTCAGTTACCCTGGTTGGAAGAATGATGAGTCAGAAACACAAATGTGAATCGCACATTAACGTTCGCTGTTAGACGAGAGACAGATTTCAACTAAAAAAATACGATCTTTTTTAATTTCTTCAAAAAGAATTTCATGTCATGTCACTTCCTTAACAAACAAGAATCAAATTTCGTATTGAAGGCACCTAAAACTTTAGGATAACGATGTTCAGTTACTAGGAAATTTCTGTCAAAATAAACTTGATTGTCAACTATGCGCGATAATATGGATGTACTATTAATAGAAAAGTCGTGTTCTTCGTTGACGGGTGATCTTCACAGAAACATAATAAACCGTTATGTAATAATTTGCAGCGTTTTCTTTGCCAGTGTCTATCTTTTTATCTGTTTAACCGTGAACCACATTAGGTACTGGAATTTCAAAAAGTGTCAACCTCAGAACTTCCTCCTCTCTTTCCAACACTCTCCTACTATTTACCTTTGTACGTTTCTAGTTGTTCATAAATATATTTATAAGTGAGAGAGAACCCACGACTTTCTTCGAAGACAATTTAGAACAAAGGGCGTTACCGATTCAGGCAATGCAAAGGTCACCTTTTGTAATGTCACGCTACAGGCACTGTTTGATGTAGGCAGGTATATACCCTTATCGATCAGTGACCTCTATATTGTTTCTTAATGCTAATAGGCACTAACTTCTAAATGCTTATTTTCATAATGGAATTTAATATTGTGTGCAAATGACACTCACTTATTGACCAATGGAGTGGGTAAATGTATGAAAGAAACCATAAATGTATGTGAAATGAAGGTATCCTCCAAGTATCTACTCATCTATGAAGTATAATCTAAGTATCTTACTCTCCCAATGAATTGAGGGATACAAGGGAGTTGGGTTTTTGGGTCAAATTTTTATCTCCCCAGCTGAAAAAAATGAAACCTGACGGAAGTTACTCCAATCATCTACTCAAATCTAAGAAGAACCTTCCTAATTTCTAAAGTATGTATGTATGTATGTTCTAAGTATGTTACACATTCACCGCCAATGGGTAATCCTTATAATTGAGGAGGTCCGGGCAATATGGCCAAATCTGATCTTTATACATCCAAACTTGAACGTTTATACTCCAAAAATGATCTGTATACGTATCTTTTGGAAGGAATGCAAAAATCGATCCGCTATCTCTCTTCAATTAAAAAAAAGTCCATCCGTTTAGTTTGTACCCATGTCTTTGTTAATAGCTGATTGCACTCTCATTGGAGAGAATGCGCTATTTCCCTCCATCTCTTTTTCTTGTTCTGATTTTTTGTAGTTGTTACCTATACATTTTTTCTTGTCAATTTTACTGTGCCAAGTTTGTTTTAGTATTTTTCGAGTTCACGATTGGGGCATCGAAATGAATTAACTACAAAGTAGGATCGCAGACAGTCTCGAGGAAGGAAAGGTCGCAATATTAAGGGTTAGGAAATCTTTGAATCCATGATTAAGAATGAATTGAGATAGATTAACGCTCTCTTCACTATCATAGACAGGGAAGCTATCTCTCTGTTCTACTCGCATTTTACGTTTCAGAGCTTTTTGAACTATTAAAGTCGAATTGGTCTGTGGTCACATCCTTGTCCTACGTCCTTGTCCTAGTAACAATCCAAATTTATGGACTTTTCAGTCTTGGGGCAGGTTGGCCTTGATACGGCCCCTTCGAATTTCATCAACATCTGTATGTACGCTAGCAAATACGTGATTTTTCTTGATGGATCAGTTGCTCACTCTCTGATAGATCTGTTCCGCTCAAATTCGGGGGGTAACTTGGGGCTGGATCTAAAAAAATCCTATTTATGCAGCACGAGTGAATTAGAAAATTTTCAAAGTTTCTATTTTTTGCTTCAAAAACCTCAAAAACTACGTGTCTCATCGGTCTTATAAAGTACTACCCAAACGTGACAATTCAATGTATGTAGAATCCAAAAATCGAATAAACAATTTCCTGTCCGTCCACCTTTCTTTAGTTACCATGGACCGATTTTGATGAAATTTGGTATATGGGCTCAATTTGGGATCTAGTTGTACCCCAATGATTTTATTTGCTGTTAGTAACTTCTAAGGGGTGAAAAGTAGGGGTTGAACTTTTCAAAACGCTATAGCTCAAACATTTTTAAAACGGGTGTCAATCTCCAGTAGATGTTCACTTCATTCGGCCAAATGTTGGTTCAAAGTTATGCTGATAAAATGCGATTTTTTCTTTCTCTGAATAGGTTCATTTCACTAAGTTGTGCTTCCTTAGCAATCAAGAAACAAATTTCGTTATGAATGTGGGGCCAAACTCCCAAATAACGATGTTGCGTCGAAAGAAACAATAGTTTCTTAATAGGAACGAAGATGGTGAACGTTGAGCAAAAATAAGGTTGTTAGGTACCTACCAATAATGGAAAAGCCGTGTTGTTTGTAGTCAAGTGATCTATAAAGAAAAATAATATATCGATGTGTAATAATTTGCAGCGTTTTTCGATTACCAGTGAACTCTACTACCGTACTGTTTCTACATGGAAAGTTTTAAAAAATATGAGCAATCAATAATCACGTTGAACTCGTCTTCACGTACTCATATAGTACCTGCACGACTATTACTGCTTTTTTACCTGTTTTGGGTTCGACGAATATAGGCGTCACTGGTATATCCAAAATAAATAAATACCGATTTACAACCATTTTTGGACAATTTTTAGTTTCTGGTGTTATATCCTTATTAGGAATCATGTGCTTATCCCGAATATACCATATAATATTACGTTTAAGTCGGTAATTCTCACTAAAGTCGACAATTTACATCATTATTTCAACCTGAACGGCAGACATACTATTCTATATGAATAGGACCCAGACCCTGGGTAGAAACGTCAAGGATAAATAAACCAGCATACAAAAACAAACTAGATTGGCATATGTGAGTCTAGATTGGTCACCCATCCTATATAATTTCCTACTTGGACTAGACAATTACATCCATCACACATAGGATAGGTACATACATAGGTGTATACTTTCGTAGACGTGGAATGATTCTCCCTTGAATCATAACTTTACTGTGGGTCTTTGAAGTACTTTCCTCTGCGAATTATGCTATGAAGAATCCTTAAGTAGTTTTTCGATTTTACGAGTTGAACATAGCAGGGTGGTATATTTGTACATGCAAAGTTCAAGTTACGAGTTACACACTCATCGAACAGTCTACAAACTGAGCAAAATTGTTATTGAATTTTAGTTAGAGCTGTTGAAGTTAGTAACTGTTGATATAAGATTACTGAGGTGAATAAAACGGATAATCATGAAATCAGTTTAAATCCGATATAACAGCAGAACCTATTAAAATTACTCACGTCATCTTGAGTGAATTATATGCACTTCTGGACGTGGATGAAGGGAGAAACACAATTGCATGGTGAGGCACGGCCAACGGAAGTCATTCCAGTTTTAAATTTGTTCGGTTCAGTATTTTTCAAGATATGAAGTCAAAAAGATCTCAGGTGAAGGTCAGGTGTATATTTATTGCAGTGAGTCGACATCGATCGAGGAGTTATTATCTTTCTTCCTGTCATAGGAGCGTGAATCACATCCGACTAACCTTTAGTTTAGATTGAGAGTGAGACGACG
The DNA here is from genome assembly GCA_009739505.2 of Apolygus lucorum. Taxonomy (NCBI): domain Eukaryota; kingdom Metazoa; phylum Arthropoda; class Insecta; order Hemiptera; family Miridae; genus Apolygus; species Apolygus lucorum. The sequence goes on along the minus strand of CM019167.2, from coordinate 50,719,280 downwards.
CCGCCCTCTCTGACGGCCAAGTGTTGGGCAATCCGAAACACTTTCGAGTTAATAAGGATCACTGCGAAGCCCTGAATGAGTGAGGGTAATAAAGGGGCCGAAACCATCGTTCCGACGTCGTTAGTGATTTTCAATTCAACGCTGTTAATGAGAGGTTGCGTTATCTTAGACGAGAGACTGGAAAAGCCAACAGCCTTTTTATTAGATCGAGGTCTTCGGAGAAAAAATAGATACTTCAACTTTGTTGAACTGAAACTGTAGTAAGCAAAACGAGTCATTAGTTGGAAAATTGTTTGCACGAAAAACCATTATCCAAATCCACTCTGGGGCCGAGAAACTTTTCTCCTTTTTAGGACGTCCTACTGTAAGACTTGGGCGTCCTTATGCGATTAATGTGCGGTAAAGGAGAAAAACCAACAAGGAGAACACTCGACGGAGAAAAAACGAGTGGGTGTGGCACATAGCTTCCTCGTATCCATAAGCCGATTATATAGATGATCCGATGCATAGTAGTTAATCTCAAAACACCAATCTCTAAGTACCTTTCACTACACTCATAGGGGACCATCTACACGCTAGTCTGGACAATCCTAGAAATTTTAATCAAATTCGGATGAAAAATGTGTGAAAAAAGAAGTAGATGTAAGGGGGGGGGGGATCACTATTTCTTGCCTAAAGTAATAAATAAATTACATCGAGTGAAACAGTTTTATCGCTTACCAACTGGTTAAACTGATCTACCGCTTATCCAATGGGACGTCCCCTGGAATGCATGCATTCTAAACAACATGTTTATTGAGTGAGGCTATATTGAACTTAGGGATACTATGGAAGGAGGAACACATTGCTCAATCAGGAGAGGAATGTTCGTATATAGTCTAAATCTATGAAATTCAAGGTTTTTCATACCGAAAATCAAAATTTATTGCCGTCAACATTTATTGATGTCAAACTCGAGATAAATCGAGTTCTCTATCAAAGGAAAGTTGTACGAGTAGATCGTAAAAATCTGCGTAGATTTTACCCGGATTCAGCCAAAATTCTCAGCAAAATAGTTTCAAGGTGTTAATTTATTCAAATAGTTCTGGCTAATTTTTTTTCTTCAATGATTTACAGCAAAATGAATGCCATGTTACCTTTTTCTGTCTGGTCGTTATTATCTGCTTTCGTGTCTAACTCTCTGCAAATCACTTGAGACAGAAGATTTCTTCTGTTAAGATTCTTCCTCTTCACAACTGTAATAGTAATTTAAATCAGCTAAAAAATCCAACTAATCAATATAGGATATAAATCATCAAAATCAGGAATACCTTAGGAAAAGTCAAATGTTACAATACGTCAACAACAATTGATACAAAACATCATCATTTGAGTGGACAGGACTGTTACTTGATAGATGATTACATATTCGTATAAAATTCGATTTCATAAATCAATCACCCCATAATTTTTCTAGTCAAGTTGGTTTCTTGTATTCCAAAACTTCCTAATTTGAACCTTATACTACCTCGTACGAAGACATGAAAATGGATAGTAAAAAGTTTTCATATTAACCAGAAATGGGTTAATTTGTAGGTAGTATCTCTGATTCGCGTACCGACTTATGGGTACCTATGTATTTTTGAACTTTTCTCATTACAGTTTTGAACGTTTCATTATCATAAATGTTTTATATGTTAATTAATTTTTTATTGAATTTTCTTGGGAACTGCAAATAGAAACTTCTGATTTCTACCTACTCAAAGCAAGATGGTACACAAACAAGAAGTAAAGGCATTTTACTACAATTGAGGAGTTTGTTTCAAAAAGGTACTATATCCATTTTGGTCAAACATGAGAAAAACGCGAAAAACCATGGCGACCTGAAAAACGTGCTATAAACCAATGATGTTATTTTTTAAAAATATTTCTAAATTATAATAAATATTTTTGGAAAAAAAGGCAAATCAGTTCAAAGTTTAAAATAATTTTGAACTAGATTTGAAATATCGAATTTATGGATATAGTAGGTACTTTTTGAAACAAAACCGATAAGAGTCCGCCATTGTGCTGGATATAGTACCTTTAGAAATTAACGGAATATTCACCCTCGTTTTTCAAGGGACTAGATTATCTTTTGCTCCAAAACTATCGCATTTTCGTGAAGAACTACTACCCCCCTAAAACTCTGGGAAAGTATTAACTCAATTTCGATAAAAATGGTCTTTAGTATCTTTTGGAATCAAAATCCTCAATTGTTCTCGATAAAAAACACAAAAATGAAATATGAAGAAGTGATATTCTAATGGGTTACCAATCCACAAATCAACCTGACGAGTCAAGGTGTGAGTTTTTGATGAAGAGAACGAAAATAAATAAATAATGAAGCTATGAAATGTAATTATTTAACAGCATGAAAAGCAGGGAGCCTTGTTTGATATGTAAATCAGATGTTCAGACAAATGGAGTGTCATCAAAGCTACTCGCTGCCCTTAGATAGTGAGTTCTTCACAATCTCAGCTTCAATTTATTACCAACTGGATTCAGGTCCACTTCCAAGGAACCGTTTTGTTTTTATAATTGAAATAGCGTTGACCACTGACTTGTAATGACACAATTAAGCTTCTAGAATGGGCTTTCGGGGTGTAATCTATTAAACATCAATATGAAGAGTTGGTTGAACTTGGAATATAAAAGGAGACGGAAGCTTTTAACGCATCTTCTCTCACTCCATCACCTCCCTCCACGGCTTTCCGAAAGGCCCTTTTATTATTCAAGGGTTATCAAGATACAGTACGAACGGAATTCCTTAGGATATTTGATTACATCGATCAAAGCATTTTTATACGAAACGAACCTGTTTTGAGGGCTGAAGATGTTTGCACATAACTCGTCACTGTCAGTCAGTTAAGTATCTCTCGAGCATGATCTCTATTTCGAGCGTGTACCTAGCACATCCTCATCTTATGATAAATGAAAACAACATTACTTGTTGTCAAGGTCTTAGTATTATTTCTAACCCATATGTAGCATTTCCAAGTCAAATTCAACCTTTTTCAAGTCAAATTCAACCTTTTCCAAAACAAATTCAACCTTTTCCATGTCGAATTCAACCTTTTCATCATTATTAGGGATAATGACGAAAAATACGCACAAGCCCTGAATGTAGTACCAAATGCTTGTCTGTGATTAGGGACTGGGCTGAAAACAATACTCCAACGCAGTAGGTACATCAAACAAAATCATGTTTTATTTTTTTTTTGAAATCAACAAAAAATATACTACTTTAAAAAAATCAAAATTTCTTTGAAAGAAAAACTTTTATCATTTCTTTACATAATTGATATTTTAAAAGTCTTCAAATTAAAAATCTTACTTGTAGAAAGTCTATCTTCAATTTTTTCACTTACAAAAAAATGGCGAAAGAGTCTTTTGAAAATTTGAATCAATAGATTAATTTTTTTTAAACTGCTTCTAGGAAAAAGTTGAATTTGACTTGGAAATGCTATAAATTATATTTTTGTTCTATACTCCTGCTGTAGTCATTTTCTTGGTTATATTTTTTGTTGATTTCTACCTACTGCGTTTGGAGTATTGTTTTCAGCCCAGTCCCTAATCACAGACAAGCATTTGGTACTACATTTATTGCTTGTGCGTATTTTTCGTCATTTCCCTAATGATGGTGAAAAGGTTGAATTTGACTTGGATAAGGTTGAATTTGACTTGGATAAGGTTGAATTTGTTTTGGAAAAGGTTGAATTTGACTTGGAAAAGGTTGAATTTGTTTTGAAAAAAGTTGAATTTGACTTGGAAAAGGTTGAATTTGTTTAGGAAAAAGTTGAATTTGAGTTGGAAAAGGTTGAATTTGACTTGGAAAAAGTTGAATTTGACTTGGAAATGCTATAACTAACTCCATGCACGTTACTTAGAAGACTGTTTTCTACTTACCCCAAGTAAACTGAGCGAATGTTTCTACGAGTAAACATTTAAATAATCCAATGATACCCAAAATTCTCAGCAACTAACGGAAGTTATTCAACCCTTGTAAAAATTTTGCTACAGTATGAGAAGGCTGGTTAATGAGCCTGAAGCTAAATGTTTATGAATAGATCTAGAATTTTTATGTTCTTGAAAATTCCATATTTTAAACATTAATATGAATTAATTTTTGTCAGTGGAACACATTAACATACAATACATGACGATTAGCCAGGAATATTACTGGACCGCCATACAAATAAAGTAGTTATTCAACTCACTAAGAAATCATCTGGATAGGACCAACCGCCGACAAAATGAGACGTCCAATCAATGAACTAGTTTGAGGCTACCGATGAACAGGAAAAAGCCACAGATTGTTTTCATTAAATATTATGAGCGTTGAGTTGAGTTTATAATGAATAGTTTTACATTAGTCAAGTTGGTTAAAATGCCGACTCCACGTTAACTACCTGCCGTGTGATGGATCTTTCCTGCCAGCTTCCTCTGCGTAGGTACCCAAGAGTAAAGTTAAAAGGAAAACTAGTCCCTCTCCGTGTTCTGCAAAAATGGCCAAGTTATGATGAGAGGTAGTATGGAAACCTCATACTTCGTATCTGGGCATTTTGATCTTAGTGAAATATAGGGATAAAGAAGATTTTTGACCGACTTCCCAACACCCAAAACCTCGAAGGAGGAGGGATCTCAATTCGGTGTGAAACGGTATGTCGATTTTTTAAAAATGTTTGTTAAAATACAATTCGAACGTCAAACGTAATTTTTAACAAGTTTTCCCCCCAGTGGTTTTTATATGAAAACCAAAACCAGAAAATACATTGTGAGGCTTTTTGTTTTTTATATTTTTTTTATTACGAATGAATGTCTGCTCCCATTGCTGACCACAGGCAATTTACACAAAATATTTTAATAATATTTACATCGATAATCTACATCAAAATGACTTGACTGGTTCAAGTAAATGAAGTATTAAATAAAAAAAGTAGAACACATTGAAATAATATACAATTTCTAAAGTAAATCAAAATTAATGTCGTTTATGAAGTCTGTAAATTCATTCAAATATTTAGCGACTATCACACGAAAGACCACGGGCCAACCAGAACCGCCCAGCACTGATCTCCTGATTGGAGCCTCCTAAAAACTGGATAATATAATAGACAATTTATGTTCGAAATCCCCAGTTGTCTGAGGTGGGCTATTTCGAGTACGAATCCTAGTGTTATTATGTTCGAACATCCCCGCTGTGCCATTTACGATCGTAACCGACAGAATCTGATATCCGAGACGATCTGATAGCTTTAGATGCTCGAGGGTGATGGAAATATTTGGAGTATTGTATGCGTAGAAGTCCATCAAAAACCATTACCATCTATCAAAGTACCAACAATCATCCGTACCAAGAACATGGTTACGTGAGTCCTCTGTTGCTGCAGCAGGACAATCTTCATCGGGCTGTTTTATAAAAACATCGTTATTCTGCTATACTAGTAGTGACCTGTTGGAGGCAGATTAACTGTTTCAATTTTTTCGTTCAACTAAAGCTTTCAATTCAACTTATGTTTTTATTATTTCGAAAATAATGAATGGCTGAAGACAAGGATTGTGTAATATATGGAGTTAGGACCTAATAGGGTACGTTCAGTGTGGTTTCATGTATATGCTCTTTGGTGTTTGGGGATATTCATACTTTGTGTATTATATATTGGAGAGTAGGAACGTTCGTTCTTACCCTTCTGCAAGATGTGGGGGTTCGGGGACGGTACCCTAAAAACTACAGTTAGAGAAAAAAATAAAGTCCGATTTAGGACTGGACCAAACAGTGATATTAAAATGCAAATTTTTTTTATGGGCATTCATAGATTTCATCGGTATTTTTGTAACTGTTTTATGAGTTTTCAATATCTGGTTGGTGAAGAAATGACACAAAATGACCTCGGGCTATATTTATGGGCACGAATGCACCTGCGTAACAAACCGAGCTATTGAGATGTTTTCGATTTGATTTACCCACTACCACACCAATCACGCCTTTAGGCACTCCTCGATAAAGTCATATATTACAGCCCTTGTGATAATTGGTGGAGAAACTAGAGCCCCCAGGTGAAATCACAAGCGCATGAAATGCCAGAGGCTCAATCGGGGTGACTGAGGAGGGAGGGACTTCTCTGTAATTTAACTCCCGCTAAAAAGAATGGAGTTTAATTGTGATGGTGTGCCGAGCCCAGCGGGGCGTATCACTATCATAATTCCACCACGGCATTCGTGTTTACACGGAATTCTTATTACCACTGATGTAATTGTGTGTTGTAAAGTATTAAATAGTTTATTGTCATCCAGGTGGAGAGAAATCAAGTGTAAATTAATCCCATTGAATTTTTACTCCAAATATAGCTCCAATATACGGGAAAATTATTTCAAACCATTAAAACTTGTAAGTTGTTATATTACAAGATGTTATCACATGAACTCAAGGGGTACTTTTGTGTTGTCCTGTTGACAACCTAAGGGGCCCAAATAAAAAAAAAGACCCAAATAAAAACCGTGTTTTTAGGTTTTTTGTGGGGATTACCTTTATAATAACATCAATATATTGTTTATTCGGATTCAGCACCAAATTTCTTATATAGTATTCAGAAATAAAAAACTACAAATATATATAAACAATTTATATACACAATGAAGAAGGCGTATATTCACTGTACCCAAAAAGGTAATGTACGTGTGGATACTCTATGAGTTCAGGTTGACGAGGAGAGTATTTTCTGAGGTTTTTTTTTAAATTTTTAACCAAGGCGTCGATAGTATGATTTTAACAATTCGTGCCAGAAAGCTGACGGCTCTCTCATATAGCTAATATTTAGATTTTCTTGACCATAGCTTTAAAGATTTCTGTGAAAATTCACTCGTTAGCTCATGCTACACGAATGGAATTTTTATTCAATAAAAAAACAAAACCTTAATATTGGAAGTTAAGTGCCGAGTACGGCGGAAAGATGGCATTCTTTCTATTCGATTTTCGGATCCTACGCTCCTTGAAACGCAAACCAATAAATTTTGAAGGGTGTTGAAATGTTTTTTCTATTGCTCGATTTCAATGATCGACTATTTATTCATGAAATGCTGAAATATTCGTTTTCAACGATGAACCAAAATGGGATGACTATATACTTTACATCGAACCCACTAATTTAAAGCGTCCTAAAGAAGCCCTCACTTACAGAACATTAACCAGATTGTATGAAGGATTGCAAATCAGAGGGTTGCTGCTACCTGGTACAAATTCTGGTAGTTAATGGTTTATATTCACATATTCCATGATGCATCACGATTTTTCTATTGTGGAGTTATAGATTCCGTCGTATATCTGTCATTTTTGATCGAACTTCTAGTACCAACCTCGGGAAATTCAATCTGAAACCACCCTTTCCCACTCAATAAATCATTGTGATACCAATCACAACGAACAATCACACGATACCAAGAAAACAACACAAAAGCATTTGTTGTCTTGGAAGCCCATGGGGGTTCGTTGAGCATACGAAAACGTGAATGTTTCACCCATTTACGGTTTCCAATCATATAGCACCTCTTAGGAAACCTCTCGGTTTGAAGAATAAAAACGTTGGAGGAATAAAAGGGGCTCAAATTTGTGTAGTATTTTGGCACTGATGTTTTTGGATGATCCTAATGTATCGGATCAACCTTTTGTATTTTCCTCGTGGGAGCTATCATGATTTCGATTTTGTGGAAAAGACCCAGACTTCGCAGGGTACACACATATGCGTACCCGTTGAGTAAGATCATGTTTTCTGGCTAAAAAACGTTAGCCTAATCAATAACGAATTGAATGCATTCTTTCACGTAGGTACTTAGGTATTTATTGAGATGCGCTCCCCACAGTTCAAGTGGGGTGTCATCCTCTGTACCTGTAGCTACTATTTGGATCCGGCTAAATAGTTGGTTTGTTTGGTAATACATTGAAAGGAGTATTAGAGCTCGAATGCCTTCAACCTACGTGTTGAATACATTTACATGAAACCTTTTTAATTAATTCGAGAATGTAATCTTTTATAATGAAATTCATAAAAGCCCTCTCGGGATCTATTTACATAGGAGGAACGTACATTTATGTATGTTAAGTGTGGTATCCAACGTGTAATAAGTCGTACCCTGGTATACCAATCATTTCTCATACCTATCTCCTAATTTGGAGAACATCTCCCTTTAGATAGAATAATAATGAGTGCAATCATCAACTTTCTCACCTCCTAGTTGACCATGCGTTGGAAGAAAATTAAGACTCGAGAGCCCAAACGACCCCAACATTTCGAAGGAAAACAGAACGCGTATGGAGAAGATCTAAAAATCAAATTTCCAGGCTCTAGACGGTAATTATTATTCGATATTTCCAATCTAATAAATGGACACTTCAAAACCTCTTCCCAAGTTACAAGGAGAAATCAGGTAAAACTATCCATTTTTCCATGTTTTGCTTTTGAGTCGGCCACGGTAGCGGGAGCATTGCTTTCACTTCAGAAAATGTAACCAATTTCTAGAAAATGAAAATTTCTACAGGGTTAACGTTTTAGATCTGCCAAAACTATTTTGGTCTCGTGTCTGCCTGTCTGTGTCCGCAAATACTTTTAACAGACAAAACTCTGCGAAGTTACAAGTCGATTCCAAACAAACTTAAACGGTTTGTTCATGGGTTCTCTCTGCACATGTACAAACGTGAAATTCTTGCAACAAACACCGCGAAATTCTTGCGAACCTTCTTGATATCAAAAACAACTACAAGTTTCCAAGTGCAAGGAACAAGTTTGCTTTCGATTAGAGGTAACTGAAATTCTCATGGTTTGTTCGAGTTATAATTGTCATTTCGGCTTCTATGAGTTTAGAAGTGATCTGATAACCGGTAGCCAACGCGTTCGTAAAATCCCTGTAACTAGCATACCACCAGGGTTTTCAAGGCAATCATGCCTTTGAGGTAAATTTGAGAGTGTGTTCATTACTTTAAACAGTTATGTTACCCTTGAAATAGTTCAACAATAAAAAGGTTTCGAATCATAGACAAAAAGGGGATTAAGAAGTTAGTTGCGGTGGCTGTGGGTATAGTTACTTAATGTTTTTATTAGATGAATTGTGAAGCATAGAAAAAAGTTCTAGATTCACTTTCGAAACATCATATTAATTTGTTATTTTTCAATTTTTCAAACCAAACAAAACAAATGTCAAAAATGAGTATCGAATGTCTGAAGTTGGTTTGAATCGTAATCATTAATATAGATTGATACTTGAAACAATATTTGAAATTTATGTATTTATGGCACTTAGAACTTAACTAATCCAAATTATTTGATCTTTTGTAGATATTCCCGTCCGGGCATTTCTGTCACACACTGTAAAGCTGCATACGTAAGTACCCTTGTCACGTTTGATCCTTTATATTAATGTTAGGAATTAATTCAAGTACTTGAGTAAGATTCCACACCGATTACGAGTAGCTAAAAATGTTAGTAGCTGATGGTTTCACCAACGAGTTTATGGCAGATCATTAAGTTCCGTCAGGAGTACACCGACTACTATTAGGAGACAAATGAATTTATTGGGCAGGCCAGGACCTGACTTCGTTAGTAGGTAGCTCCAAATATGGATAGAATGAAGTTGTGCAGTAGTCGAAGAAAACAGTTTTATACTGCAAAGTGCAACGATGGCAGTCTGACACAATGGACCTGAGAGTGACATCACAGGTCCACTGAAGAAAATTGGCCTTATATTCTGATTTGCTATATGCGTTCAGGTGTGTTATATAGGTTTGCAGTTTATAAGTAAGTTTATATATGTATTTGATTGCTATGAGTGTACGTATTGTCATGATGATTTCGGAAAGACAGGAACTATACTGCATGCTGTTGGAAGGCATAACTGAGGTATTTCTATAACATTGTAGTGATTAGTACACAATAAATGATTTAGTAATACATAACCTTGAAAAATACCGTAATAATACCGTAAAAATACCGTAGTAATTCAAGGAAAAAGTCGCTGCAAATTATTACACAAAGGTTTATTATTTTTCTATATAGATCACTCGTCTGCAAAGAACACGGCTTTGCCATTGTTACCACCAACCAACATGAAGAAAAACATCGATCGCATTTCGGTCAGCTAAAATTTGAACGGAGATTAGACCTCATTTGCGATTCACACTCGTGTTTCTGATTTATCGTAAGTCCGACCCTTAAGTTCTCGTAGGGAGAGAACGGTTTGTCCCACAGGGCTCCGCGTGGTCTCGAAAAATTCTAACCATTCAATCACAATCAACACTATCTTCACATTCAATACTATCTCAAATTGATGGAAAAACAATTCTTTTATATAAAAATTTGTTGAGTTAGGGCGTTTTCAAAATTTCAATCCTTATTTTTCAACCCTTAGAAGTGACCTACATCAACCAAAAGCTTCGAGGCACAACTAAACCCCAAATGGAGCCTACATACCAAATTTCATCAAAATTGGTCAATGCTAACTGAGGAAAGTGCCCCGTACGGCGTACGGCGGACGGATGGCCAATTTTTTATTCAATTTTTGGATTCTACGTACCTTGAAACGTAAACCAACAAATTTTGAGGGGGGTTAAAAAAAATTTCTTGGTCGATTCCAAAGGTTCATTATTGAAAATAATAAACCAAAACATATAACACGGAGAGTAATTGATAGATTTCTTAAAAGAGTGACATTAAACTTTCATTTTTAAAAGAACAATTTTATTTTATAAATTTATTGAGAATGTAATGAGGACATTACTATAATCTCGCAAAATGCCATTTAGAGCAAGTTCTTACACATGACGGCCCATGCACATAAAGTAAGTGACTTTTCCTGGGTACTTTTCCTCGCGTAGTCAGAGGAAACCATACAGTAATAAAGGCACGCTTAATGTTTGCCTCACACATACTAAACCTCACATAACTATTACTGTGGTGGTTGTATACCTAAGTCACAGTTCTACATGCCATATGAGCCATATGCCATCTGGCAACTGCTATCTGGATGTTTTCTCGTCTGCCGGCTAATGTCAGACGTAGCAGTATTTTATTACCTATGTTCTTTCAAACTATTTTCAATCCCATTTTCGGGTGGATTTGTGTTTGAGTAAAATTCGTTCTTTTGCGGACGAATCCCGTCGACCAATGCTACGGATAAATTTATTGACCCCACTGGGTTCGGTCACCTTTGTACACAAGAAGGTAGGCCTTTTTTTCTTACCCCGCTTGACGTAAAGCCTCATCCTTCCTCAGGATGTTCTCGCAACACTAAACCAGACGAGACCATATAAAATTGGCAGTAGAGGGATTCGTAGAAGGCAATCAAGGAATTCCGTGGCCGTATTTTTTGCTCTTTTGGCCCATTGTGGCTACTAACTTCCTAACCGAGCGTTTCCTGTCTCTCGTGAGCTGATCGAAGACTTGGTTTCAAGCGATAAGATTGGAAAAGGACACAAGTGCAGGTGGTCCCCCATCTAAGTATCCCTACACACGTCGCGCTAATAGGGTTTCTCCATAGGTCCCATTCACTCCAACTGCGAGGCACATAAATTTGTAAGAGCTGGATGCTGAAGTAGCATATTAGGAGGTGTCTAATTGAAAGGCGATTTATAGGGAGATTAATCACCCCAGAAGAATGTTTTGTTCCAACCTGGACGTATCACGCAGCTGAGGGTCAAATGATCGTATCGTTTGAGCTAAAGGACTAGATTTTCACTTTCATTTCGGACAAAAAATGTACAGTTCCTGCTAAGTTAGCCGAGTTCGTTTTGACACGATGATTATTTTGCTTCGGAGTCTACCGAGTTAGCGGAAGCATTGTTTTCACTTTTCAAGGTTGACAATTTTTTCTCCAAAATCGAAATTTCCACTCGCATTTTACGTTTCAGGCCTTCCTGAACAATTTTGGTTCCGTCTCTGTCTGTCTGTGTGTCCGTGTGTCTGCCATGAAATACTTGTAACGGGCAAAACTATACAAAGTTATTGTCCGATTTTGATGAAAGTTTCAGGGATTGTGCGGGTTGGCGCGTAGAAAATCCGCTATGAAAATCATCACCGCCGGAGTGATAGTAACTGCAGCGCAGGCGCAAACGTGAATTCCTTATAACAGCCATAACTTTCAATTAACTACATTTCCCATCTGATTTTGATTAAATTTTGAGAGATTATGCCAATTGAGGTATAGAAGGCCCCCAAATTGACGGTAGCCTCTGCGCATGCGCAAACGTAAAATCCTTGTAACAGCTTAAAATCCTTGCAAAAATGGTTAACACCTGCATTTTTCATCCGAATTTGAAGAATCCATGATGAGATGATTTTAACAATAAATACAATACCTATATTTGTATGTTCAACTATTATAATGAATAATTAAGAACATTTTCAAAATTAGTTTTCTTTGCATGGAATGGAACTTTACTCAAGTTCTAAAAGATGTGCATAACAAACAAAAATGTTTGATTTTTCTTTTTAATCTATTCAAAAGGATGGATTCATTATATTGTGAAATTTTTTGACCTCATAGTTCGAGCAGAGCTTCTGGAGAAAAAGAAGACTGACAAGGCTATAAATTAATGGAAATTGCTGTTATTTTGTTTCTAAGATGTCGATACTGTTATTGATACAAAGTAACAGACTGTTTTCTTATTCGTTATATAAAGGTAGAATTTCATTGACGTATTTTTAACATGTTGTATGCCAACACCAGTGGTCGACTCTCGCCATACTCGTCGTGTCTATTTGTGATCCTGTGAGCGCAATGCAAATTCAATAAAGCATTCTATCTGTCTGTAACTACAACTTTCATGTTTTAAGATGGTTTGTACCTTGAAAATTTAAGTTTTGAATCTCATTTTACATTCTAGGCATTCTAAACAAATTGAGTTTCACTCTGTTTTATAAATCCACAAATCTCGACGACCAGCGTCACTTCCAAATTTTCATTCAATTAAGATTACATTTTATGATATTACACAGATTGAGCCCAGGATGGTTCCTTCCGAATGTAACCGCTCCCAAATCAATGGTAGCCTTTGCAATGATTAAACCTAACACCATTTTCTATAGGTCTCCTGAGTGTTGGTAGCACCTAGATCAATAAAAGCATCTTGCATAGATGAATTCTTCTCAAACTTGCTACCTTAGGAAGCTATGATTTTCCATGGTATACTTGTAAGTTTCTGCCAAAGCTCGAACGAATTTGACAAGACTTGGTTTAACACTAACAGCGATTCATTCATAATAATGATTGAGTTGTACCCACGCACACCCTAATAGCCAGAGAAAAAAATTGCATCACAGTGAAGTTGTTAACAAATTGCGTTCGCATTTGAACATCAAGGTCTTCATGATGAATAATGTAAATCTTGGACTGTTTCCATCAATTTTCTGTCCTTCTGAGATTTCCGGTCTGTCCGTGGTTTAAGTGGGCTTCTGGACGGAGGCTGGATACCTCCAAAACATCGCCGTGATAAAATAGCATTAAACGTAATCTATTCAGAAACCGTCAAGACCTGACGTAGCATCACGTAACAGCCGAATAAAGCGGTTACGACTCGAATAACTTGAAAACGGTCGCGTGGGGTGGTCGACGCTGAATCGCCGGGTTGTTGGGACATCTTACGAAAATTATGTTTACGGCAGATATTTGTCATTCCTATTGTTCGTTTAGCCTGACAAATGGGGATGGGGCTATTAATTTCGAATTGCCTGTCCATCGTTTCTCTGAAATTTCCTTTCCACGATTCCCTCAACGCTCATCTTGCTACCTTCCACATCCTGGATGCATTAGCAACCCGCATAAACTTATTTTTTCGTACGATGGGAGATCCACTTATGCGTAACAAATAAGTTTCCCCATACATCCATACTACTATACTACTACATTTTAATAACTGGCTCGATCTGCTAGATCCAAAGATTCCCTTAATGATTGCAGTAAAAAAGTCTTTCAAGTGGCTGCGTCTTAGCTTCCTTGTATCCATAATACGATTGGTTAGGTAATCTGATAATGATAAAAACTGCCAATTAATCAACCATGTTTGAGATATTAGGTTATGAAAAATTATGTTTAGAAGTATTGCAGTTGTTTAACGCTCAATAGATGTAATTTATCTTACTAAAATGAGATTGATTGTCTATTCACCTTCAAACCACCGGATATTTTATCTGAAATATTTTTTTGGAACATTTTTTTTGTTATGTTTTTCTCAATCCACACTATCCTTTAAATTTCATTGGAATCGACAGAAAATAGTAGGATCAGAAGTTAAGTGTACGGTACGGAATTCACGTTTGCGAATGCGCAGAAGCTGCTAACAACCTTTGGTGTGCGTGTGACGTATCTAAAGCCTTCGATCGGGTGGTCAGGATTGTACTCATGAAGCTCCTCGGGGAGGCTGGTATTACGTACTAGTTGAGTGATCGATACCAAGTGGTATGTTTCGAAGGAGTGATGGGAGTAATGGGAATGACCTAATATCGAGTATATCCACACTACTCTCTGGCCAGTATTGTTTCTTGAGTACATGAATAGAAAAACAATCTGGACCTCAACAGCAAACTATTTTCTTTGCCAACGACAAGGCTTTAGTTTAATCCCTGGATGGCTTATTGGAAACAAATTATTCTTCATTCTCAAACTCACATACCAATCATGAGGAAACATTGTTAATGATTCATAATGCTCGGAATAATTTTTGTATGGATAAACGCACCAACAGCTATAAATAAATGTATAATAACTGGTATAACTAGTATAATAAAAAGTATAATGAACTCGTATAATTATTCGTATAATGAACTGCATAAAGAGTAGTACGGCCTAGATCTGAATCAGTAGACAAACATTGCCAGTCGAATGGAAGAAATCCTGTCTTTCAGTTTTATTATATGATGCTGTCAAAGTAACAACAATTCTTCTATCTCGAGAGAATTTATAATTATAATGGTGGGATACTAAAAAAAAACATTAAAAATAATATTCAACCGACAAAGTGTGCATTGGTGGGGGTTCAATGCCCTCGAAGTACTCTACCGATGAGTACTCTGATTACAACTGCAGTAGGAGTCCTCATTTTGCTATACATTTCAGTTGTCTGAAGATCATCACGACCGATTTGTAGGTGAAAGACCCCAAAAACTTTATATTGTAGGCACCAATGTTTTCATAGCCCGCTGAGATCGGGGATTCGCTACCAATTATAGCGAGTTTTTTTAGGTGATCTTTGTCACGGTTTTTAGTCGAAAAAATTTGGCAACTATGTTTTTCCACAGTATCAATATCCATGCCTCCTACCAAATTTTGCCCCTGTAACCGCATTTGCACATAGTGCCCTCAATTTCGCCAATCAAGACAGTCTTCAGCAAGTTACCTGAATACGGAACAATCTTCCCGACATTAGCAACCAAATTTTTTAATTAATTTTCAACATTTTTAACAACGTAAAATGTACCTAATCCGTTTGAAGCGAGATCACCATGAATATTGGTAGAATACATCTCAAAAAGAATCAAACAGATTGGTACCAGAATAAAGAAATGCAACGTTACCTACTATAATTGAACTCGGTCAAAAAAGATCGAACTTTGAACGGAGATTTGGCCTACTACCGTCAGTGAAGATTAATTTGCGATTTACGCTCGTGTTTCTGCTTTGTCATTATTAAGAAGTGACTGACAATTAAAAAAAAGAAAAAGTCTGCTAATAACCCGATTGCATAGATGATCCGATGCTTAGTAGTCCTCAAAACATTAATCTCTAAATACCTTGCACTCATAGGGGAATCTACACCGGCACAATCTCTGAACATTGTTGGAAAATGTAGAAGTTATGAATGTAATAAGGAAATATACGTTTGCGGATGCGCAGTGGATACTATCAGTCTGGGGGCGATGATTTTTATAGGGGACCGTCTACACGCCAACCCGCATAATCCCCGCAAATTTAATCGAAATCGGATGAGAAATTTAGAAGTTATGGCTGTGGCAAGTATTTCATGACAGACACACAGACAGACTCGGAACCAAAATTGTTCAGGATGGTCTGAAACGTAAAACGCGAGTGGAAATTTTGATTTTGGAGAACTATTTTTTTTCAACTTCGAAAATTGATAACAAAGCTTCCGCTACCATGGTAGACTAGAAAGTAATTCGGAGTAAATCTCAAATGAAGCCCCTACCAACCATAGGTACCTGCCTACTTCACAATCAAGTTTATTTTGAAGAAATAAACTGTTCACACTCGGTTGCCTTAATTACTGGGAAATGTGATAACTGGTTGCTAAGGACGAAAAATTGAGTACAACTCGAAGAAACGAATAACGATTGGATTTTGGTCAGCTAAAATTTCAACGGAGATTAGTCCTCTTTTTCGATTCACACTCGTGTTTCTGATTTATCATAAGTCCTACCCTTAAGTTCTGATGGGAAGCGAACGGTTGGTCCTACAGAGCTCTGGGTGGTCTCATTGGATTCTAGAAATCCAATACTATTTTAAATTGATGAAAAACAGTAGGTAAAGTTTTTGAGCTAGGGCGTTTTGAAAATTTCAGCCCTTATTTTTAACTCTTAGAAGTGACTGACATCAACCAAAAGCTTCGCGGCACAACCAGACCCCAAATGTAGCCCATGTACCAAATTTGTGCCGCGCGTACAGCGGACGGACGGGAACTTTTTAATTCGATTTTCGGAATCTACGTACCTTGAAGCGTAAACTAACAAATTTTGAGTGGGGTTAGAATATTTTTTTCTTGCTCGATTCCAATGGTTCATTATTTAAAATAATGAACCGAAACAAAGTTGATGCGCGTTTTGCGCATTTGCGCTCGTCCATTCATTAATTAAGAACCACCCTGTAGATAGATAGGTGACTAAAATTTCCATAAGTGGACGATTTAATTCGTTCAATTTGACGTACCGTCAAACCATCTTTTTTTTAGAACTTCGAGGGAGTGCTTTCATAAGTATGAGAAGTTGGTAGTTATAACATCAAAAATTGCAGGTTGTCAGGTATACAACATGGAGTTGGTCGTAGGTAGACCGAAAAAAATGAGTGGGAAGGTGATCATTTAAATGAAGAAACGCGCATCAGAGCCTGAAGAATCATAACAATCTCGGCATCATTGTTTGTGTCTAGTTCCCTCATTAGATACATTTTGCTTGTTTTCGCCCACATCATTCCAGGTTTACTTCGTTTTCAAGTTGGTTCAACGATAGAAATCTGAGTTCTCCGTAAGGATTTCTTCAACCGCAGGACTAAAAGCTAGTTGGGCTCCCTCGCTGAGCTATCTCTTCAATTATCAACTATCTCAGCCATCTCTCGTCTGAAGGTACATGCCGAATGACTTTGTTAGGAGGTTAGTCGTAGATGGTAAGAGATGCTCGTGATAGGATCAGCTTCCTCGTAAAAAACTCAACTTGTGAGTTTCTAGTTCCCCATCTTGTTTCTCTCTGGTTTCCTAATTATTGTTCCTAACAATCACTTGAAGAAGTAATGAGATATTTTGTCAGAGATATTTTGAAAAGCTGTTCAAATTCAAAGCTCTTGTGTCACTAGAAGTGTTATGGTGGCTAATGATGAGGGGAGAGACTATACATGATGGGCACCTTTTGGTTTACTATTTTCAATGATGAACCTTTGGAATCGACCAAGAAATTTTTTGTAAAACCTTTTGTTACCTTTAGAAAGAATGAAGACCATGTGTTGGTAGTGATACGATATAAAATTATCTGAAAGAAATTACCAACACCAATGTTTCTTTTGTTAACCATAGCTTCCAATGAAAGATTTCTTTGATAATTCGCTCATTAACTCTTGCTGCTTCATCCGTATCGGAGAGCCTTACAATAAGAACTGTATGCAAATGATTATCCGATATCTACCAATGTGTGAATATATTTTACCAATAAGTGTGTAGTACTGATAAGAAATAGCCTGCCTCAATGAATCTTCCAAGTTTTTACTTCAAAAATGATTATTAAACGAAAATTTATAAGATAATGCTACAGAATACTTTAAAATGAATGATATCCGTCTGTCTCTATATAGTCCGTGGGCTCACGAGAATTATCAATAATTCAACATGACGAAAAAATAGGCATTCTTTCTTATTTGATATTCATGTAGTCACTCAGAGAATGTCCTTGAGGTCATCATCGTTGACTAATCGGTGGTCGGAGACCTAATCTCAGCCATGAGATGATATTTTATGGAAGGGCCTCCTGCGGATGCTCACTTTCTCTACCCCACGGAAACGGATGACTATAAAGTTGACGTAATGATGCAGCCCTGATCTAATATGCGGTATTTTAAGAAGACATTTTACGGTCAATCTGATGAGTTGCTGACTACGACTCGTTCATCCTCTTGTCGACGGATTCTACTTCTAAAAGCTTGCAATTTACATTAATGAGCCGTTGATCCCAGAAAAAAAATCTTCCGTCGTCGTTTGACACCTGATATGCACGTTCAACTGCTGAAAGATAGTGTAAAGAAGATTGCAGACGCTGAGAACACGCACGAATCGAAGGAAGCTATCAATACGAGTTTATCTGGTAGCATATTATTCTAGTCAATCCCAATCTTACTAATGGACGGCTGTAATGGAGTAGGTATGTAAGGGGTGTTCTACCTTGCCTTAAAAATTTCGATTAGACAAGAAAACGGCGAATTCAAGTTTTTACAACCACAATGTTCGTCATTAGGAGTTTGATACAGTACTAACCGTAGCTTTAGAGTGCAATTCTGCAACTACAAGAGTTTCCGCTCTTTAAGGTCACTGTTAAGGCAAAAGATTCAGGTTAACCTAGTACTGAACGGACGTGACTTTCGTAATGACATACTAGCCGTTTTATTTAATCAAGATCCAATTCATAAGGATAAGAATATACCTCGGCAACCGTGTAAACCAGTTGTCTTCGTATCAATGTATGCCACATTACCAACACCAAAAACATGCTTTAGTTTGGTCTATTCGCTTGACGCCATTCCGATCTTCATAAGCATCCCAATATTAGGTAGATAGAAATTTTATTTCTAAATTTTAACCTATTTTTATCGTCTATCTTCACATTGAAGGTTGTAATCAGTACATTATTACCCAGTGGCTTACTATTTTTTGTGAAGATCACCGTCGGCAAACAACACGGGTTTTCCATTTACCTACCAATCAAATTATTTTGATTGGTTTTGCCTACCAGTAAAACGTCGTTATCCCAAAGTTGTGGGTACCTTCATTACGAAATTAGGTTTTTTGTTATCCTCAGGGGGCTCTCAGGCAGCCATGTGTAATCCTAATTAATTTCACAATCAACTCTCATTTAACCATTAACTTTCTCATCATTAACCATAACTCTCATGGTTCATTTTTCAGCGCTCTGGATGGTCTCATTCGTTTCTAAAATTTGAACGCTATCCTAAATTCATGTAAAAATGCAACTAATTAACTAGTCATTAATTAACAATCCTCATAGGATGGTTGGTCCTACAGAGCTCCGGATGGTTTCGAGAAAGTCTAAAAATGTGACACTATTTTAAATGCATGAAAAAACAACACCCGTATATCGAAAGTTTTCGTACTTCGGCGTTTTGAAAATATTATCCCCCACTTTTCACTTCTTAGACGTGACTGACAATTACCAAAAGCTTCGCGGCACAACTAGACGCCAAATAGAACCGATTTACCGAATTTATTATTGCAAATAACATACCAACATGTATAAGAAATCTCAACATACCTAAGTCTTCAAAACTTCTTTGTATACATATCTGCTGAATTTCCCAATACCTCACTTGGAAAACACCACATACGTGATATGAAAACCCTTGAAAGGAGGAAAAAACTACCTGAAGAAATGAGAAAATGAACAATGCAGAGATGAAAGAGATGATCACCCGCTGGAAAATTTGAATGTTTACGTTCCTAGCTCATGTTAGATACGATGGTTCAAGTGCGTGGCTGATCAATGGCATGTTGGACGTTCATAATTATCTGCCTTTATAACCCCGTCATGATTGACTAGAAAGAGTGCTGCGAGGAGGGCCTGTCGGTCTTCGAGACGCGGATAAAAAGTCAGCCCGAAAAAAAAGGAATGACGGTGGCCAAAAAAAAAAAAAGTTCAGGAAATTGGCAAAAAATGGGAGAACGCCTCCCGTAGTCGGTGAATCAATAACAGAATCATAAAGCGTGAGATAAGGGCCGCGGAGGTAAGGGGAGGGGTTTGCCCAAGGCTTAGTGTCCAAATAAATTACCATAAAAAACTCAAGAAAAGGCCTCCTTCTCTCAGGCTCGTCATTAAGAAAGCAATCATTGTACGAGCAAAGAGCCGAGAGTGGCCAATAAATAAAAATAAAATAAATAGAGGATCCCAGCTCGAGTTGCCGCCGTCTGAAACAGAGAGCCGTAGGTAGCCTGAGTGGCTTATTAGGTGCATGATATCGTGTTAATGAAAGGATGCGACACCCAGTAGCAGGAGCATTGAATATATACTGTGAAATGGGAACAGTATAACTTATCACGAGAAATCTTGTTCCCTCCTATGGGCTACCTGAAACATAAAAAAAAAGTTCATGCGGCTTTCGTCGGGAGAGTTTTTAGTGCTTGACCCTCCTTGTATACTGCCGACTTCTAAAACACCTAAATTATCTTTCAGCTCCGTGCATATATTTTTTTCTTAACGAAGTTATTTTTTGTTGTAGTTGGTCGAGTGGGGCTTTCATGTTAGGGCATCGGTGAAACGCCGGGGGTTTGGAAGTTTTTTTGTTTGGTTGTTCGCTGCTGCCAGAAAAGTCGGATCGGGGAGGTGGATTCGGCTTAACTCAACTTTCGCTTCTGGGTCGACACAATGTCTTCTTCACGCTCGGCCAGCTCGGAGTGCTTCTCCTGTACCCCTTGTCGCCACATGCGCCGAAAAAAGTTAGTAATGTAGAATGAAAAACAAGGGGAACTAATACCCAGATTCCTGACTTCCAAGTCTCCTCAGTATTTAGGATTCCTTCGAACAGCTGGGGATCGGCCAAGTGCTTCTAGATCCCACACAAAGGAAAACCCTTCCGACATTAACAAATTGATTAAATTGTCACCAGTTTTTTGTTAGAAGTGTTGATACAGTGGAAAAGGAACCAGATATTGTTTAGTAATGCATCCATTCTAGGGGACATCCCGTTGTATAAGCATTAGGTCAAATTAAACCAGTTGGCAAGCGATAAAACACGCATTTTTATTTACCTTCCTTCTGTACTAAACTGTTTCCCTCAATTCAATTTAGTTAGTATTTTGAATAAGAAATAGTGAACTGGCCCTCCCTCTCCTCGCCGTTAGCCGCCATAACATTTATAGCGGCGTGCGAGCCTCGAATTTGAACAGCATTTTAAAATCCATGATCTACGATACCAATTGATTGGGATTGGGGTCAACTGGAAAAACAACATCTTCTTCGCCGAGCTTTCGAAAAATTTAATACCTTCTTCAGGGCTCGAAGGATGTTTTATTTAGTGACACCACCAAACGACGACATAAAAAGAAAAGGTGGAGACGCCATCAAAATTCTAGTAGATAAAATGTATGGTAAAATGAAAAAATGAATGAGAAGCACCGGCTTTTTTGGTACAGAACAATAATAACGGCAAAACAAGGAGTGCAGCTTATAGACAATCTCTATGAGAGAATCTTATAGAGAATCTCTATAAGCTGCTAGTCCCTGTTTTGTCGTTATTATTTTTCATTTGCGTAGTGAGGGCGATCATCATTGATTTAACTTCCGAAAAACTTCAACGCCATCTTGGAAAGATTCGGTCATTTTGACATACACAGTTTTGCAGATTTACTATCGGTTTTCATTACTGTAACTAACCGAAAACGCTGCAAATTATTACACAAAGGTTTGTTATTTTTCTGTATAGATCACTCGGCTGCAAAGACCTGCCAAACATATTTTCGCTTTACAGTCAAGTTTATTTTGAAGAAATAAACGTTTCACGCTCAATTCGAAAAAACAGGAAGTTGTGGTTGCTTTCATTAGGAAATTTGATTACTGGTTGCTAAGGAAGCAAAACCGAGTACAACTCGAAGAAACGAACAACGATCGCATTTTGGTGAGATAAAATTTGAACGGAGATTAGGCCTCTTTTGCGATTCACACTCGTGTTCCTGATTAATCATAAGTCTAACCCTTAAGTTCTCATAGGGAGCATACGGATGGTCTCATTCGATTCTTAAAATTCACTACCTACTATTTTAAATTGAAGAAAAAAACAATACTTTGATATCGAATTTTTTTGAACTAGGGCGTTTTGATCCTTATTTTTCAACTCTTACAAGTGACCTACATCAACGAAAAGCTTTCGGGGCAGAACTAGACCCCAAATGGAGCCCATATACTACATTTCATCAAAATCGGTCATTGGTAACTGAGGAAAGTGCCGCGATGGCGGAGACGGCCAAATTTTTATTCGATTTTTGGATTCTACGTACCTTGAAACGTAAACCAACAAATTTTGTGGTGGGGTGGGAGGTAAATACGTTACGTTTTTACGATTTAATACGTAGTTACGATTTGAGACATTATCCCATTATGGTGGTACATTTGATCTTCTTGATTTTGAGATTGGGGTTCTCATAGCGACGTTCATGTGCTGAGCTGAGACACAACCAACCTTGCGATGGAACTGTCAACTAACTTTCAAGTACCAGTGGCAGGAGGGAGGGGAAGGGGGGTCGAGCTTCCCTAGCCTGGAAGGTGCCAACGTGTTCTTATGCACAATAAATGCACATTAGACTATTTTTGATCGTCTAGGTTGTATCGTTCGTTTCTAAAAATTGAACATTATTTTGTTTGTTGCTCAATGTTTCTTGCTCAATTACAAAAGTTCATATTGAAGTTAATAAACTAAAATGTAGGGAGGAGAGTCCGAAATTTAGGACATGTCTTCCGGATGTAGCGGTAATCTTAACAGAACCACTATTGTTCGTGTAGGTATTGATTAATTTGATGATATGACATGTAGATCCACTGTAAAACGCAAGTGGAAATTTTTGAAAAATTGATTTAAAAAAAAGAGCTTATGAATAATTGAATACTAATATAATCGTAGTCTACATATATATCGTAATATACTCGTACTACAATACAGTACATCTCACGTGACAGTGTTTCCTTCAGGAATGTAATCAAAGCGCAGTAGTTCATTTTCTTCAGGAACTCACCATCAACCAGATAGGGACCCACAACCGACAAACTTGAATATCAAACGTTACAATAAAGTTATGGATTTTTTTCCAGGGAAATGACGCAGGCAAGATATAAGTTCGTGGAAAAATGATAAAATTCTTCGACGTTAAAACGTTTTTCTCTTGACTTGCTAAGTCATAATTAGTGGTATAGCTTTTAGTCAAATCTAAGTTATCAAAGTTATAGCTGAATCCTGTCTACTGAATACCGTCAAATTTGCATCTGATGCGAAATCCAGGCAGTAATGCTTTTAGCATTTTAAATTAACTATGAATTACAAAGACTCAAGTCCTTAATTTGTTTGCCCTCCTATTCAAATAGAAGAGCAAACGAGAATTTTCATAGGTTGGTACGGACTTTGATTGGTTAACTATTGTCTACCAAGTACTCGCATTTTCTAAACTAGTTGTTTGATGTTTCAGGTACGATGCACGTTGAGTCATTGAATAATGACAAGTTGGATCACGTGGACTTGTCTGAAACTAAAAATGGTATGATATAAATTAGTCATTCCATGGAGTCAAGTCTGCTAAAACACATTAATATAAATCTCCCCCATAATGCTAACATAACATAACATAACAACATAACAGTACCTAAAAGTATGTGATGTATGTACTAGAAAATTATGGGATTCCACTATTCCTTAAACTTGATATTTCCGCACAATTTATTAGCTCATCGGTGGTATTTTTTAATTTTCTCATTAGCGTTGAGTTCTTCTTCTGTAAATTCTCTACTTTGAGTCAAATAACTTTTTTTTTCTCTCGTAATTTTCAAGTTATGGATAGATATATAATGTTTGTTTAAGACGAAACAAATGATGTTTACATTGACTAAGAATGATGTTTACGAGTCGAGAAGATTCATTCTATGATTCCCAAGAGGCTACCCCTGATGAGCCCTCAATCGTTTTCATCATGAGTCCTTTAAATTGGTCGCTGTCAACCGATTAAGCGTCTTCATAATCGGCACTCTAAGTAAAACATCTCGGACAAATATGCGCAATTAGACCGTTTGGTAGTTTCGGAGTTTTGGCAGGGCAAATACCATATTTAAAACGCTATTCCTCTACACGAAAGTTCATAGAAATAAGGGTCTATATCCATCATGCATAGCATGAATTGTTGGAGAGCCATCGTTGACTTTTATATGAAAATGTTTTGGAAATGATCCTCAATGATTGACAACCAGAATTCGCCCTATTTTGTATCCACAATGCATTGTATCCTCCCAGTATAGTAGGTGTACCTGAAAACATAAGAGAACCATCATGAGATTTTTGCGTTACCGATTGACATGGTGACACTTGAAAAAACGCTGAAAATTATTATACAAAGGTTTATTATTGGTTTATTATTTTCAATAATGAACCTTTGGAATTGACCAAGAAAACATTTTTTTTTACGCCGTACGCGGCACTTTCCCCACTCAGCATTGACCGATTTTGATGAAATTTGGTATGTAGGCTCTATTTGGGATCTAGTTGTGCCCCAAACATTTTGGTTGATGTAGGTCACTTCTAAGGGTCAAAAAATGAATTTTGAAATTTTGAAAACGCCCTAACTCAAAAAATTTTGATATAAAGGAATTGCTTTTTTCATCAATTTAATATAGTATAGAATTTTTGAGACCACGTGGAGCTCTGTAGGACAAACCGTTCGCTCCCTACGAGAATTTAAGGGTTTTACGTACGATAAATCAGAAACACGAGTGTGAATCGCAAAATAGGCCTAATCTCCGTTCAAATGCGATCGATGTTTTTCTTCATGTTGGATGGTTGGTGGCTTTGCAGACGAGGGATCAATATAGAAAAATAATAAACCATTGTGTAATAATTTGCAGCGTTTTTTTCAGTGTAGATCACTCGCCTGAAAAGAACACTGCTTTGCCATTGCCACTACACACCAACCATAGGTACTACCTAACTACTTCAGTGTTCAAGTTTATTTTGAAGAAATAAACGCTTCACACTCAATTAGAAGGAATAAAGTGTTGTTGGTGCCTTCATTAGGAAATTTTGTTACTGAATGCTAAGGACTCTAAACTGAGTTCAAACACGAAGAAACAAACGACGATCGCATTTTGGTCAGCTAAAATTTGAACGGAGATTAGGCATCTTTTGCGATTCGCACTCGTGTTTCTGATATATCGTTAGCTCAAACCTTAAGTTCCATAGGGAGCGAATGGTTTGTCCTACAGAGCTTCGCGTGGTCTCATTCGATTCTAAAATTCAATAATATTTTGAATTGATGAAAAACCAATATCTTCATACTGAATGTAATCTGCATAGTATCAACCCTGTATAAAACTACTGGAGAGCCACCGTGACAGTTTTAACATGAGCAAACATCATCACGTATCCGCAAGTGTTTGGAAGAAATTGCAAAATTTGTGTTTTTTTGTAGGATAAGTAATGATTTTTTCCTAAAACTAACCATATCTCCCCAACTATTGGTTCTACAACAAATTTAAACAAACAGATGAAAAGCTTATTAAAATTCCTTAAGGGGGCATAACTTTCAAACATTCTCATTCAATTCTTGTAAGCACAAAAACAGTTCTAAACTTTAAAATGTTTAAATTTTTAAACATTTGTCTTAGAACCAACTAATTTATTTGTCCATTCTAATGAAGACGTTGAAGATGAACTGTTCTAACGGTTAAGCTTGGTGGAATAATGTCAAAGCAGTTTCCAACATGAGTAATTCTTTTCATTCGAAAAATTGGTTTCTAGTGAAATCAAATAATGCCATCTCGATATTTACTCACCTAACATTACACTCACGCACACATGAAACATCCAATAAGAGGACGTCCTTAATCCTCATGTTGATCCAAATAGAAACGGGTCAAACCTTTGCTGAGGGAGGAACGCTACTTAATTATGCATACAGGTATATTCAGACCATCTTAAATCCCAATCCGTGAGAATACTTCAGGTGTTTGTATTTGAAAAAGGGGGATTGTCGAATTCTATTCTGGGATGAATAAAACTCCTGTATGAAGATTAGTACCGTTTTTCTAGTTGTATCAAACAATACTGGTAATTTATCTCTCGGTTTATATCCATACTCCATTAAATAAAAAAATAAAAGAATGGTTTGATGAAAAATAATGTTAAAAACTAATTTTAGTGGATACATTATTAGTTTAGTAAAAAAACAGGGGTAGTCGTAGAGAGTGAGAAAGTTTTTAATTTTCGGGGAGCGAACTGAGCGCTGAACTCTTATTCGAGTATGGTGTATCCCAGGGAAGTTTGTTGGACCCTTTATTACCCCTCTCTGTGTCAATTCTTTGCTGAGGAAGGAACGCAACTTGGATTATACCTCCTAGAGTTCTAAAATTGTGAATTTTTAAAGTGTTGGTTGTTTTAAGAGAATTGTTTCTGTGTTTACAAGAATTAAATGGGAATCTTGGAAAGTTATGTATCCATAAGGACATTCAATGAACTTTTCAGTGGTTTTTTTCTAAATTTGCTGCAGGACCAATAGTTGAGGAGATATGGTTAGTTTTAGGAAAAAAAGCACGTTTCCTCCCAAGAATCAAACACAAATTCTGCGACTTCTCCCTTACACTCGTGAATCGGACAAGGGTCAAGAGGGACTTATTTTGTGGCATTTAAGCTGCATATACACCTCTTTGCGTTTGGACATTATTTCACCAGTCACCTTGCATACTATCAAGGCCATCCTTTTAAGTTTTCCTGGTCACGTTGACTTAGTGAGACAGTAAGAGCCTGTTACGAAAACATTCGGAATTCAATTGTGGGAGAGAGAGCTATCAATCATATTCTTGAATGTCTTCATCTCAACTGGTTTTTAAACTCTCTTCCAGTTCTCTGACGATTTCAGTGAAACGTTTACAAAAGGCTCGTTTTTTTTCTAGCAGGGCACATCGTTAAAACTCAATCAACTCATTGCCTTTTGGCTTCTGTGGGTGTACTGTTGAATTCCAAGCCATTAGTACGGATTTTAATAGATCCCTTGTAAATGTCAAAGTAGGGAAACTCTCTCTATCCCAACAGTCGTCCGGGTTCAATAAATTGCCAATGCTTCGAATGTTTCATTGGAAGTTATCAACGATGCCAAATTTTTAATTAACCAGCCATAAACCGTTGTAGATGCAAATCATCTACGCTCTATGAAAATACGGGTTGCTTGAAACCAGCTGATATTTGAATGTCAATTTAGACGCATTTCGTAACTGAAAATCCATTTCTTGAAACGTCAAAGAAACTAGTATGTTGAATCACTTTTTCTCGCTACTTCTCAAGTCTGCTTTAAGAACGTCCGTCTTTAGTAACAGGGATTTTGTTCTGATCAAGTTCCTGTTTTATTTCGATCTACAATTATCCAGAGTGTGTATGTGACAAAATCATGTTAACCCCGCCCAGGCCTTAATTTTCTATACATATATTCGAACAGGTTGTAGTTTTATTCGACTCAGGTATTGACCCAGCTCTGCACAGTCACCGAAATTTTGAAATTATAACTTTTTTAGAGGAGGAGGTGAGATTGTAAAAATGTATTCCAAATATTTTTGGGCTTGTTAATACATTCCCGATTTTGGAATTTGGAGAAGGTAATAAACCTTGATTACTGTGATGCCAAGGAATATCTCAGATTGTCAATTATAGATTTTTGTTTTTTCCTTTTGAAATTCACCCAAAAAGTGCCCCGACATGTCCTACGCCACCAGCTCTACCTTCGCTAGAGGGTTGCATTTTAATATTAATTTGTTTTGATTTTTAGGAAGACCTGAAGACATACCTTGACATTGGGAATGAATAACTCCTGCGATCAAACCCTTAGTCAGATCGATTGGAGATATTACTTACATTAGATGATAAACCATTCTGTATATAAACTGTCAAGTTTATTACCATACGACCTTGCCGTAATCACGAGAAAAACTTGAACAAAAAATTATTTTTACCTACCTAACAGTTTTATTATTTGCTGACCAAGGTTTTCAGGTTCTAAAGAAAAATACTAATATAATTTATAGGTATGAGAGTGGAGTAAGAACTGGAAATGTGATAATGAATGGGGGCATTCAATAACAGTATAACAATCAATCCAAACGTTCAAACAACTGGACTCAAATGAAACGCCAACAATTCTCCAGTTATGAATTCTTTTGATACTTGTTATTTTGTATTTCAAACGAATAAATGAGATCTCATTTCAACAGGTTGTATTGAAGAAAAGTTTGTTCAAAGCGCATCTCACTATTACGCTGTAGCGATTGTACTGACGTGGAAGTTGTCTAGTCAGGTCAGTGGTTTTATTGTTCTGCTGGTCGGTCGACAGGTTGGTTTTCTTCATTCACATTCCTGTTCTTGATCGCGCAATTCCACATCCAGAAGACACGGAGAATTACATTTTCTCTGGGCATATATATTATATATATTATTACAATTCAGTACTGAGCGGTATTCTCGACTTGTTAATAGTGGATTTTTAAATGCTATCCCTTTTTAAGGATATCATGATGGATATTCTATGGTGATACCCTCAAGACAAGTGCTCTGCGTAATAACCTTGCCACTATTAATTTAAGATGGTGATATGAGCACTATGTTATACGGTTGAGGCTGTATGCAGGTACAGTAGCTACGAATACAAATCTATTTGCAGGTACTGTCTCAACAATGTATATTTGTGGTAAAACATGAAATTCGTCATAAAAATACTGTGAATGTGCACACAAAATGGTCAAGAAGTATAAAATCTAAAAACTCGTCATTAATCACTCGTCATCTTCATCACTAGACACTTCCAACTGCCTTTTTCGGTTAATCTTCGCTTGTCAGCAGCAGTCATGTTGAAAGAGCATAGCTGTCACACAGGTCGCTTCGGTCTCCCTCAGACGCTCATATTATTCCTGAAGGTAATATTGCTGAATCTGGAGCTTTGGGCTGGTTCCATCTTTTCTTTGCTGAACGATAGAGTCTTACTATAATAGGATACAACCTGTTCCTCTCCTTCATGCACTTGTGACTATACAGCACCTACTCCATGAGCACTGCCGTCACAGTCGAATATAAATGGCTCCGACAGAACTGGAAAGGATAGCACTTTTGTGGGTGTCATTGCTACCTTCAAGTCTTGGAAGCTCTTGGCACATTCAGCATCCCAACAAAATGATGTGTGCGCTTCTGTCAGACGTGTTAACGGTTTGGCCATTTCAGAAATTTTTTTCAGAAACCGTCGATACTATGAGTCTCCCGCTTGAAAAAGGTACATTTTTTTAGGTTTATTTGAAGATTAGCTCCTTCTTTGTTTTAGAGGTTGGCCACTCAGTCACTGCCTGCGTCTCTTTGGGGTCGGTACAAGGAAGAGAATAGGATCCTGGATGTCCAAGTTGTCAATGGCAGCTTGGACATGGAGCAGACTTGGCGGGCCAAGATAAGGAAATATGACACAAATGATTTACGGCAAGCAGTGTCGGAGCTAAAAGGAGTGGCACCCAACAACATCAGGGTGATGGCTGCAACCTTGTCATGGCGCGGTGTGTGGTGCACCCGTG
Organism: Apolygus lucorum; assembly: GCA_009739505.2. Taxonomy (NCBI): domain Eukaryota; kingdom Metazoa; phylum Arthropoda; class Insecta; order Hemiptera; family Miridae; genus Apolygus; species Apolygus lucorum. The sequence continues at coordinate 50,689,494 of CM019167.2, read as the reverse complement.
TCCTGCTCGGCTCATATTTGAACTGGTGGTCGTTTTATAGAGGCACTTCCCTTCATCCTTCTCTCCCACCCCCACCTTCCTCATCTTCCCTTATCCCTAGGGCCGGCGTCGGGTGAGTCCTGGGTGTCCTCCCCATTATTTTTGATTTATTTATTTTTTTAATTTATGGCGTGCCCCCTCCGTCACCAAAGACATTTTGTCTTGTTAATTTGGAGAAAAAAAAAGTAAATTTATTCAACTGACGGTAATCTACACAGAAACTGAGGGCCCATCTTTCTTGGGGACCAAGACTACTGGAGAAGCCCAAGGGCTTTGAGACTCTTCAATTACTCCTTCTTCAAGCATTTCATGTATCAAGTCGCTTGTATGTTTTTCTTGGGAGTAGGGAATACGACGTGGAGGTTGCTTCAATGGCTGTGCGTTTCCTGTATCTATAGAATGCTGTACCCAACAAGTTTACCATCTGATGTTGCTGATGACTTGAATTTTTTGAGAACTGATGCAAAGGATCTACATTCGTGGGAATTGGGAATGAGATCTGTACCCTGGAGGACAGAGAGTGCCCAAGCATCATCCAATCCTTGATCCTGGAGGGTTCCTTGACTCTTTTCTTCCAACTTGATCTGAAGGATTCTTTGCACACACTGCCATCTCTGTTTGAGTGGTGTTTGCCCGATGGTAAATCAAGAGTGGATTCTTTCAGATTTCTAAAAGCTTGTATCTGACAAAGAAAATCAAGTCCAAGAATAGCTTTGTCTCTTATCCTTGCAACCAAAAAAGAATGCCTTAATTCCCGGGTTCCAAACCTTAGTGAAGCACTACATTCTCCATCCAGCTGAATTCTGTCTCCTGAAGCAGTGGTTCCATCTTTTCTTTACTGAACACGTCACTTCAACACCCTCCAAGAAGGCCTGCAATTCGGTGGTGTCAGCATCCTCATGAAGAATCAGTTTTGTGAGCAAGTTGCGAATTTTGTTTGTTGAAGGTTCAAGTAAAATTTATCGCAGAAAACTCTCTTCATTTCACTGACCTTGCAGCTAGCGCTTTTCACTTCACTAGGAAGTTTTTCTTCTTGACTTGAGAGTTGCGCTGTCGTCGAAGCGAAAACTGCCAGTAATTTTCACTAGGTTTGACTTAGACGGATTGTAACATCCAATGTAATTTAACTTTTGCAACTTTGTAAGTTTTCCGATGGGCACTCGACGTGCATTGTTAGTGGTAACAATGAAGGGTTGGAAATTTTCCCCACAAAACTTTTGGAAAACCTCGGAAAATTCATCATAAGAACTGAAAACTTGGAAACACCCTCGGAACATATCGTTGCTGGACGTCACTTTTCACGGAAGCTTGTGGGGAAATAATCCATCCTAATGATTACTCGTCTGTAACTGACCATCATTGATGGGAATCTGACCTAATGGTATCATGGGAAGATGAAACCGCTGAATATACTGTGGTCAATAAACATCATATAGTGATTTACTTTTCTCCATAACATTTCAATTGAAAATACTCCCAAACTCTCACTCCTAATTAGGTTACAACTGCACAAGCCTATTTTCATTGTTTAGCTATTCGCTTAACTAATAGCTTTTTATCCGTGAATACTGTACCTGGAAATAGCATTTTATTCGTAGCTGCATATAGCCACATCGATTTTAAAATCCTTCAGGTGGTGGTCCTTCAGGTGTTATAGTTTACTGGTTGTTGGAAGTATATGTCTTATTCTCCATCCAAAGGAGCGTCGTCACCTGGAATTCATGTATCACAAGAACATGTTTAATTGGTTGTACCTGAGCTAACTAGGTATGTTGGGTATGGTGGATAAACTGATAACTTACTTGAAAGAAATTTTCATTCTTCACGGTGTATTGAGTGAGTAGAACATCCGCGTAGGAATCGAGAACAAGCACCGTGTGGTTAAGTGAATGCATCTAATCAAAAGTATACATTATGTAGATGTGTCATCCCATTGGTGGTAACAACGCTTGGGAAAAGATTTCTTATGATCCGGCTCGTAGCCTCAGGCCAAGATACCAGGTTATTGATAATGAATAGTTCTTAAACATTCTTTGTTTATTTTGTCGACCCGTTCGACACTTGGGTTTTAACGCTCATTATAACAAGCCTAGGGGTCAAAGTTTTGGTATCACGGAAACCTCTTGCACGCACATCTCTTGCCTTGATTATACCTTCCAGCTCTGCGGACGAAGTTGGAAAGGGGGGTCTTAATTAATGTGGACTTTTGGTCAATAAAATGTTTCGAATTTGCGAGCCTTTGATTCTAAGAGTTGGATAACTTTTACGATCGAATTTCCCTGGTCTTGACTAATATTGGTAATCGATGGATAGTAATAAGGTGGTCTCTCCAAAGAAGATCCAATCTGCTCATCGTCGTAATCGTAAGAAATGTGTACTGGTGGATACCAACTTATCATCCACAGCATTAATTTGGAGTAGACCGGTAATTTCATTTCAAATTTAAAATCTTTAATAAAAGGAAAATAAATCGTAATACTTATAAATTAACAGTGAACATAATTAATGGAATATAATAATTAAGATCGACACCAACATTAATCATTGAATAATATTAAATATTATGCCCCATTGTGGTCAAGTATTGGTCTCAAGCCGACTCAAAAGGCACTAGGTAAGCAGAATATATCTCTTGTTTCCAAAATCGAAGAAATTATCTAGATGCTCTAAAAAAATCAATTTCAAACACATAATCGCTATTCGCTTAACCCTAATTGGACCACGGTGTCACTAGTGTCACCGAGAACATCTTAGGAATTTCACAGATGTCCTAAAGTGTCTCAAGATTAACTCGATTTGAATTGCAATTTAAGAATTAATGGATTAAGTTGAACTGCTTGAACCAGTTTTTTGTAAATTATAAGTCAAAAAATAATTTTATAGAAAAAAAGTTGGAAACATTTTTCATCGATTTCTTAGGGAATTTTTGTCATAAGTCTATTTTGAAACTTCCAATAGCCCAAAAAGATAAATTAAAAAATAAATAAATAAATAATAGTGATAAAAAAGTCAAATAGCAATTTAATTTTGGTTACTCTACTGACACTTTGGGACAGCATTGGAGATCCAGAGATGTTTTCGGTGACACTAGTGATACCATGGTCCAAATAGGGTTAGACACCGATTCAAAGATTATACAATAAAATAATTGTTATTTTATTGTATTACATCTATTTTATTTAATTGATTTTATTTCATTATATTTTTCATTTTATTACAATAAAACAATCGCTTTATACAATAATACATTTATTTTATTGTATTACAATAAAATAATAGCTATACGCTTAAACACCGAGTCAAAGATTATACAATAAAATAAATGTTATTTTATTGTATAACATTTATTTATTTCTTTATCACATTTTATTTTATTACATCTATATTATTTTATTGTATTACAAAAAAATAACTGTTAATGTCAGATCAACGGTTATAGTAGGTACTGCTAACACATGATGTGTACTACATATCTACCTCTCTCTAAATTACAAGATTAGCTTTTTGAACTGAGACCTTTAGAATGAAGCAGGATATTTCATCAAGAGTGGACGGCTGTGTAGTATGTGGAGGACGTGAATAGGGCTTCTAGTGCAATATGAGGTCGAGGATTAAGAGCGAAGCCTGAGTTCATCAGTCTCGTGAGGTACTGATGAGTTACATTGATAGCATGGAGGGATAGGTGTGCTTGTGGAACAGAAGCTGAAATAATTGGTTCAGTGTGAAGTCTTCATCATACAGTTTCACGGCGGAAATCTTCGATGCCTACCCAACATGACGTTCAGCCACGTCTGCCAAGTATGAAGTTTTTTGAGCCTCGATGCAACACACAACTATAATAACGTGATAGAAGATATACTTATTTAACACTCTTGTTCTATCTAATAATGTAATAAATATAATAATGTTTATAATTTCTAGGTCTGTCTATGATTTGAAGTCGGTGATTGGCTTTCTTCGACTGAAGTTTTTATATTTAACACTTGTTCAGTCCAACAGCTTCAGTTGAGGAAGGCTAATCACCTTCCTAAAATTATGGAAAATAAACAAATACTTCTTTAACATGACTTGAATACATGAGCATTACGTAACATGATCCTCCCACCAAAACCTGTCGTCTAATAATATTTGTCTAATTCCTAGAAAAGATATGGATCATGTTTCTACAAATCTACATCTATAGTTCTGCTTTGAGGATTAATATGCCTATTTGATAATGATATCGCCTATATGCCTGTTTGAAGTCATTCATGCAATTCATCAATATTACCTTCCATGGTCTAAAATATGTCTTTCCAATCCTTTAGCCTACCAAATTACGTAGCTTCATCATCTGCAAATAGATAAAGTTTTCCCTTGACTAGCACTCTGCTGTAACCGTTGACAGAGAGGAGTAATAAAGGGCCCAACATACTTCCCTGGGATAGGTACACTGTACTCGAATACAGTTTCAGCGCTCTGTTCGCTCCCCACAAATTAAACACTTTCTCACTCTAAAGACCACCCTTGTTTCTTCACTAAAATGATAATTTATCCACTAAAATGAGCTTTTGGCATTATTTTTCATCAAACCATTCATCTCTTTTTTTACTTATTAGGGTATAGATATAAACCGAGAGAGAAGTTCCTAATATTGTTTGATAAAACTAGGAAAACGGTGCAAATCTTCAGACTTTGAGTTGTATGCATCTCAGAATAGAATGTGACAATCCCTCTTTTTCCAATGCAAACCCCTGAAGTATTCTCACGGATTGGGATTTAAGATGGCCTGAATATACTTGCATGCATAAATAAATTGCCTTCCTCCCTCAGCAAAGGGTTGACCCGTTTCTATTTAGATAAACATGAGGATTAAGGACGTCTTCTTAACCCATTCAACCCCGAGCCTGATACGCGCTCCTACCCCATGGCCCATGCTGCGGAATGCGAGGAATGGGAGAACTGGAGGGGCCATGCAACAGGAGGCTGGTAAAGGCGCAAAACAGCTGATTTCCACAATCCATCGTGTTATCTTGGTAGAGCAAAGGGTGCTAACGGGAAAACTGCCAGGCCAAGGTTATACAACCTTCCCAGGCCTCAGCCAACATTTTTGAAGAGATAGAGGTAACCTGTGAGCCATGGCATCATATGCTGTCACCGGGCCGACCGAAATTCCGCCCTGACATCATATGATGTCATCGGGGTTGAATGGGTTAATGGATGTTTCATGTGTGCGTGAGTGTAATGTTAGGTGAGTAAATATCGCGGTGGCATCATCTGATTTCGACCAGAAATCAATTTTTAGAATGAAAATAATTACCTACCTATGTTGGGAAGTGCTTTGACATTATTCCACCCGGTCCACCGTGAATTAAGTCATTACCGCTGGCTTAACAGTTAGTTCAGCTCATCTTCAACGTCTTCATTAGGGTTTTACAAGTTGTCCATATCGTCATGAATAATAATTAACTATTATATGAATAAATGTTGCCGAACATCGATGGAAAACGCGTTAGATACCGCCAAAACTGGAGTACCGTTGTTTTGAAGTGGGCATTTTAACGTGGTCCGTCCAAAGTGAACTAGTTCTCTCCACTTTCGGAAGCTTTCCCTCCGCCTACGCAGTTATGGTTACCAATTTTAGGTTAATTTAATTAATGAACCTTTAGAATTGAGCAGGACAATGACCTTCAACCCCTCAAAATAATTTCCAATTTCACGTTTCAATTGACATTGTGTTTGACAATCGAATTGAAAACAATACCGTCCTTCCGCCGTACGCGACACTTGCCGGTTACCATGGACGAAAATGTGGTATACATTCCATTATGGTATATTACATCATAATGGAATGTATACCACATTTTTGTCCATGGTAACCGGCAAGTGTCGTTAATGTACACCACATATTACGTGGTATATAGGTTCCAATATGAGGAATAATTGTGCCAAAAATCTCTCAGTTGTCGACAGTTACTTCTGGGGGATGAAAACTACGGACATTTTCGATAGACCCCACTCTTTCAACTATATATTGGTCTGTATATGGTCTTTTCAAAAGTTTAATGACCTTTGGAATAGAGCATGAAGAACATATTGTACCCCCCTATTCCATAATCCGAAAATCGAATCGAATAAAAAAACGCAGCAAATTAATGCACAAAGGTTTATTATTTTTCTATATAGATCAATCGTCTGCAAAGAACATGGCTTTGCCATTGTTACTACCAACCAACTTGAAGAAAAATATCGATCGCATTTCGGTCAGCTAGCATTTGAACGGAGATTCGGCCTCGTTTGCGATTCACACTCGTGTTTCTGATTTATCGTAAGTCCAACCCTTAAATTCTCGTAGGGAACGAACGGGTTGTCCTCTGCGTGGTCTCAAAAAATTCTGTACTATCCTAAATTCATGGAAAAACAATACCTTTATATCAAAATTTTTTGAGCTAGGGCATTTTCAAAATTTCAAACCTTATTTTTCAACCCTTAGAAGTGACCTACATCAACCAAAATCTTCAGAGCACAACTAGACCCCAAATGGAGCCTACATACCAAATTTCATCAAAATTGGTCAATGCTAAGTGGGGAAAGTGCCGCGTACGGCGGACGGACGGCTAAATTTTTATTCGATTTTAGGATTCTACGTACCTTGAAACGTAAACCAACAAATTTTGAGGGGGTTAACATATATTTTTTCTTGGTCGATTCCAAGAAAAAAAATTATATTATTGTTTTATTGAAAATAATAAACCAAAATTTCCGTCCGTCCGCTGTACGCTGTAACCCCAGTTCTTCAGTACTTTGCCCAGTTCCCGTGGACTGATTTAAATGAAATTTGGTACATACCTTTTTCCAGTGAAATTCATTATTTTTCCGACCAACTTACGTAGAATCCGAAAATCGAATAAAAATTTAGACGTCCGTCCGCCGTACGCCGTACGCGGCATTTTCCCCACTTAGCATTAACCGATTTTGATGAAATTTGGTATGTAGGCTCCATTCGGGGTCTAGTTGCGCCCCTAAGATTTTGGTTGACGTAAGTCAGTTCATCAATGAATTTTGAAATTTTGGCAACGCCCTAACTCAAAAAATTTCGATGTCAAGGTATTGTTTTTCCTTCAATTTAAGCTGGCCAATTTATAGATTCTATAGAATTTTTAGAATTTTTTGAGACCACGCGGAGCTGTGTAGGACAAACCATTCGCTCCCTACCAGAATTTAAGGGTTGGACGTACGATAAATCAGAAACACGAGTGTGAATCGCTAAAGAGGCCTAATCTCCGTTCAAATTACAGCTGACCGAAATGCGATCGATGTTTTTCTTCATGTTGGATGGTTGGTGGCTTCGCAGATGAGCGAACAATATAGAAAAATAATAAACCATTGTGTAATAATTTGCAGCGTTTTTGGTTCTCCATTCCATCAACAGCTGATCAGAAGCATCGTTTTTCTTTTCTTCGGAAAGGGATTGATTTTCCTTAGCAATCAAAACCAAATTTCATCATGAAGACACATACAGCCCTCGGATAACAGTACTATTACAAGTAGAAATTTTCCGTAAAACGTTGATATGGTTGGTTGGTGCTATTATTGATTTTATTATGCTGAGCTAGAATGGCTATAATGAACAATGGAAAAGCAGTGTCCTTAGCCTGTGAGTGATCTATACAGCAAATAAATCTTCAATGAATGAACAGCTTGCAGTTTTTTCACTAAATTTGACCTTTTTTCACCGGTATCAGTAGATATATTTTACGTCAGTTGATATTTAATTACCCATCACATACACAAACATATACGTGGGTCATTTCAAAATTTGGGGTTATTTCTTGTCACGCAGCTTTTGTGAACACTCTATTTGTCTTGGAAATTCAGAATTTTTCCAGGGAGATACAGCAGATTGGTGTCTACAAAGATCACATAGAATGAATTTCACTAATCAATTAACTCAGATAATTAAAAATCATGAATGATCCCAATTCTCTCTCCCTACACCTGTCACAAAGGGTAGGTTGGGAACTTTGAAATTTTTTGGAGAACTCTATATTCATATTTTAATTTAAGTAAAAAATGTTTTGGTCCAGGATACTCTCCTCTTCAGGAATACATTAGAAACGATCGAAAATTCCATGAATTGGAAGGGTTTTTGCTATGTTTTGATGCTGTCACAAGGTTTTATTCTCTCTCCCTACAATTTTTTTGAAATGCCCGCCCACTCCTGGAAAACGATTATTTTGTGTCATGAAAAACAAAAGTGAACACTGCTGCAAGATGGCTTCCGAAGCTACTGAAGTTTTTTGAATTTCCAAGCTCCCAGTTGTGTGGGTTATGTTGTGAAGTGTTGAAGCTTTGAGAGTAGGTTAATACTTTCTCCATCCCTACAACCACCTCACTCATCAGGGTAAGTGTTCAACTAAGTTTAATTAAACTCAAATTACAATTATGAATGCCATAGTGTTATATATTTTTTCTAACGTTCAGAATCAATAATGGTGAGGCCAGTAGAGAGTGATAACCTCACAAATCTCTCTACCTACAACTTCTGGGAAGAGGCTGGTTTGTAGGAAGAGAGATGGAATTGCAGGGAGAGAAGTTTTGCTCATGGTTCACCAAGATAATGGTTTAAATTTGAGCTCTTGGTGTATATTCTTGGTATTAGTAGTTATCCATAGGTTACATCAGTACTAATTACAACAACATATTTTGTGCAGAAGTTCTAGTCAACCTTAGATGAACCGTCTACGTGTGCTGTTCCTTCTACCTCTACTGGACTTCCAGCTTCAGCTAAACCGCCTGTGCCCGAAACACTCACTCCAGGAATGTTCATTTTGGCCAGCTTGAAGAGCGAGTCCAAAAAAAAAATTCTATTAATAACTATTAATTAATCCGGGGGTGATGATTTTCATAGGGGACCATCTACAAGGCAACCCGTACAATCCCTGAAAATTTCATCAAAATCGGATGAGAAATGTAGAAGTTATGGCTGTGGCAAGGATTTCATGACAGACAGACAGACACGGAACCACAATTCTTCAGGAAGGTCTGAAACGTAAAACGCGAGTAGAAATTTTGATTTTGGAGAACATATTTTTTTCTACCTAGAAAAGTGAAAACAAAGCTTCCGCTACCTTGGTAGATTCGGAAGGAAAACATTACGCCCTATCACTATGTTTACAGCAACGATACTATTAATGACGATGGTACTATTGTAGTAAAAAATGGATTACGGCGTTTCCGGGGATCCATGCACAGTTTGAGGTTAATGACAATGATATTCGAGTCATAAATACAGGAGATTTTGTTCAGATTCCCAGTTCCCATTAGTGCAGTTCCCATTAGTTTGACATTTTTGGATTTTTGATCCTTACCTCATTTTATTTTAGTTAGGCTCTGATTCCCGAATGTTGGACACTATTGGTTTATTATTTTCAATAATGAACCTTTGGAATCGAGCGTTTTTGTAAGAATTTCATTATTAAGAAACTGAGTTTCCTAAGTATTATCAAGAAACCGAGTTACCTATGTATTACTTAGAAACTGAGTTAGTTGTTGTTGTATGTATTACTAAGAAAGTGAGTTACCTAAGCATTATTAAGAAAATGAGTTACCTATGTACTATTAAGAAACTCAATAAACTATGGGTTCTCAAAAGTTTTTTCAAAGCCGTTTACATTTTTAAGAGTTATCTGAACTATTTACACCGCTGGGTCATATAATTCTGACTTTTCCTTAACCCACATTTTACGGAAGATTAGACTGATTGAAAGACTTGAAGAATCTGATAATTCTGATGTACCTAGATTATAGCTTCGGACTGTGATTGCGATAAATAAAAAAGACTCTCCTAAACTAAGATTCTCGTATTTTGAAGGAATAAAAAGATTTCATGAGTTCAACTCACACTTGGTTTTCTCTCTCCCTACAATGTTTTATCTCTCCCTACAAAGTCGAAATTATGGAAGAAAATTCAAAATTCTATAAATTTGAAACTACTTGATAAAGTGTGCGCCCACTTCAGGATCTGCCTCTGTGGTCAAAACAAAGGACGTTTACGGGAGAAAAAACATAAAAACTTCAACAATAATTTATGGAAAAGTTCGAGGACAAAATAACCCCAAATTTTGAAATGACCCACCTATGAATGTATGCTTCAGTCTTGAAGTGTTCAGATACTTTCTAAAATATTAAAAAAATTGTGGAGTTAGATCTACGGAGTGTCATGGAACCATAAAAACTTTTAGACAGCAAAAAGGAACTAATTTTCAGTGATAGCGTTGGTAATTTCAGTCTAATTTCAAAGCCAGGGTTCGGTTTCTACGGATCCAAATATGGACAAGAAGCACGGCGTTGGTGCGACGTAATGAGAGCGTTTTGGACGCAATTACGGTTCCTAGATGTGGCAGTAGCTGGCGATAATAATAGAGTTGAGGTTGTTCTTCTTGCGAGGCTCAGGATCTTCCTGTGGAAATCGGATCGAGAAGGCGCAGTTATCTTCAATTAGGTAACCCGCGCCGCATGCCTCGAAAAGGCGTCAGAGGACCGTCCCTAACGACCGTTTATACTTTTGCTCCATCTCAGACCAAACCATTACCCGAAGAACTCGAATTTCTCGTCAAAAATTTAAGGGGGGGGGGGGGAGAAGCTCTAGAAGGGAAGGGACAGTCCCTAATTATCACGGTTTGGGTACCAACTCACAATAATTGGGCCCCAAAAGGTACTAGGATACTCAAATCGAAAATCAAAATCTAGTGACTATGTTGGAAGGTTTGATTGTGACCAACAACTTTGTTTTGTTAGGACCTCATAAAAACTGAGTGTCCTTATGTATTTGATCTAGGAAGGAGCTGAACAACACTCAACAGCCGTTTCTCACCTTCCTGAAACAAATCAGTAAAAAATCCATGGGTGAATGTCTGTTTGCATGCGATAAAATCTTTTGTACTCTACTCAGGTCTCAACCAGCTTGCAAGGTTATTTTTTTGTTCGGCTTGTATATAGTTGAGCACTTAGCCGGAATTTAGCAATCTTCGTTTTTACTGGGAGAAATGGAAGGTACTATTATTGTTATTTTTTCAAAGGGTGCAAACAGACTTGAGTGTACTTTCCAGTCCGCAATTCTCAAACGATTTGCGTGTTACTTTTTTGTTCGACTCAGACATCTTCCCTGAGTATGGCAGTTTTACCGAAAGGGGGTCAATTGGAGGATTATACTTCAAACGTATCATTATTAAAAAAAAAAAAATCATTATATACATTTCATTATTCTGGTGCCTATTTAGGCTTACTAATTGAGTGTTGTTGCCCGGGGAAATAGTAAAATCTGACCATAGATATTAGGACTTTTTGAGCAACATGGAACTATGCGCAACTGTTCTCAACTTTTGAACGACTGGATGTTCTAATGTTAGTACTCTACGTTTATACAGTATGCTTTACGAAAGGGAATATATACGAGTATTGACTGAAGTGTGAACCCATGCTCAGTCGTACACAACTTTTAATCCGTAGTATTGCCTTTGATGGGCATTTTTGCATCGTGCTCATAACATTCCTAACATCGATTTTAACCAAAGATTGGCAAGGTAACTGCTATTTAAAAAAAACGCTTAGTTAGTTGGACAGTAAAACTATCAAGGCGAGGTGGATAATTATAGAGTATTCAATTCGGTGAGACTATCATTCTGGGTGGCTATAATTCTGCAAGACTCTTGAGACTACAAATCACAAAAAAAAAGTCTTGAACACTTGGATGAGCGAGCGAACCAAGCAAGCATGCTAGTTAACTATAAATCCACATTTATCGATTAATAGTGGATATGTACCAACAATTTATTCTACTCCTAGTAGGCATCTACGAGTACAGTCCTACAAGAAACATACACTGACATCAAAGATACTAATACCATTGACTGTTCTACACACCGTCCAGAACTTCAAAAAGAGAGAAAATTTAGCGTAGCTTATTTAGATTAGAGGCCATTAAAAAATTCACGGGGAGTATGAAGTTACACTTACATCAATAGGGCCTATTTCACAGGAAGTTTTCAAATTCCTGCAAATTAATTTAAAATTAATTAAATTAAATTTTCAAAACGCTGCAAATTATTACACAATTGTTTATTATTTTTCTATATAGATCACTTGTCTACAAAGCCACCAACCATCCAACATGAAGAAAACCATCGATCGCATTTTGTTAAACTATAATTTGAACGGAGATGAGGCCTCTTTTGCGATTCACACTCGTGTTTCTGATTTATCGTACAAAACCCTTAAATTCTCGTAGGGAGCGAAAGGTTTGTCCTACAGGGCTCCGCGTGGACTCAAAAAACTTCTAAAAATTTTATACTATCTTAAACTGATGAAAAAACAATACCTTTATATCAAAATTTTTTGAATTAGGGCGTTTTCAAAATTTCAACCCTTACTTTTCAACCCTTAGAAAGTGACCTACATCAACCAAAAGCTTTGGGGCACAACTAGACCCCAAATGGAGCCTACATACCAAATTTCATCAAAATCCGTCAATGCTAAGTGGGGAAAGACCCGCGTAAGGCGTAATTTTTATTCGATTTTTGGATTATACGTACCTTGAAACGTAAGCCAACAAATTTTGAGGGGTGTTAAACTTGTTTTTTCTTGGTCGATTCCAAAGGTTCATTATTTAAAATAATAAACCAGAAACATTACAAATATTTAAGAGCACATTAATTATATCAATCTATATATCAAGGTTTATATACCTTATACGATATATATCCGATGTGACGGAAGATATTGGTTTAAGCACCTAAGGCCGAAAGCAGTTCTCGAGGGACTGCCAATAAAAGAACCGACCGTGATGAAATACACCGTCCGTGATACATATTACCAGCACGTGTGGTACAGTAAATCAAGTAACCGCTACATTTTCAAGGAGCAGGTTTCTTCAGAGGATGTATTTGTTTTTTCCTTCATGGTGACCCAAGCGGGTCCCCCTCCGGCGGATTCTTGTCTCCCCAACTCATATTTCAATGGTGCGTACCGGAATGATGGACGACATCAATAAGTCGGATGAAGACCAAACTGCAAGTTCGTTCAGTGACAATTCTCACAAATTATTGAACATGCTCGTCATGTCAAAATTAATCGAGTACAATTCAATTGTAAAAGAACATAGAAGCGCTTTAATAGTACCTTTAGGAATACCGGAAGACGGCCATCAGCTTGAAACAAACCAGTTTTTCTCTTTATACGCTGTTATGGTACAACGATGTTTTCCTGATGAAGCAAAGGATGATTATCATATCACTTCTTCTTTAAGTGACCAACTACTATTTTGAGGTAATCTATCAAAACTAAGAAACTTTCAGCAGCTATGTACTATCTATGAATGGCTTATATCGGCTGATTTTAGTTTAATTACCAATTAACTACTGTTGGTATTTTATTATTAATAAAAACTTTCGGAATTGACCAAGAAAAAAATTGTAACCCCTCAAAATTTGTTAAAAATAAAAAATAAAAAATTTCTCGTCCGTTTGCCGTACGCGGCACTTTTCTTAGTTTCATGGACCGATTTTTATGAACTATGGTATATGGGCTCCATTTGGGTTCTAGTTGTGCCCCGAAGCTTTTGGTTGATGTAGGTCACTCGTAAGGGTTGAAATCTTTAAAACGTCTTAGCTCAAAAAATTTTGAGATTAAGGTATTGTTTTCTCTTCAATTTAAAGACAGGCGAGATATCTATACAGACAAATAATAGAGCTTTGTGTAATAATTTCCTGCGTTTTTTAAAAATCCAACAACCGGTTCTCACAATCTTGAACAATATAAGGTGAAAGTGGACTAACATTGTCTCTTTACCACCAATTATTTTGTAATAGTAGTACCTAGTTTTTGATTATTTATTTTCGTTTCAAGTTCAAATTATATGTCTTGTTACGATACGACTCATCATTTATTGTTACTTCTTGACAAAATAAAAGTCGATCAAAAGTTTCGCATAACCCACCCAAAAATGGTTTTTAAATCTTCCCTATGAATTCTTCTTACCTATGAATCATTCAACAAAAACCTCTGTTCCCGAGTAGCTTATTGACATATATGTCAATATATGTGTGTATGTCAATATATGTGTATATTAAAATTAAAGGTCTTATTACATATATATATATATAATAAGACCTTTAATTTTAATATACTCAAATGGTCCGTGAATCACTCAGTCGGAAGTTAAGTAAATACGGAAGAATATTCCCAAAATCAGGAACCACGTTTTAAAACTATTTTCACAAATTGTCGACACTTTTAACAAACCAAAATGAAATCTGTTTGAAACGGCGCTTTGAAGTCCGTCAAAAATTGTAATTTCTTCCATTTGATGCAATTTCAAATTAGTTAAAATGTAATTTAAAATATAAATTTCATTAATAATAAAAATAATAACACTAATTAAATAGTACTCGAGATGTCAAGTACACGAGCTCTAACAGAGAAAACTGAAGCTTTCATTAGAAACTAAACATACCTTCTCTCTGAGAAAGTTTATTGGGTCATAGATAAGTCTTATGAGATGAATACACTCTTATAAAGTATATTGTATAGTACGTCTTACATAGTATGTCTTATATAGTATATAGTATGTCTTATATTGTATAGTTCAAAATGCTGTATATCATCACACAACGATTTAATTTTTTTAAAGGTAAAATAACGGAGTTTCCATCATGGATGTTAAAATACTGTTCAAATTTGAGGCTCGCATCCCGCTAGAAATTTGATGGCGGATGAGGGGGAGGGGGGGAGTCAACTATTTCTAACTCATAATACAAATTAAACTGACTTGAGTGAAACAGTTTTTTGCAGGAGGAAGGCAAATAAAAATGCGTAATTTATCGCTCACCAATTGGTTTAAATTGACTTAATGCTTATCCAATGGGACGTCCCCTGGAATGCATGCATTACTAAACAATATGTTTAAATTTGGTGGGAGCCTGGATAGAAAAGTATTTAGGCGAATTCACGAGTCTGATACTCCACATCCACGACATTGGTATCTACCTAAATTGATTCGAGGGCTGATATCGGAATTTCTGGAAATGGTCCATGATAAGAAGATTGGAGGAGAATTCTACAAATCGAATGGCCATTTTCCGTTTTTTCTCTTCTCTGACTGAAAGTGATGAGCAAAAATAATAAAGCCGGCACTTAATCAACATTGAAATGGGAACCTGAAATGGAAAAATTAATTTCCGCTCCATGATTCGCGTTCCTTTTCTACACAACGTCTTCAAACACTGTAATCACTTTTTTTATGATACAAATGTAAAAAATTGATCAACGTTTGTTATTTATTTAATACCAATATTATTTATTCCTCTCCGAATGGAGAAACGCCATGAACCGTATTACCTACATTGTACGTTTGATGTTGAGAAACATATTTTAAGCGTCTAAACACACATGAAAAAGCACCCAGTGATACGAATAGCTTTAATTGGCACCATTTTCAGTCAAACTCTAGCGCGTATTTCCAAGATCAGAGAAAAACTGGAAGATGAAGGAAGAGAGAATTTATGAGGAAGTCAAAAGCCACTCAAATCGGTAAAGGACTTTTCTAACTGAACTTGACAAGGAACTCAAGAACCTTATTATCGAATAGCGATCTTGTTATGTTTGAGATGGTGTTAGCATACGATTCAAAACTGATCGAATAAAAAGTCAATAAATGTCAACCTTGTGAAGTGATATCATATTATCTACTGTAAGCTGTGTTATTTGTTCAAGTACTCGTCATACATCCCAGTTTTTTATGCTCGCTTTTATAGCTCCTTGGCATTCGTGACAGGAGAAACAAGTCTTGAGGGTTGAATTATAGTTTATTGAACAATCATAACACGTTTTCTGCAAGTCATTCTACAAAATAAAGTGTGTCGTCGGGAGCAAGTTCACTAGTTTCCCTCAAGCCAAAAAATTCTTTCTCAATCTCCAATGTTCTGGTTGTGAGCGATTTGCGTTTAGCCTCCCAGTTTCGTGCCGATTTCGACCCGCCGCACTTTAACCCTTACTTAGAGGGGAATTGTCGTTGCTCTTTTCTAGGACGTCCCACAGTAAGACTTGGGCGTCCTTATGCGATTAATCTGGGGTAAAGTTGGACAACACTCAACAGAAAAAAAAACAACATACTATTCCGTTTTAGACCATTCTGAATCCATATCCGCAAAAAACCATAGGTGTATGTCTGTGTGTGTGTGTTGTACACTGCCCAGGCCTCAATTTCCAACCGAATTTCGTGATTATTGCTTCCGAATCTACCAAGGTGTTGGTGGTTTTCACTTTTCAAGGTTGAAAAAAAAAAATTCTCCAAAATCGAAATTTCCACTGCGTTTTACGTTTCTGACCTTTATGAACAATTTTGGTTCCGTGTCTATCATGAAATCCTTGCAACCGGCATAACTATCCGAAGTTATTGTCCGATTTCGATGAAATTTTCAGGGATTAAGCGGTTTGGCGTGTAGACGGTTCCCTATGAAAATCATCACCCTCTGACTGATAGCAGCCGCTGCGCATGCGCAATCGTGAATTCCTTGTAACAGCCATTACTTCCTGTAGCAGAGTGTTACAGTCCACTTTATGTTGTACCTAAACGTACTTCGCAGAGAAAAAAAATATATTCGTGTTTTTCGTTGAGATCACACAAGCAAGTGAAAACTTTATTTCGGGAATGTCGAAACCAAGATAAACATAAATAATAATAACGTTGCAGTGACCCGTGATCACAACTCTACAACACTTCCACATTTTCTATCCAATTCTGATGAAATTTACAGGGATTATGCAGATTAGATTGTAGATGGTCCCCAATGAAATTCAAGGCTTTAAAATTGACAGTAGTCTCTGCGCATGCGCAAACGTAAAATCATTGTAACAGCCATAACACTTACATTTTTCATCCGAATTTGATGAAATTTTCTTGGATTGTTCAGATTGGCGTGTAGATGGTACCCTATGAAAACCATCTCCCCCAGATTAAGGGCCTTCGTGAGTCAATGTAATTTTGTATGATCGTTGATGTACCTTTTCTCGACAATCACTCGAGGTAATTTCATGATTTTTTTTTTATTCTGTACAGTCACATCCCCTCTCCAAACTGACATTTTTTTGTCCTTTCCACTCAGCAATTCAATTTATGGGACGAAGGTTCCCACACCCTCATTTTTGAATTCACACTCATTTGTTTTGAGGTTAGAAAAAACCGGATTTGAGGTTGAAAAAATGTCAATCTATTCAGCAACTGTTCCTCTAAAGAACAAAAAAAGAATCAATTCGATAAGTTGAACTCAGCCGAAGAAAATGTTCCTAACCTGCGCGAAAACATAGTTTTGATAAAACGGCGAAAGAAGTTACCTACCTCGAGTCTCTGATCTCAGCTCTGGTTTCTTATCGCAGCGCGCGCGGCGTTGATGCCGAGATTTGTTCTACTCATTGCTTTTCATCAACTTGTGAATGAAAATAAAAAGAAGAAGAAGAAGAAGGATAGGTTTCAGAGGTTCAGGTAGTGATAAATTGCCGTCACTTGATATTTTAGCGTGACTGCATTCCTTGTGTTTTCGCATTTTCATTCTGTTACTTTTGAAGATCGCTACTGTTGTTTTCATCCTCGTATATTGACTTTTCCGTGTTCTCGATTAGGTATAACAATATCATACCTCGAAGTGGTTCTAAAGTTTTCAAAAAGAGGCAAAAACGAAGAAGTTCACGAAAAAATCTGGATGAAAACTTCAAAAAAGTCGATGATAAAGCTGGCCCTTCCTACGCTTCTGGTGCGCACTAACTTATGACAATGACATTCGTAAATATTTTTGCCTTTCACCTCTTGTATGAAGTTACCAAAATTATAAATAATTGATTTTTCAGAAGTGAATTTTCATTTCCATGTTCGTGAATCCCACCCTGTCAGGCAGTAGGAGGGTTAGGCATCTAGCGCTCAGCAGACTGCCCAGCTCTTCCGGCTTATTACTTTCAATTTGGGACCCCTTTGGTTTCTGGAACCCCATAGTGTTGCATATCAAACTGATCTGTACAAAACAGAGATTTTAACAGTACCAAAAAAATTTTTTTTTTGGTCAACCTATTTTTTGACTCATGAAGGCCCTTAATAGTAGTTGCTGCGAATGCGCAAACGTGAACTCCTTGTAGCAGCCATAATTTCTACATTTTCCATCCGATTTCGACGAAGTTTCTCATGATTGTTCAGATTAGCGTGTAGATGGTCCCCTATGAGGGTAGTGGAAGGTACTTAGAGATTGATGTTTTGAGATTAACTACTATGCATCAGAGCTATGTGCCACACCCACTTGGCAGACTTTTTTGTAGGACGCGGAAATCTATCTAGTTGTGCAATAGGTTGCTGGAATTTCGAATTTTGCTTTTTAAGGGAGGGGTTGGTGGGAAGGGAGGGGGTTAATGCTTTAAAAACGTGTGTTTTTGGGCATATCTGCACAGGCTGTGGCGATTCTCGATCATTCGGAATCTCCATCAATTGGTTGGTAATTGGGAAACCACATTACCACCAGAGAATTTTCCACGGGATCATAACAGATCCCACACAACTCCTCTCGCTAAAATTGGTGACCCCGAGGAACACGAGGATAGAATGCATAGCATTATTTGCCAGTCTAGCGAAAACAAAACAAGCTACCGTGCAAACCTTTGTAATTCCTTAACCCTTTTATTGAGGAGGGGAGTTGTGTGGCGGTTCTCGATCATTCTGAATCTCCATCAATTGGTTGGTAATTGGGAAACCACATTACCACCAGAGAATTTTCCACGGGATCATAACAAATCCCACACAACTCCTCTCGCTTAACAGGCCTCAATTTCCAACCGATTTTTGTGGTTCTTTTTTTGTTCTACGCGGTAATCTATCTAGTTAGGCAGTACGAATTTTACAGTACGGAATTTTGAATTTCGCCTTTTAAGGGGGGAGGGAGGTAATATTCACAAAATATCAGATTTTTCAATATTTCGGTTCCTTTATAGCTTACTAGTTGTATCCAAGCTTTGAAATTCTCATTATACGTTTGTATTTCCATGAATTATTCTCTGTACCACCATGGAACATATTAGTTGTGTCACCATGGTGTCAGGACACCAGAAACCACGTATTTCGTGGGTATTTTTGTATTGCACTTAGAATACGGATGTGAGCTTGTATGGAATGCCTTCCAAAACTAACAGATGAAATTTCAACTTTACGACGTATGACCGCTTTAGTGCCACACTGGCACCGTTGGTGGGGGGTTGAACTCGAATTCGCATGTTGGTTGTCGTAGATCTTGAATTTCAAAATGCTCTTCAAATTCGATGCTCGCATCCCGCTGGAAGTTTTATGATAAGGGGGAGGGGGGAGTCCACTATTTCTAACTCATAATACTAACTAAATTACATTGGGTAAAACGATTTTGTGCAGGAGGAAGGCAAATAAAAATACGTGTTTTATCTCTCACCAACTTCTTTAAATTGACCTAATGCTTATCCAATGGGACGCTCCCTGGAACGCATACATTACTAAACAACTTGTTTTATACGTGAAATCGTACCGCCTAAGCCAAACCATACTTTGCAAAACTATCCTACTTGTTCGAAGCTATTTTATTCCTTTATCAGAGAAAAATTGGATCGTTTTGCAAAAAACGATACCCAAAGTTGAAAAAAGGTAATTTTTTAGGAGACCAGTTTTCTGAAAAGTTTTATTTTTTTAAGGGTGACATTTCGGTGGACTGTTAATTCATGTCATTCTGTATATAGTTAAGATATCTCTGTGAATTATTGTTGTTTCAATGAATTAATTTGGTGCAATGGAGTCACTCATAAAAATGATGACGGAATATCAGGAATAACGAAGCTCGCGTCGGGGCTGGAGTTGCTACCTATCTCCCCTTTCCATCTATATAAGTAAGTTATGGGACCCCGAACCCATGTATGTAGCCCTGCGTCTCATATTCGAGCGCTGGAGCGTGCAAATAAGTCCTCAACTCATTTCGCCCCAAGGCATGTCAACGGTCATCTTCTTTTACTACTGCATCGCTTCAGGAGAGGTCGACGCAGCCGTGATAGAAATCATAACCGCTAGGTCCCCTGGGTCTTTCCCAAGCCTTCGGTATTCCACTGGAATGTATTCAAGAGTTTAAAGCCCGTTCACAACATAGGTAGCTATTGAGTTTAAGGAATCAAATTAAACTTTTTATGGGTAGTGTGACAAGGAGGAACGCGTCACAACTAGCCTGCCGCATCAGTGGCTTGATGGAAAGGAATTATTAAATGGAAATTTGTCGACCATCCAGGAAGAAACTCCGTAATGGCTCTGCTGTAACTATACCTTCCGTGCTTATTTACACGTATCTACAGTGAACAATTATTCATGGACTGTGTAGGGGTATATAAAACCTACCTTCATGCTCTCGTGGGTGCCTTAGTTGGAAACCTCCTTCACTCTTTACTCATCCTCGTTTTCTTCTATAATATTCTACTCAACAGCTTTCGTTATAAACATATTGTTAAGTAATACATGCATTCCAGGGGACGTCCCATTGGATAAGCATTGAGTCAATTTAAACCAGTTAGTGTGCGATAAAACTGTTTCACTCGATGTCATTTATTTAGTATTACAGGCAAGAAATAGTGGTCCCCTCCTCACCATTATCCGCCATAACGTTTCTGGCGGCATGGGAACATTGAAGAGCATTTTAAAATCCATGATCTACGATACCCAACATGCAAATTCGAGATCACTCCCCCCCCCCCCCCCTCGTCCAATGGTGCCAGTCTGGCACCAAAGCGGAAATACGCCGTAACGTTGAACTTTCATCTATTAGTTTTGGTAGGCAGTCCTTCGAAGTTCACATCCGTATTCAAGGTGAAAAAAAAACCCCACAAAATATGCGGTGTCCTGGCACCATGGTGGCACCACTATTAGTTCCATGGTGGTACAGAGAATAATTCATGAAAATCCAGAGGTATAATGAGAATTTTTCCTCAATTTCAAATCTAGGGTACAATAAGTAAGCTATAAAAGAACCAAAATATTGAAAAATTTAATATTTTGTTAATATTATCCCCCCCACTCGCCACCTCCCCAAGCTAATTTTGATACTCTGGTGAAATGGTGCACAACTAGATAGATTTCCGCGTCGAATAAAAAAGAACCACGAAAATCGGTTGAAAATTGAGGCCTGGGTAGAGTACACAAGATTATGCCCAAAAACACACGTTTTTGAACTTTAAGCCCTCCTTCCCCCCTCCCCCCCTTAAAAGGCAAATTTCGAAATTCCGGCAACGTAGTGCACAAATAGATAGTTTTCCGCGTCGAACATAAAAAGAACCATGAAAATCGGTTGAAAGCTAAGGCCTGGGCAGACGACACAAGATTTTGTCACACACACACATACACACACCTAGATATACACCTATGGTTTTTTTTCGCGGATTTGGATTCAGAATGGTCTAAAACGGTTTAGTGTGTGGTTTTTTTTTTCTGTTGAGTGTTGTCCTCCTTTACCCCACATCGATCGCGTAAGGACGCCCAAGTCTTATTGTGGGACGTCCTAAAAACCTGTTTAGAAGAAAAACTTTCCGAAAAATTTAATGAAATGAAATTAATTATAATGAAATATGGTTAAGTAAGTATATAAAGAGTGGTGATCTCGGAATTATATTAATAAAAAATTTATTCCAGCAGTAGCTAAATCTCTGAACATAATCCAATTATCCTTTAACATGAGTAACCTTCTTTCTACACAAGAGAGTATCGAAAGAATCGATTTATAAAATGTTGGTGTAGTTTACATAATAATAACAAGCACATGATACAATGTAGGTACCTACGAAATAAGTTCAGTAATTATTCCACGTGTTCTTTCCAATGCTTTTCTTTTACAATGCCTATTTCAATTTGTTTATTTCCTTCCTGGAGGTAGGTACCTACTCGCATCGGGAGAAATTATGACATTTTTTAACAAAAAAGTTTGAAGTATCGAATGACACTCTTGATATCGAACACTTTTTTTCGACATTTTATCGAAATCAGTATCGAGCTTTCAATACTGTTTTGATGCCAGAAGAACGGAAGTATTGAAATGTCACACATCGTTGATTCAAATGGTTCTGAAGCGAGTACTTCTGAGGACGGCCGGTAAAAATCTCTGTGTCTGCAAGCGCTCATTTATATTAGTCACGTGCGCCACTGAATCAACGATTCTTGCCCGGCACCGGCGGTATGCAGTGGCAACCGCCGGCTTCTGAACGATATTTTATCGTCGCCAATCGGCGGTCGGTTTGTGTGAAAGCTCCCATTCCCTAGGCCGTCCAAAATCGGTATGGGTGCATGGAGCCTTCATTGCCATGAAACGATTTTGGTGAAATTTGGTTTATGGGTTCCATGTTGCGTCACTTTTGAGGAGATCTAAATGGGAGTTGTAATTTTCAAACTCTCTAGATCGAAAACTCTTGATATAAAGAAGTTATTTTTTTACCAATTTTAAATTGAATTGAATTTTTTGGATTGAATGAGACCACCCAGAGTTCCGTAGAATCAACCGTTCGCTCTCTATAAGGAGTTAAGTTTAGGACGTATAATAAATCAGAAGCACGATCGTAAATCGCCGTTGTGTGATAATTTGCAGCGTTTTTCATGTGTTAAGGCTCCAGAAAAGATCCCCCCCCCCCATCTACAAAACCAATTTGGTTTTCAGTATTCAAAGTTATTTAGGTTTATTATTTTCATTAATGAACCTTTGGAATCGAGCAATTTTCAAAAGGCCCTAGCTTGTTTGTGGAGTCTCCGGTAGCCGTGGTCGTTCGCCGACGCGTTTCGGGGCCGAGATAAGAACCGATCTCTGCGGGAAAGATCGTGAGTTCGAGTCACGGTCACCAGGCGTGTATTCGGGCATTTGCGGCTCTCTGCCCCCCTCGACCCAACCTAAGGTGGTGAGGCAATGGGAAGCCATGAGCGAAATCGTCAGAACCAATTCTGATCTTCCCTTTGGAAGACAGCTGATGACGTCCGCGACGCCAGGAATGGCAGTCGGACGAAAATCCAACCTGAAATGTTTACTTTACTTTACGTACTTTACTACTCAACGACATGGTCCAAGTGCTGATATAGGAGGTGGTACTGAGCGCCAGCCGGTCTGAAAGGGTCTATAACGGGATCGAGTTCCAGGATTTTAGAGCTCCATATCCCCCCTTTCCTTCACTGCCCATCAAATTCCTTTCTTAATAACTTCTCCTGCAGTTGATTAATCGCATAAAGATGCCCAAGTGTGAGTCCTAGAAACGAAAGAAATGTGATAATCGTTGATGCAGTATCAAGAGAAGAAATCATCACATTTACTTTTAATTTGTTGAAGTATTGATAACCATGCCGTTTGGTGGAAAATGAAATGTTTCCATCATTACATGACATAGGTACTCAAAAATATTGTGATTCATTTTGTATGTGATGATTCTATTGCAGGACCTGCGAGAGTGTGGAATTTGGAGCTGAGATGGTGTGCGGGAGGATGGGAGGGCTCAGCAGACGGCAGAGAGAGATTTGCAAGTCCTCGCCCGAAGCGATGATTGCCATTGCTGACGGGATCAAATTGGCGATGGACGAGTGCCACTACCAGTTCAACTACCACAGGTGGAACTGCTCGGCCCTCAATAAGAAGCATTCCCTGGGATACGTCATCAGTGTTGGTAAGCAAGATTTTGTAGTGATGAAAGATTACCGGATCTCTAGACAGTTTTTATTGAGAGATTTGTTGACCACTCAAAAAATAAACGTTGAACGCAAAAATACAAAAAAAAGTTTACGCATTACGGAACACATTACGTCTCTTGGCTGTACTAAAAAAAGTTATTATATGAAGGTTAACCCCTGAAAAAACTGAACACTAATTTGCTTAATGTAAAAGTATGACATTTTGTGAAACAGCATAAAGTTAATTTGCGATAAGCCGTGGTGTCAATTGTTCCCTAAAAAACGCTGCAAATTATTACACAATGGTTTATTATTTTTCTATATCACTCGTATACAAAATCACTAACCATCCAATATGAAAAAAAAAACAAAAAAAAAAAAAAAAAAATCAAAAAATAATCAAGAAAAAAAACCAAAATCACCAACCATCGATCGCATTTCGGTCAGCTCTAATTTGAACGGAGATTAGGCCTCTTTTGCGAATCACACTCGTGTTTTGATTTATATACCGGGTGTCCCAGAAGTTATGGTCCACCCTCCGGCATTTCCGTATTTAATTACGTAATAAAATGGGCCCAACGCCATTTTTCATATTTTTTTGTAAAGAATTCAGGAAAAATACTTTTGCGCAAAAAAATTGCGCGCAATCGTGCGCAATTGACACTAACTTTGGTTTTTCAAATGGGAACCCCCATTTTTTATAGCAGATTCAGATTCTACGTCAAATTTCATGAGAAATTCATGCCCGAATCGATTTTTTTCATCGCGTGCAACTGGTACTTTTCGCGCGCAAAGTGACCAGGGTGCGCAAAAGTGAATTTTTTTTCACCCCAAGTGTGGCACATTTTTTTCCATTATTTTTGACGCTGAATCACGTGGTGAGGTCCTTTCTTCGATTTCATCGTTATTTTTCCAAATTTAGAAGAAAAAATAATGTTTTTGGACTTTATTTTCCCTCACTCTTTCGCAATACGGGCTGGGTGGGGACCTGGCTAGATTAAAAATAAATGTCTCACTTCTAAATTAAAAAAAAAAATATTGGAAATAGTGGAAAGTTAAAAAAAATAAAACAAAAAGCGTCTCATCTCAAAATTTTCAAAGAAAAATTAAAAGTTACAAAATCTCCGAAAACTAGTAGTAATAAAAAACTAAGATAATAATGATGAAATTTAAAAATCACAGCAACTGCTCGAAATTACCTCCTTTTGCCTGCAGACAAGTAACAAGTAACTTTTAATTTTTTTAAAGGTTTTTAGATGAGAAGCCTTTTATTTTTTTTTTTACAGTAAAGTAGTACCTACCTACTTTTCAACATTTTTTAAATTTAGAAGAGATGAATTTATTTTTAATCCTACCATAGGCGGTCCCCAGCCCGTGTCGCGAAAGGGGGAGGGAAAATAAAGTCCAAAAACATAATTTTCCCCTCTGAATTTGGAAAAATAACGATGAAATCGAAGAACGGACCTCACCACGTGATTCAGCGTCAAAAATAATGGAAAAAGATGTGCCACACTTGGGGTATAAAAAAAATGCACTTTTGCGCAACCTGGTCACTTTGCGCGCAAAAAGTACCAGTTGCTCGCAATGAAAAAAATCAGTTCGGGTATGAATTTCTCATGAAATTTGACGTAGAATCTGAACCTGAAATAAAAAATGGGGGTTCCCATTTGAAAAAACGAAGTTAATGTCAATTTTTTTGCGCGAAAGTATTTTTCCCGAATTCTTTACAAGAAAATATGAAAAATGGCGTTGGGCCCATTTTTTTACGTAATTAAATACGGAAATGCCGGAGGGTGGACCATAACTTCTGGGACACCCGGTATATATATTTCAATATAAACCCTCAAATTTTTGTAGGGAGCGAACGGTTTGTCCCACAGAGCTCCGGGTGTTCTCAAAAAATTCAAAAAATTCTATAGAATCTTAAATTGAAGGAAAAACAATACCTTTATATCAAAATTTTTTGAGTTAGGGCGTTTTCAAAATTTCAAAATTGATTTTGGAACCCTTAGAAGTGACCTACATCAACCAAAAGCTTCGGGGCACAACTAGACCCCAAATGGAACCTACATACCAAATTTCATCAAAATCGGTCAATGCTAAGTGGCAAAAATGCCGCGTACGGCGGACGGCGGACGGACAGCCAAATTTTTATTCGATTTTTGGATTCTACGTACCTTGAAACGTAAACCATCAAATTTTGAGGGGGTGTTAAAATTTTTTTTTTCTTGGTCGATTCCAAAGGTTCATTATTGAAAATAATAAACCAAAATGGGCCCCGCTTCACCCAAGAGTATTTGGTTTTGATGTTGATGCAATTATTTTACGGATGCCTGGGTAGTTTATGAACTCTAGGTAAAACTAATTAACTAAGCCCGCGTGAGGTAAATATGGAGTGAATGCGTAGAATAAAGCCCTTGAAATGTTTATGCGGTCGCAGGTTGATTCAATTAGTCGATTGGCTTTACCCACACTCCAACTGATATGTATGTGAAGTTCCCGTGGGAATTTAAACCTTCTTGCTGCACTCAATGCGAATGAAATGGCGTTTCAGCTTAACAACTCCGCTGCCTTTTCCCAGAGGTGCAACTTCAGCTTTGACACAGACTAATGCATTTAATTGGATTGGCTATAACTATCGAAGAACATGCGCGCTCGGAGTGATCAATCCGCAGACGGTCTACTACCTTGTACAGGTTATGGGAACGAGCCTAGACACTATAAAACCAATTCATCCAGGCCATAATGAAGTTTAATGCTTCGGTTGGTTCTTGTTGAACATCGTGTAGACTCAAGTCAAGTCTCCCATTACTCTCTGCTCAAGTCCACCAATACTAGCGAGGTGGGCAGTAGAAATTCCACTCCTATTATCACATGGGCACTATAACATAGTATGACACATAAGATGTCTCATTTTGGCAGTCCCTTAGGTGAAATAACATGCAAATTATTGTTATTTTTTATTGTCTTATCACGGTTGAGAACCCTCCCCAAACTACGTTGAAAATAAAACCAAAGAGGACCTCTCTGAACAGAGAAACATTGACTTTGACAAACAAACACTTTGACTAGACAAAACCTGACATCCAGGCAGGTAGTGACATAATTGAGACGGGCATGAACAGACCTGAAAAACCCAGTCATAAAAGGCCTCAAGCGCCTGTAAACAGCGATGGATGTGGATCAGCGATTTGGGCGTTTCTTAGATTTACCTTCATTCACCGTTGAGAATAAATCATGTGAAAAACGAGATATGTTAGAAAAAAGCCTCGTTTTCTTGAAATTTCCATTTTTAAAAGAATTTAAGTACTTCATCATGTTGGGTACTGTAGACCGTGTATCAGTTGTTAGGGCACTGTTCAAATATGGTTCAGCCCAGTGGGCGTAGTTCAGACGCGTGAGCGTGTTGTAGTCGTGTGGACACCTCCACCTACTATCAAAGTTATTTATTTATTTATTTATTTATTTATTTAATACGGGCAAGCCCAATTACATTTTAAAAATAAAATAGTACGTCATTCTACATAAGGGAACGTGAATCTAACTGATATAAATATAAATATAAATGCGGGAATAAATGATGAAAGATTTAAAGAGAAAAGAAAAACAAAAGGGGAGGGGGAAATGAAAAAAAAAAAAAAAAAAAAAAAAAAAAAGACAAAATCTGGTTATCAAATAGTTGGAAATCAGAGTTTTGGAAAAACCACGAAAAGCGTCTGCTCTCACGCTATTATTGGTTCGTAAGGGACCGTCTATGAGCTGTCATGTGCAAAAGTAGGACGTTTGAAAAGATCATCATTTACAAACATTGAGACACATACGCACAAATACGGAACCAAAATTACTCAGATAATTCTGATAAGAAAATTAGGATGACAAATTTTAATTTTGTAGGGAAAATAGGACTGCACTCCGTACAGTATGATAAAAAAGAGGAATATTGTTAGAGCTCTCTTGAGCACTATTAAAACTATATCCGAAGACGGTTTTTTACAAGCGATTGGGTGGATATCTTAGCTTTATTTACATGGGATAAGAGTGAGGTGAGAAAACCATATTGATTCATAGTCTACCTTCCACTAGAATTCTAATACATTTTAATCGATCACTGGAGGAATATACTAGAGGAAAGTCTTTTCATAGTCTTCTTCTTCAATCTAAAGGTTTCCGAGTCGTTAGATAAACGCCCGGAGCTCAGAAAAGGTCAGGTCTTGTTTAGCATGTGGGTCCGCTACTCTGAAAAACAACAGAGTCATTAATTTATCCAATAGGAGTTATCGCCATAAACAAGAACAAATACGAACTGGTTGCACGTATACCATGTTTTATTGTGGGGCTCTGAAAGAGAGGGAATTACGATCAGCCACTCTTGAGGCGAAGACGAGGATGAATGTCACATCAATGAGTCAAGATACCCCAATCATTACATTAATTGTATGCATAATTAATTTACCTCTGGACGGATAATAGTGCCGTGATAGCCAATTTTCATTACGGAGAGTGATTTATTGCCTGAAATACGAGCTTCCTTTGGATTTATTAACGGCTGGCGAATAATTGGTAATTACGTCCGTTCCTCCCACCACTCTTGGAACCTTTTTTTCTGTCAGCTTGGTCGCAGAGCTGCTACTGAGTGCCTCATATCTGATGCCAGATGGTCAAAGCATATTTGACGATCTGTCTTTGAACGACGGTCAGTATAGTGTTTTTGCATTTCTCGCTGACATGACTGCATTCTCACAATTTACTAACCGTGAAATATATAATAGAGTTAAGTGGGTTCCAGATATTATGTTACTTGTACATTTTCTCTGGAAGCTATAGTTTTAAGAGAACAAAAAAAAAAAAATAATAATAAAAGAGCGATTTCAAGATTTTGACTAGTTTTGCTTTTCATACGTCGTTTGCACATCTCAAATCCCCTTAAAAAATGTCATTGGACATCAAAAAGATTGAAAATTTAACGCTCTTTCCAACTGATTTTTTAGATTTGAGCTAACTCTTGAATTGAAGGAGTTATGGTAGATTTATTGAGCAAAGATCAAAAACACGAAAAAAAATTTTAATGTAAGAAAAAAGGCGTTTTGAGTGGGGATATCAAAAAAATATCAGGAGGCACTTTTTGTCGGAAATTAGTTGTAGAACACGTGGGAGAAAGGTCGTGAACCACTCGCGTTACACCCGGTATATTATATACCTACATATGGTTTTTGGAGAAACATCGGAAATCGTTGTATAATATTTCAAAACGGATTTCACTGAAAAGAAATTTCAAAAAAGCCCAGGCTAAAAATTTTGAGTCCATTGAAATAGCATCGTTGAGAATTTGCTAAATTGAAAATTCGCTAAAATCGGAAAATTCGCTAAAAGGTGTTCGGATGGTGTGTTTGTGATGGTTCGGAAATGAACGGTATGCGTAAACTGATAGAAGGTTGAATGACGTCATTGGTTTACTATCCTCCTATTCCTTACCTAAGGCGTCATGAAAATGTACTTTTACTCATTTCGTCCAAAGTACGGATTTTATAGCTGATATTAGGGGTATCTAAGATGCCGAAAAGAAAAGGTTTTCTAAGGTGATAAAGTAGCATTTTATCAATGTCAGAGGTCACAAAGACAAAAGAATTTACACTGAGGTTGTGTGGTTACTCTTCTTCCATCTTTCTTCAGGAATGATCAGGTTCTTACCTGAGGAAGATGGAAGAAGAGTAACGACTCTCAGGAAAGTATGTTGATTCAAATCTAGGAAATAATACCAAAAGATTCGTAACTGTAGAAGTCTGCAAGTTGTTGATACCAGATCACCTTTATAAGCCGAGATTTCGAAACTTAGTCTATAAATCCGAGAAACGGGAGGTTTCATTGGGTCCCTAAGTGTGTATTCGCATACTCGAAGAGACAGTTTCTAACGTTTAAAAGACCGACAGTTTATAACGACACACAGTACTGTGAGTTTATGGGTCAAGTGATCAAAAATCAATTTGTGGAGAGTTCTGTTAGAGAAAGTTGCTCTGATCATGGATTTTATACTACTTCATATTTTAAGGAAAGAAAATTGCACAATAAACAATATTAGATGGAGTTTATTAAAAGGGCGATTCTCAAACTACGGGACAATTTATTTCCTTTGTTAATAAAAAAATTTCTGTTCAACTTTTCTCAAAAAACCTTTTTGTAGTTGTTTTTGTGGTATCACGCCTACATGACACCACCCTAGTTGATCTATAAATCGATCAATTCATGTGCATAATTAATCGATATTTACCTCGAATCGCATTGTCGTGGCCTGTCCCAGAGTCAGCTTTTCAACATTCCCGAATTTTTCTCTGCCAGTGATAACGTTTCACGGTAATTGTTTTCATTCACAATTGTTTAAAACTAGATATTGAACCAATATGCTTGAAATCTGTCGATCATACAGTTACTATACAAGCAATATGTTACTAAAGTTTGCCCCATAGTTTTCTCCTCATTGTCATGACCTATGAAATTTATAAAATCAAATTCTGAGCAACTTAAGGGTTATCATGCATGCTCACACATCAGAACACCTTTATATTAGACTCCCGAAGGTAGTTTTAAAAAATTTAGGGGAAATTGAGAAGGTAAAGTTTTTGAAATTTCCAACTCTAAATTGTCCCGTTGTTTGAGAATCACCCAAAAATATTGAAATTTTAAATTCGAAACAAAAGTAACATTTCACCAATTTTACAAAAGTTTAGGTACCGAAACATGGGTAATAATTAGATGTCTTTAGAAGTGCATTACACTGAATGATGAATCTAAATCGTCACTATCATTAGCGCTGCTGATGCTGGATAGAGCGCTTCCACAACTCAGTTCCATAGCGTTAGATGTGCTTGGTACAGCATTAGGTATCAGTTTTGTGGATGGTGGTCGTGTCAATGAAGTTATCCCTAATCAGATACTGGTTGATGACTTCATAATTTTTTCTGTTGATATGAAAAATGCGAGGATGTGGATTTTTTCCTCTCCACACTTTCCCGCGACTTTAATTTTTCTAAAAGCTTTCTATTCGTATTGAAAATTTCATAGAAAAAAAAGTCGCGGCTAGTCGCGGGAAATTCCAACGGGATTGAGTCAAGGGATAGTGCCAGAAAACATTCATCAAGTGCTCTAATTCCCCATTTCTCCTCTTTTTGAGAAATTCACTATTTATTGTTAAGGTTTAAGAAGAAAAATTGGGAATTATTATTGTGATGATTTTACCGAGTGCTTAGGGGAAATTCATACTTCAAAAATGATTAAAAAACGTGAATAAAGCACAAACTTATGCCGTGACTCGTCATGAAGAGCAATAAGACCCAACTTGTTGATATGACGGTATCCGCACTCATAATGAGCAGGTAGTTCATCGTTAGCGTTTTCGGTGAAATGAGTTATTAACATAAATGATCGCGGAACTTGCCCTTTGGTGATCCGTAGGAGGCTTGTGAGGTCAGGAAACCTATTTAAACGTGCTGAAAGACTATCTGGGGATAGGTTTTTGTACTCCTTTCCAATACTAATAGACGGTCGTTTTTTCTATTTTTTACACATACTCACAGTACTGTGGACAGTAAGAAGGTATCTGACGATGTGACATCCACTTTTTAGGACGTCCCTCAATATGACTTGGGCGTCCTTATGCGATCGATCTGGGGTGGAGGAGGACAACACTCAGCAGAAGAAAAAAAGTAACCATACAGTAATCCGTTTTAGACCACTTTGAATCCAAATCCGCAAAAAAACATAGGTGAATGTCTGTGTGTGTGTATGTGTGTGACAAAATCTTGTGTCGTCTCCCCAGGCCTTAGCTTTCAACCGATTTTTATGGTTCTTTTTATGTTCGACGCGAAAAACTATCTAGTTGTGTACTACGTTGCCGGAATTTCTAAATTTGCTTTTAAGGGGGGGGGAGGGGGGTTAATGCTCAAAAAACGTGCGTTTTTGGGCCTAATCTTGTGTACTCCACCCAGGCCTCAATTTCCAACCGATTTTCGTGGTTCTTTTTTATTCGACGCGAAAACCTATCTAGTTGTGCACTACGTCGCCGGAATTTCGAATTTTGAATTTTAAGGGGGGGAAAGGGGGAGTTAATGCTCAAAAACCGTGCCTTTGCGGGCATAATCCTGTAAAATTTTCCCGGGGGGGGGGGGGGGTTGTGAACTCGAATTCGCATGTTGGGTGTTGCAGATCATGGTTTTTAAAATGCTCTTCAAATTCGAGGCTCCCGCGCCGCTAGAAATGATATGGTGGATAAGGGTGAAGGGGGAAGGACCATTTCTTGCCTATAATACTAAATAAATTACATCGAGTGAACAGTTTTTTCGCTTACCAACTGGTATTAATTGACCCAATGCTTATCGAATGGGACGTCCCCTGGAATGCATGCATTACTAAACAATATGTTTAGCCCTCCTAACAATTGATCGGAAGAAAGTAAATTTGATCAATTAATTTGCCGGTACTAATTGTATGTTTTATTATTGGAAGTGGTTGTGGTAACTGTTATAATGTCATTATAACTTAATGAAAATATAACATTGTTATATTGTCTCAGGAAGTAAGGAAGCTGCTTACACCTACAGCATCGTGAGTGGTGGCGTCTCCTACGCCATATCCAGAGCCTGCAGCAGAGGAGAGCTGTCTACCTGCGGCTGTGACCTAAGCAGTTCCAACGCGCATGCGTCGTGGAAGTGGAGCGGCTGCGGAGTTGACGTCAATTACGGGGTCAAACTTGCGCGTAAATTTCTGGACGCGCGAGAGATCGAATTTGACGCCAGAAGCCGCATGAACCTGCATAACAATAAAGCGGGACGAATGGTAAGTGAATCAAGATATGAGTGTTTCATTGGATTTACTTTGTACAACTAGGTTTGTATTTTTTTTTTCTGTCGACCTTCCCTTAGCAGATAGTTATGGAGAGACTTTTATTATTCCATACTAATGTCAACGTGATCGGATCGTCGGTAGCTCCAGCGCACTGGCACGCCATGGATAAGAAGAAGCTATCTCACAACTTTGGCATAGGTTTTGTGTTGTGTTTATTCCGTATAGCTGGCAAGACGATACTAAAAACTATACTATAGTTTTACTTGGACTATTAGTCTAAAGAAAGAAATAAAAAAGAAATTCTAGAGGATTGAGTCCTCAAACGGTTCTCAATGAATTTCAACGCTGTAGCATATACATTGCATAGATAGTTTACCAACTTCCAAGCTCTTTAAGTTGATTGGGATCACCAGGGAACGGATTCACGAGAAAATCTTTATTTTTCTTTGCGGAGGAGGAGAACTTCGATGATTCATCAGTTTCAAGTCTTTATGATTATTGAATTTCCTTATTTTGCATATGAAACCAACTTTGGAAGTCACTACGAGTAAATTAATGAATATTTTAGGAGTTACTGCATTCAATACCTATTGTTGTATATTATTATGCCTATAATGTACAGTCATTTGCTGAAAAACCAATGTGTAGGTACTCCACATGTTTCCAGGATATTATTCATTTCATTTCAATGTATCTCATTTCTATCGGCTTGTATTCGTATTTTGCAGCGGAAGCATTGTTTTCACTTTTCTAGGTTGACGTTTCAAAGTTCTCCAAAATCAAAATTGCCATTCGCGTTTCACTTTTTAGACCAACCTGAACAAATTTGATTTCGTGTTTGTCTGTCTGTGTCTCGGCAAACCCTTGTAACGGGCAAAACTATACGAAGTCATAGTCCAATTTCAATAAAATTCTCAGGGATTGTGCGGGTTGGCATATAGATGATCCGCTATGAAAATCATAGCCCCCGGGTTGATAGTACTGGTACTACGCATGCGCAAACGTAAAAATCTCGTAACTACCATAACCTCTACAATCTACACTTTCCATTCGAATTCGATGAGATTTTCAGAGATTGAGCGGGTTGGCGTGTAGATGGTGTCTATGAGGGTAGTGCAAGGTACTTGGAGAATTTTGTTTTGAAATTAACTACTATGCATCGGATCTATGTAATCGGGTTAGGCCGGTTTCACATTTCTACGGTTTTATTCGCACGCTTCACGGTCACCGTGAAAAACCTCGAAGACGTCTCATCATTCGTTCTGTTCCAATCAGGTTTGCTTTTGATAGACCATCCCAACCTCACCAGTTGGCCAGTTGCCAGTAGCCATCGCCATGGAAAGAAAACAAGTACCTAGGTAATTGCTATGCTTGCGCTGCTCAGGAGGGTCAAGGGTAGTGAGGGAAGTAATATAAAAGATTGGGTCCATCCTATTCTCACCAAACGCCTGGAATTTAGAGCGTTTCATGGGTTTATTAATACGAGAAAGCTATGTGCCATAACCACTTGGTAGACTTTTTAAATTCCGGAACAGCCTCATCTAAACGCTACAAATGCATATTTGAAGGTTTCAGCATATAAGTGTACATTACAGGGGTTGTATAGTAAACAAACCTAAAAGAAAAAGTCCTACATAGATTTTACTAATAAATGAAGAATCTGTTAAATCTTTAAGTAACAGGATGATCACAGAAAGGAAAAGTGACATCATACGCTTTAGAGTATTTGCTCCTTCTTCACTCAAAAGAGTGATGAGTAATTTTATAATTTATTTTAGAACTCCGTACGTATAATCATTCTTGAGATGGCTACCAGCTAAAATCTTTCCGAAAGGTGACATGTCTTGATCTATTTTTTGAACCAGAGGATGCTAAAACAGTTCATCGTGGTCACTTCAGTCCGTTTCTCCCCTGTTTTGATTTCTAAATGCGGAGAGTATGACTCCGATTGATGACCTCATAAATCAGTCTTGAGGTAAACGAAGGTTTTCTTCAAGATGGCTCGTGACCTCGACATTCCGAATGAGCGGACCAAGTCAATTCTCACTTCGTGAAAGTACCCTTGCGTGCTGTCTGTAGCTCACACCTACCCGGATGGAACCCGATTCGCTGAAATTGAGTTGCCTGATAAGAGCAATAGGTACGTTGGCAAAAGCTAGGGTTACCTAAGCTTGGGATCCCTGGTTGTATCGTAAAATCGTATCTTCACCTTCCAATATCCACGCAAGTATACTCGTACCTTCATCTCTTGCACGTTAAAGAGCAAGCGGGGGTCGATGAAAATTTTGTTAAAAAATTCGAGACAAAGACTGCTGGATGCAAAATTTTGGAAAACGACACGAATTCGGTTTGGAACTGCTTATAAGATCTACATATTAGTAGGTACTACAATTTTCGAAGCCTGATAACAAGAACTGAGGTTGTCCGTGCACTAAGGACCTTCCATAAGCCCTTAGTGACGGAAATGGAAAAACCGACCCACTTGGTCGCTTCAATGTAGTTGCCAATTTTCAGGAAACATTTTCATTTGTTTTCTGGTACCCATGGTCCTGTTAAGAGAGTATTGCGCCCATGTTGGGTGGGGAGGGGGGGGGGTACACTATTCTGCGATCTCGGTCGGGAATTCAAATATTTTGAAGGACATGAAATCAGGTGCTTTGAGAAACGACTCGTTTTTCAATCAATATACTAGTCGAGTTTATTGCGGATCGAGAAATCTCTGACTCCCAGGTTCTGTTTCCGTCAGGAATCGCGTTGAAAACTCCCAATCTACGCTAGTTTTAACTACCACAGGCTGGCGACGGTAGAACATAAAATATATTTTGCCTTTCTTACCACCTTGCCAATTTTAATCTGTCAAAATGTACTATGCACAACTTTCTAAATTACAATAATGACGGTAAAAGAAAATATGAAATATTAAGTAACGATTAAATCAAATTCAAAAATATGAAATTGAAAACAACCAACACGATTAGTTAAGAATTTAAAATCTAGTAGGTAAGTAAAATGAGGAAAATTATTATTCGAAATGGTATCGATGAAAATCCATTGGTTTGGTAATGACATAATTTTGTTGACAAATGTTTTTACAAAGGTTTATTGAAATTAACGAGAGAACTTATGAATACAGTGATTGATTTTAACCAATTATGAAAATGAAATCATAATATTGTAATTTCATGAGTACGTAGATAAGCAGCTCGAACAAGAATGGATTATTGCGATTCACAGCTGTGGATCATGGAAGCGCCTTACCCACTCTTTCATATTACCTTCAACAGGTGATAAAACGTGATTTACAGATACAATCACAGGAATGAGCACGTTTTCCGAGGGTGCGGGATTTGTGATTGGGAGCAACATTTACGAGCGACCAAACCTGCAAACTGCACTATCAATATGGATTCTTCTCCTCATTTGTATGAAAATCCCAA
The DNA here is from genome assembly GCA_009739505.2 of Apolygus lucorum. NCBI lineage: Eukaryota > Metazoa > Arthropoda > Insecta > Hemiptera > Miridae > Apolygus > Apolygus lucorum. The sequence continues at coordinate 50,653,476 of CM019167.2, read as the reverse complement.
GTAAAACTGAGATGAACATTCATGACACTTGATAACTTTGATACTTTGGGAACGTAATAATGTGGCCAAAAATTGATATTAGAAAGGTAGGTGCACTTTTTTGTGGACAGCACCTAGTTATTGTCCAACTGCTTGCGAAATTCAGTTTTTTTTTAATTTTAAACAACTGTCTTTTGCAATTCTTCAAATGCAAGAAGGTTCAAGGAAACTTGTATTATCAAGTACCTAATACAAATAAGATGAGAAGGAGGGGTAATAACTCGAAGAATCGTTCCCGTGTATTAGCTACCTTCATTATAATTCTCAATTTTTTTTAGCTTTTTGACTCCTCGTGGCGGCACTGAATTCATAATGAAGAACAGATTAGGCAAAAAGAGGATGACTCGAAACAGTTGGAAGCACGTACAGTTATTTCTATAAAAAAATCATGTAATCAGGTATCATGTAATCAGGTGGTATGCTCAAGGTTCTTGAAAACTAAGTGAAATTGTCCTCAACTGGCCAATAAGTCAGAATAAATAAGTGGGAGCACGTTACCGAATATTATAAAAGACTGGAATAGCTGAAGAGAAGAGAGTGGCGTTTATATAGGTTGGGAGTAGGATTATTCAAGATATTGAAATTTGATAACGCCTTGTACTTAAGAGTCCAATTTACTTATAATAAATTGGGAAGTAAATAAGTATGAGCCTAGAGAAAACCGTTTTATAGTACAGTACCGTAGAACAACATTGTATGAGTAATAATTTTATGTAGTAGCCGTTTGGTTGTACAACGAATTCAATAGAAAATTTAAGAAGGCTGCGAGTGTACAGTCTTTTAAGAAAGCGTTTAAGAAATGTTGCGATTGTATACTTTGAGATAGTACAACTTAATAATTTGTCGCATGTTACAAAAATTTAGTTTAAGTCAAACTCACATTATCATTTATAATTTTGTTAGTTTTGTCACTAATTGAGATGAAGGAAGGTCTTTTTTGGAAATTTTGTTTTCTGCCATCATGGTAGAGAGGGCCAAATGGCCCTTAAGTATGTGTAGATGCCCAAATAAACAGTCAATGCCTCGAAATCCTAAGTCGAGTCGACATTAGTCTATCGTTTTTGTTAAATTTGGTTTGTTTTCTGTCGCAGGCAGTGAAGAATAACATGGTTGAGATTTGTAAATGCCATGGGGTGTCAGGAAGCTGTTCAATGAAGACTTGTTGGAAGGGCCTGCCTCATTTTCGAAGTATTGGAGCACATCTGATGGACAAGTATCACAGGTAGATATTCAGTTGATATAATATATGTAGAAATATGACTTCTAGTAAGGTAAAAGAGCGTAAAACGCGTATATTTATTCTGTGTGTAGCTTGGTAGCTTGCTTGTGCACATTCGGTAGCCCATTCAGATTTCCCCAGTCGCAGGAGTAGATCCCGAATATATAAGTACAGCACGAGGTACATGCATGAATAGATAAATAGTTGAGCGACCGCATACTAGAAGCCTCATTTCAAGTGCATAAAATACTAGAAAACTTGCCAATTCTGTGTGAATGTCCAGAAAATAAGTTCCGTTTTGGTCTATAGGGTGGTAGGAGTGGAATTTGCCAAATCCAGCAACACCACTCGAAAGAGGGGAGCTTTATAAATATAATGAGAGGTGAAGGGCCTCAGTAGCTCGAAAAATAAGGTCAGGGCTGGCAGTTGAAATGCACAATTGGAGTGTACATCTCTCGGAGAATATGTTCCAACTCTTCCAACTGAATTGTACAGTTTATGAGCTCCTCGTTTGAAATCGATTTGACTTTATAGGTTAAGAGTTTTCTTTCAAACGGGCTTATTTCCATTTTTCACACTTTTTGGTTTTTTCACCGATTCCGAATCTTTGGGGTAAGGCCCATCACCTCACGGGTTGAATTCTTTCCAAAACGGTTTGTATCCCGCTTTAACCCTCCCGTGCGCGCGGTATCAAATTGATACAAAATTTAGTTTTGAAAGGCTGCTATGCCTCCTATCGTGTGGATTTGAGAGTACCCATCTCGTTACCTTCTTAACTTCGAATCCTCTTCATAATCATAATAGGTTGGCCTGTCACAGGAGCCACCTGTAGTGCCTGCAGCTAATTTTTATCAAATCAATACACCGCTTGCACCCATGTAACTTCCGGAATTTTCTTCATAAAGCGGCGTTTTCTTGTCAAATTATCAATGTTCAGAAAAATTTAAATTTTCCTGTGAGTAATATTGCCAATGAATTGCTTAGCTCGATGAGTAAATACCTACTTACTGTGTCTAAATTTAATTTTTCAACACAAATTTTTTTTTGGTATTTTTTCTACTTCACAGTTTTGTTAAATGACTTTACTTTACACAGTTCCTATTCATGTAAGTTGGTTTCCCTTATACAATAAAGTTTGTTATAGTCAAAAAATTAACTTTCTTCTATTTCTCATAACCCTTTCCCTCCCTCAAAACCCGTTTTATCAAAATGATACACCGCGCGTATCACCGTTTTTTTTTTAGATCGCGCTTATCCGAGGGTTATAAGCTTGCTAAAACGCTGCAAATTATTACACAAAGGTTTATTATTTTTCTATATAGATCACATTGAAAATAATAAACCAAAATCGGTTTTCCGACAAAACGGCAAATATCAATCCCATTGTATTCAATAATTGAAAATTATTAACACTTTTTTTTTATTTTGTTTTCGGATACTGCATACCTTGAAACGTAAACCATCAAATTTTGAGAGGGGTTAGAATGTTTTTCCTTGCTCGATTCCGAAAGGTTTATTATGTAAAAACGCTGCCAATTATTACACAATGGTTTATTATTTTTCTATATAGATCACCCGTCGGCAAAGCCACCAACCATCCAACATGAAGAAAAACATCGATCGCATTTCGTTCGGCTCAAATTTGAACGGAGATTAGGCCTCTTTTGCGATTCACACTCGTGTTTCTGATTTATCGTACGTAAAACCCTTAAATTCTTGTAGGGAGCAAACTGTTTGTCCTACAGGGCTCCCCGCATGGTCTCAAAAAATTCTAAAAATTCTATACTATCTTAAACTGATGGAAAAAATACCTTTATATCAAAATTTTTTGAGTTAGGCGTTTTCAAAATTTCAAAATTCATTTTTCAACCCTTAGAAGTGACCTACATCAACCAAAATCTTCGGCGCACAACTAGACCCCAAATGGAGCCTACATACTAAATATCAAAATCCCAAAATACCAAATCATCAAAATTTGTCAATGCTAATTGAGGAAAGTGCCGCGTACGGCGGACGGCGGACGGACGGCCAAATTTTTATTCGATTTTTGGATTCTACGTACCGTCAAACGTAAACCAAAAATTTTGAGGGAGTGTTAAAAAAGAATTTTTCTTGGTCGATTCCAAAGGTTCATTATTGAAAATAATAAACCAAAAACGCTGCAAATTATTACACAATGGTTTATTATTTTTCTATATAGATCACTCGTCTACAAAATCACCAACCATCCAATATGAAGAAAAAAAAAATCAAATAAAAATTTTTTAAAAATCAAAATCACCAACCATCGATCGCATTTCGGTCAGCTCTAATTTGAACGGAGATATTAGGCCTCTTTTGCAATTCACACTCGTGTTTTGATTTATATATATATTTCAATATAAACCCTTAAATTTTCGTAGGGAGCGAACGGTTTGTCCTACAGAGCTCCGCGTGGTCTCAAAAAATTCTAAAAATTCTATAGAATCTTAAATTGAAGGAAAAAAAAAATACCTTTATATCTAAATTTTTTGAGTTAGGGCGTTTTCAATATTTCAAAATTCATTTTGGAACCCTTAGAAGTCAACCAAAAGCTTTGGGGCACAACTAGACCCCAAATGGAGCCTACATACCAAATTTCATCAAAATCGGTCAATGCTAAGTGGCAAAAGTGCCGCGTACGGCGGACGGACGGCAAAATTTTTATTCGATTTTTGGATTCTACGTACCTTGAAACGTAAACCATCAAATTTTGAGGGGGTGTTAAAATTTTTTTTTTCTTGGTCGATTCCAAAGGTTCATTATTGAAACTAATAAACCAAAATGGGTAAACCAATAAAAGAAAATGAAAATTAGATTTTTCTTGACACAACCAAAAACTCGTTTTTTTTTTTCAATGTTGCTCATATCCATCATTTTTCATCAAAAGGGCTTATATTCAAATAAGAAATGGCCGCGTCTCCCTCAAAACGGATGCCAAAATTTCGAAATTTGGTCTTACAATCAAAAGTTCTATGAACAAAGTATTTGGAAAATTTTGGGAACCCTAGACAACTTCCTTCGCCATGAAATTAGTTTTTCTAGATTTCTCAAAAAAAATCCCAAGTGGATATATGCCCGCTTGAAAGGAAACTCCTCAGGGATGCAATTTTGCAAACAGCTGTGTTGTAAACTTAATTGCAAACATTAGTTGATTTTGGGTTGAAAGCACCATTAACGTCGTCTGGTTCAGCAGTTACTATTAACAAAATATAGTTATGCATAAGATTTCACGAGGAATGATATTTCTTGCACGTCATCCCATCATTCAATTATTTTATATGGATTTTTACATTGAACGTCATTTATTAAACTCATTCCCTGTTTCTTGGTTTTCTCTCAGCTTGTTAACCTTTAACTCTAATACAACTAAATATATGCAAAAATGGACAAAAAGTGAGTGTGGAGGTATGCGAAACTTCAGTTTTGAATCACATTGCTGCGATGTTCCATCTGGGTGTTTATGCATGTCTTAGAAAAGAATGAAATATTACCGTTACCTGGATGTTATGATTGAAAAAGACCTTTTATGGAAAAAACAGACTGAGGTAGTTTATAAAAAATTGAAACAATTGCGATTTAATTTTATCATGCTAGGAAGATGCTCCGGAGAGAATTGCTTAGATTAATGTATTAATATATTAGCGTGATGTATTAAAAGTTATTATGTTTAAGCCACGCTGGTATCCAAGTTTAAACCTTCAAAAAAGTTTGAAATCTTCACCCTCCGTAGACTATTTTTTTAAAACATCACTGCCTATATTTCACCGGAACCCAAATATACTGCATTATGTATGTCCCCATGAACACCTGATCCGTTTTAGATTGTCTGAAAATGTTGTGCCAACTAAACCAGCCCTGACTATAACAACAAAAAGTCCTAATATATAATTCATATATTACACCGTGCAGTGGAATCCCTTTTTAAATACCCGTTATTGTGGTCCCGCAATGTGTACAAAAAGAACATTTTTTAATGGTTACGAAAAATTAGTGAGCGTATCATTTATAATATTTACATATAATTGAGGCGGAGACATGTACGTATTCAATTTCGGAATAATTCGGTCCAGTTGTTACAGCCGCTACAGACCTCGGGCTCTTTGCCTCTCAGTAATGCTGCAGCGTTTAAATTAGTTTAATTTCCATTGTTCACAAAATGTACAGTATAATAAATAATTTTAAAAACTTCTTTCGAGATCAAATTATAGGTCGAGGAAATAGTGTTCATTTTATTTCGTTAGCTTGATAGAACAGAGGTCACGTTACAGCTCTACGCGGTGTTTTTCTCTCACTTGAATTTTTTGCGTCCGATGACTTTTCAGAAAACCAAAAAATTCCCTTGTAACAGTTTTGGACCACTCGGAAAATGCGTTTTATCAAAATTGAGTCTTTGGTCCAAGGCTGATGAAGCTTGGATTTGCCCTTTACACCTTGATGAGTAGTTCAACAGATAATGCATGATATATATTGGCATTTTCAAGGGCGCGTAGAGGCGTCTGGAATCGGAGCAGTGGGCTGCTTACCATGAAGAAGAAACTGAAACCTCGAGGGACCGACCTTATTTACTTGGAGCCCTCTCCGAACTACTGCCAAGCCAATTCCAATTTGGGCTCACTAGGCACAAAAGGGAGAATCTGCAACAAGACTTCAACAGGTGAGTTAGCTATCGGAGAGTCAGTTTCAACTAAACAGAGTATTGAGCCCATTCGGTTCAAAGTTACACATAAGTTTGAACATCCAATGTTTAATTTTTCTTCCGAGTCTACCAAGGTAGCGCGAGGTTTGTTTTCGCTTTTCAAGGTTGAAGGAAGCTATGTGCCACACCCACTTTTTTGGTTTATTATTGTAATAATGAACCTTTGGAATTGACCAAGAAAAAAAATTTTAACACCCCTCAAAATTTATAGGTTTACGTTTCAATGTACGTAGAATCAAACTTTAATTTTTTAAAAATAGAAATTCGTAAGACGACGTATTATTTTACAGTAGACCAGTTTTGAGTTTATAAAACATCTTTTCATTATGTCGTTTTCCATTGTCTCAGGGCTCTTCTGTTCTGTATTCCATTCTTCGAACAGTTTTGTCAATCCAATAAAATATTAATTTTTTTCCTCTGGACGTAATGAATGACTCATCACCTTCAATTCTTCGATACGTTTCTGAAAACATTTGATGTTCGACTCAAAATGATGGGGAGGGGAGCAAACTTGAATCTATTCTTCTACGACCCTGAAAATAGGAACTTATTTGCACCCATCACCCATATGTCGATCAAACACTCACCTATCCCCTTCAAATTAGTAAAAAACACGAGGAATAAACCTTTAGTTTCATTTTTAGTTCCGAAACTACGAATAAAATATGAAACTACTTTAGTTTTTATTTGCAACTTCGAAACTAACTTTTGGAACTAAATTAGTTTCCATTTCAACAGTTGAAACTAAAACTATCTTAGTTCCAAAGTTAGTTTCGAAAGTCGAACTGAAACTGATAGTTTCAGTTTTTCGTTCCACTTTGGAACTAATTTACTTTTAGTTTTTAGTTTTTAGTTTCAGAACTAATTTTTGCCCAACTCTGCTACCTACGCGTTGCGTTAGTATTCTGGTTCATTATTTTCAATAATGAACCTCTAGAATCGACCAAGAAAACGCTGCAGATTATTACTCAAAGGTTTATTTTTCTATATCTCTTCTTCTCGTCTGCAAAGACGAGAACGGTTCGAGACGGTTTTGCCATTGCCACATTTTTTTTTTTTTTTACAACAATAGGTACTACCTATCTACTACATACCTACTTCACACACAGTTCGAAGAAATAAAGAGTTGTGTGTTCCTTCATTAGGAAATTTGATTACTGGTTGCTAAGGAGGCAAAACAGAGGACAACTCGACGAAACGATCGCATTTCGGTCGGCTCAAATTTAAACGGAGATTAGGCCTCTTTTGCGACTCACACGGACGGACGGCAAAATTTTTATTCGATTTTCGGATTCTACGTACCTTGAAACGTATAGAAACAAATTCTGAGGGGGGGGGGGTAACATTTTTTTCTTGGTCGATTCCAAAGGTTCATTATTGAAAATAATAAACATAAATTGTTTCTGACGTCGCCATCCTCCGTTGACGATGGTAATGAGCACTCTGTAAACATGTGAATCAAAGCGTTGAGCGCTATTGCACATAGGATTCCTCAAATCTTAACTGACGTATTGGTAAACCATGATCTCTAATGTTGCAGACTTTTGACCTTGCTCTTCGAGAAGGTTTAAAAAAATTCAATCACTTTATTCTTACGTATAAATGATTGTTGAAAGTACATTCATCTTTTATCCAAAAAGTTATTTTCATGTAGTGTAACACCAATGCACCTGTTTTATACTGGAAATCGAAATAATATGGACTCCTAAAATCTTCAAAACATACCCCGTGCATACAGTATGGTGGTTTGGTATACAGAAATTAGGAAAAATATAGCAATTTACGTGTTGGTGCTCAAAGACTTAGAGGTGACTAGAACAGTTTTTCAAAGTTTTATTATATATTTTTAACCAAGAGGTTTAATTTGATGTTTCAACGATTTGTATCATGTATCTGTGAAGATTTCTTTGAAAATTCGCCCATTAACTCATTCTGGACTTAATGGATTTTTTGTTTTGTACTCCAGGAATGGGCAGCTGCAACGTGCTTTGTTGTGGAAGAGGATACAACACTCATCAGAATCTCGTCTCGAAGCAGTGCAATTGCAAGTTTCACTGGTGCTGTTATGTCCAGTGCAGTAAATGTACGGATCTTGTGCAAGTCCATTCTTGCAAGTAATAACAAACTGAGACGATTGACCCCCAAATGATTCACTTGCCACTAAGATTCATGGTTAAGTTAAATTATTGTGAAATAAAACGTTATTTATTTTTTCTACATTAAAATAATATACATGTGACGTCCTACGTGAAGTCTAAAACATCTATTTTATGTTATACTACCTACCTATGTATTAATAGTATTCTACATTCCATTTATGAATAAAATTATTGACATTTTTATTGTTTCAATCTTTTGTCCAGTGAAAACGTACAACATTTTACAGAATGTTGTTTTTTGGTTTATTATTTTCAATAACGAACCTTTGGAATCGACCAAGAAAAAAAAATTTTAACACCCCCTCAAAATTTGATGGTTTACGTTTCAAGGTACGTAGAATCCAAAAATCGAATAAAAATTTGGCCGTCCGTCCGCCGTCCGCCGTACGCCGTCCGCCGTACGCGGCACTTTTGCCACTTAGCATTGACCGATTTTGATGAAATTTGGTATGTAGGCTCCATTTAGGGTCTAGTTGTGCCCCGAAGATTTTGGTTGATTTAGGTCTCTTCTAAGGGTTCTAAAATCAATTTTGAAATTTTGAAAACGCCCGTACTCAAACAATTTTGATATGAAGGTATTGTTTTTCCTTCAATTTAAGATTCTATAGAATTTTTAGAATTTTTTGAGACCACCCGGAGCTCTGTAGGACAAACCGTTCGCTCACTACGAGAATTTAAAGTTTGGACGTACGATAAATCAGAAGCACGAGTGTGAATCGCCAAAGAGGCCTAATCAATTCCCGTTCAATTTAAAGCTGACCGAAATGCGATCGATGTTTTTCGTCATGTTAGATGGTTGGTGTCTTTGCAGACGAGTGATCTATATAGAAATATAAAAAATAATAAACCATTGTGTAATAATTTGCAGCGTTTTTTTAAAGTGTATGAACGTTTTTTCCTGTTACCCCAGCGGCGTAGGGCATTTACGAATATGAGGGATAATATCTCTGTTTGGCTGACTTCTGCCTCGTTAGACCGTCTCCAAGTTGCCCGGGGTCTGAAGCACTCCGCTCTATTGCTCCGTCATCTTTCCGCAGGGTGTGGCCTATCCAGCCCCATTTTGGTTTATTATTTTCAAACATAAACCTTCAGAATCGATCAAGAAAAATTGTATCCCCCTCCCCACCACTTCAAAATTTGATGGTTTACGTTTCAAGATAATATAGAATCCAAGAATCGAATAAAAAAGGTTCTGTCCGTCCGCCAAACGCCGAACGTGGCACTTCGCCCAGTCCCTATGGATTGATTTAGATGGAATTTGGTATATCGGCCCCATCTGGGGTCTTGTTGTGCCGAAGGTTTTGGTTATTGAAAGACACTTCTAAGGGGTGAAAAGGGGGCGGGGACGTTTTCAAAACGCCCCAGCTCAAAAACTATCGATATATAGGTATTGTGTATTCATTATTGAACATTATTGAAGCATTTGAACATTATAGTCTCTGACCTGATGATGGGGTTATGACCCGAAATCAGTCTCCAATACAGAGAATTTTATTAGCAGAGGAGTCACAAAATTTTCCTTTCCTTGATATACATCACCTCTGCACCATCAGCAAAAATCAAAAATCAGTATTAAAGAATTTTTTGACACCACTCAGAGCTCAGCGGGACCAATCGATCGGTTAATGGGGATGATTAATTACCTAATTATTGAATCTTCCATGACATTTTTTCGTCGATTTAAGATAGGTAGTGTTCAATTTTGGTTTATTATTTCAATTATGAACCTTTGCATTCGACCAATAATACAAAATTTTAACCCCCCTCAAAATTTGTTAGATAAGATAGGGCAAAAGTAATGCACACTAATACTTTTCATTTCTACATGGCTACAAGATCTTCAAAAGTGCATCAACAATAATCCTGTCGTTAGAAAAAGAAGAAGAAGAAGAAGATAATACATTTTATTGCGATTGCACATTGTTACATGCTACGTTATTGTTTCGTAAATATTACGGCTTGCAAATATGTTACAATGCTTAAAACACGAATTTAACTATTATTCGACAATGTAATACAACATTAGACTTAGTCTGCCTGGCAGGGAGGAGGGGGAACGAGCCAAAATATTCCATTCGTACTTACTGTGTTCACTGTTGTATTTTTGTTTGTTTCTTGTTTTTTTAATTAGTATTATTTTTTGAGTCCTACCAATTGAATTCGGCATTGAGTTCTTCCCATTATCTTGACGCTCAGGGTCCAAATCTGGGCAAGCTGTGGCTTCCAGATGTGAACATTGCATTTCTCATGTTTTTCACATGCAAAAGATTGCAATAAACTCAAAATTTACAGTACCTAATGAAAAATTCTCAAGATTTTGGAAAATGCTACCTCGCTCACATGATACTACTCATGGAGGAAGTGATTTTACCTTCACGTTCGTACTAGCACGTAATATTAATAAAATAATAAATAATGAAATAGTAAATAATAAAATAATAATTGTTAAGTTTTAGAATTAATAGGGAAAAACCCTTGAGGGAAAAAATAAGAGCAAGTTTTCAATTTTTAACTGGGAAAAGATCACCCTTCTTTATTGTCAGGTTAAATTAGGAATACTTCTCCTAGCGGAAGCAAGTGGCTATTCTGTAAAGCACAAGTAGGCGGGCAGTTCAAATACTTCAGGATACAACATCTCTTCGCCCTAAAGATTTTATCTTCGTGAAGAATTTTGAATTAAAAATGAACTTCAAGTTTTGGTAAAAAATTAAATCAGATTCAGTACAAGTTAGCACCTAGAATACAAATACTTTAGTTTGTCATGATCATAATTAGTTATTCATCGTCGAACCCATAGTGAAGTGGTCTTCTAGCATTTCTCTTTGGTCTTTGTGGTGTGTCCAAAGGTTGCTTCTTCTTGAGCCGTTTTAGGTTGCTTGCTTGAGGTGTTTCGGTTAAGGTACTAAGGTTAAGGTGTTTTCTTTTCTCCTGAATCACCTGGTGGATTTAATGGTGATCGTGATGACGGAGTTGGAGTGTTACCATCTTTGGATTCCCTTTCACTCGAGGCTGGATCAGTGTCTTTGTCATTCCTTTTTGGTGAACTTGGCCAAAGCTGGCTGGTGTGGCGGCGCCAAAACTGTTCGTCAGATGTTTGGACCAGAAATGTTTGCTCACCCAAAACATCTATCACCTTCGCCTTTGCCCAAGAGGGATGGTCAGCACGGTAATCTTACCCATACATCATCATCAGGTTTGAGGGTCAAATTTCGACGTCCTCCTAGCTGCACCATAGAAATTTGCTTCCTGGTGACGACTTCTTCAGCAGAAGGTAACATCAAGTCGAAAACAGTGAAGGTTTCTTCTTGAGTATCATGTTTGCAGGTGTTTCACCAATTGTTGCTTGAACAGTATTGCGATACTGAAACAGGTAGTTGGTTACAGCAGCTGCCAGAGACAATTTTCTGTTTTGGTCTACTATTGCCTTCTTCATGCAAGATTTTATTATCTTTACGGTACTTTCCGCACATCCATTTTACGTTTGCGCTTGCGCAGTGGATATAGTCAATTAGGGAGCAATTGTTTTCTTAGAGGACCATCTACACTCCAAACCCACACAATCCTTCAAACTTTCATCGAAATCAGATGGTATTTTTAAAAGTTACGGCTGTTTTTTTTTTTTTTTTTTTCAATAAACTCCCCTCAAAGACAAAATGTCTTTTGTGACGGAGGGGGCACGCCATAAAAACAAAATAAATAAATAAATCAAATATAATGGGGAGGACGCCCAGGACTCACCCGATGCCGGCCCTAGGGATGAGGGATGATGAGGAAGGTGGGGGTGGGAGAGAGGGATGAAGGGAAGTGCCTCTATAAAATGACCACCAGTTTAAATATGAGCCGAGCAGTACGCGGCGGGTGACACCACGGAGTACACCTACTGAGATGCCCAACTCGCGCAACTCCGTGGCACTTTTCCCGCACCACACTCCGCGCCACGACAAGGTCGCAGCCATCACCCTGATGTTGTTGGGTTCCACTCCTTTTAGCTCTGACACTGCTTGCCGTAAATCATCTCTATCATACTTTCTTATCTTAGCCCGCCAGGTCTGCTCCATGTCCATGCTGCCATTAACAACCTGGACATCCAGGATAATGCAAGACCTGTCGGGCTTGACGGCAACAATGTCAGGCTTCTTGCCCTGGTCACTTGGCATGTGGTATAATCTCTCCCTTTCAACATCCCAGCCGCTAGATGACAAGGCACCTGCTATCTGCTTGGCGACCGCATCATGACGTAGGATGCGGCCCCCATGAGTTCGTGGACACTGCTGCACTACATGATACAGGTGTTCATTTCCACTCCGACAGGCACGGCAAAGGGTATCTGTCATCCCACGACTACCTCTTGAACACCGTACCGCTGTTGGCAGTGTTGCCACGCGGACGGCGTGGAAGTTCCGGTAGTCGCGGGCCCCAATGCCCTCCGAAGCCCAATCCACCCATTGGGATGAGATAAGGCTTTCGGAGCACTGTCGGAGTTCTTTACCATCTACTGACTCATGCAGAGCAGCAGCGAACTCAGCAGACGAACTGGGTTTTGGAGCAGATGGTGTTGCTCGGTCGCACCATGCTAACTGCTGCCTGACAAAATCAAGACCAGCAGCAACACGGGCGACCTCCCAGCTCGACCCCTGAAGGGCTAGCAGGCGCTGGCGGCGCAGAGAAGGGATACACGCGGAGAGAGACACAATGCCAAGCCCACCGGATTTGACCGGTGCATGGATATAGGCACTTGGGACACCAGGTGGGAACCTCAGCCAAGAGCGCACAGCAGAGCGGACTTCTCGATCTAATTCTTGCAGCCTCCCCGCCGTAAGCCTACCGAAGACTAACCCATAGGTTAGCTTCGGCAGTAAGTACGCGCGGAGGAGGCGCAGCCTCTGCTGTGGCTTAAGTGGAGCCTTGGTAACGCGAGCTAGCGCTCTACCAAGGTCCACACGGCTGGCAGTGATGGTGGCCACCCCCATGAAGTCGACTCCAAGGTACCGCCAGACCTCCAACACAGATCGAGAAGGAATGGGGGCTTGTCCTATGACAAAACCCCCATCCACAACCTTCACTTTGTGTTGGCGACCCGACGGGACCAAGGAGACCGACCCACATTTATCGGGGTTGACCACGAGTCCACACCTGGATAGCTGCTTAGCAAATGCATTGAGGGCAATCTGCAAGCCCTCGCGGGTTTCTGTGAGTAGGATAACATCATCGGCAAAGGCCAATGCTCCTACTCGCACCCCAGGGGCGAGATCAAACCCTAATTCTGTGGGCAGCTTACCCAAGGCCGTATCCACGACCAGGTTAAAGAGGAGTGGCGATAGGGGATCCCCCTGGCGTACCCCGCGCCCGATCACTATATCCCTTGACACCTCACCTCCTGCCTCGAGGACCGTCACGCCTTCGCGGTACAGACAGGCCACATACTCAATTAATCGAGATGGGGCCCCGACACCACGAAGGCAATCGGTCAGGGCAAGGTGACTGACTGTGTCAAAGGCCTTAGCGACGTCCAGACCGGCGAGATGGAGTTGCCGGCGTTTAATGCGGGCCAGCGAGATGACAGTTTGGAGAACCGTAAGGTTCTCTGCTGTGCCATCTGCTGGCCGAAACGCTCTCTGGACGTCACCAATGACACCAGCCACCTGAAGGCGAGATGCCAGTACTTTTTGGAAGTGGCGGAAGACTACCGAGGACACTGAGATCGGTCGATAGCCTCCAGGCCCACTTCCCCCTTTCTTGGGAATAAATACGGTTCGGGTACGGGTTAACGCTTTCGGGGGTCTTCCCGCAAGGATGAGCAGGTTGAGGATGAGCAGCTTAATCGTATTTGGTACTTTATTCCAGCGACGGGCGGAAACACCATCCGGTCCAGCGGATGTGGAGTTCTTGACACGGCACTTGTGTGCCTCGTCAAGTAGCACCGGCGAACACAAGATGCCGCGTAAGGAATCCCTGGTGGAGACTGGGGGAACCACTCGCTCTCCAGGGTTGTGGCTGGGAGCACTCAAAAGTGGCTCCCAAAAATCCACAAACTCCTGAAGAGGGGGCTGAACTTGATCTTCCCCAGGCTCCTCCAGTACCTCCGCAGCAACACGCGCCGGATGCTTCCTCCACAAACTCTGAACCCGGTGGTACTCCCGCCGTCTTGCTTGCTTAGCTGCTCTGCGACCTCCACGCAACACCACTCTGGGAGGAGGTCCCCCCTGGTGCTGCGTCACGGTCGCATCCCCAACCCGCGGGAAGATTCTCCCTAGATAGGCTGCAACCTGGTCTTCCAGATTGTCCAGCCCTTCAGCAGCCCGCCTCGCCAGATCCTGCAGGTAGGTGCTTTCATAGCCTTCAATACGACCTACCTGCCCCCCGAGCCTCAAGACTTCGGTCTTCAAATCGGCGAGAAGACCGGAGGTCCCGGGGGATGGATACTGAATGGCAGACTGCTGGTCCACACCAGCAATAGGAGATGCGGGAGAAGCCCCACCGCTATTTGCCAGGATAGCTTCCTGGACAAGCTGCTTATAGTGGGGCTTCAGGCGGAGGTTCTTGATGGCAATGACTGTGCGCGTGGGAAAACGTTCGCTTAAATAGACATTGATATTACGTACCCCATTGCGCACAGCCACCACCTCATCTGCCGCCATCCTGCGCAAATCCTCGGAAGCATACCTAGGCTGCACCCGTTCAACATCAATTTCATCATTTGCAGCAACAGGATGCTTCCGTCTGATGTGGACACCAAGGCCAGACCTGGTGGTGAATGCCCGCTCACAATGGGCACACTGGTGGTCTAAAGAGGCAGTGGAAGAGGAAGAGGGTAGGGATGATGAGGAAGAGGAGGAGGGTGAGGATGGCCGACGCCCCTGCCTGGGGCGCCTCTGAGCGCCTCCCCTAATACCCCGCGAGCCAATGGGCTGGCGGGGGTTATGAGGCCGGTCTGTATTAGTTTCCATAACGGGGAAGCGCGGAATTTAAGGGTCAGGGAACCCGTTGACAGGGGTCCCCTCCCTTATCGCCAGAGGGTCATTCAGCCACCCCTGGAACTTCAAGAGGGGTCCACCAGGGAAACCTAATGGGGCCACCTCTGTTCATCCCAGGGGGCCCGGGTTGCGCGACGGGGACGCATGACCTTGACTTGGGTAGGGATAAGAAGGGCTCCGAAGAGGTAAAAACACCCTCTATTACCCTACCCCAACAACCCCAGGAAATACACGTTTGCGCATGCGCAGTGGCTACTATCCGGGGGCAATTATTTTCGTACAGGGCCATATATACTCCAATTCAGATAATTTCTGAAAATTTCATCGAAATCGGATAGTATTTGTAGGAGTATTCAACTTAATCCCAATAAAAACTACCTAATAGTCCATCGACAACGTTTTATCACCGCTGCAATGCCAGAATTTCACCTATGAATGTGTATCGTAGATCGAGGATTTCAAATTAACTCGGATATCGTGGGGTTGAAGGTATAAGTGGTCAAGTCCATTTGGCAAAAGTGTTCAGGAGAGACTGTTAAAGTTCGCCAACACATGGACTGATGGAAAAAAGTTTACCTAAAACTCCAAATTTAAAATAAAAAAAAAATACCCTAAAAAAATATTATTTTGGCACTTTTATTATTTTGAAACTCAAAAGTACTCATGAAATTTTCCAAGATCCCAGTTTCTTCCATCATCATCCTGAGACACGATGTCTCTTGGATTTTGCAGTAAGTAGTTGAAAGATATATTTTAATAATTTTTTCTTGTTCTCAGTGGAGATTGCTTGACATGAGGCTTTTGGAGTGATCGAGGGGTGGTGGTTTATTTTTTCAACTTAGTTTGATAGTGTTGTACTCTCCGCTGTAGTCGTAGCTGTACCAATAATTACGTCTCTATTCACTGTATATCGACCCTCGGCTTACGCATAACGTTTTCAAAAAAATAAATAATCAAATCAAATTGAAATTTGATTTCTACTGTTAGAGAAATTGATTCGTTCTCTATTCCGGAAATACCAATAGCTCTAACAACATCTCCAAAAATACCGGAATCTTTCAGACCATCTGGAATTAAGTTCATTTTTGTACCATTCTCAAAATTTTCATGCATCTCATTTAAATCGAAGAGGTTTATTGTATCTTGCAAAGGAATGTCGTCCTTAGCAATAACATTGTTTTCCTCATTTGCGTTTACTAAATCGGGTTTTTCTTCAATTCTCAGCTGTCTTGTTATGTCTATTTGTTACTCAATCCAGAGAGACCAAAACCTCATTTCCTCAAAAAATGCACTTGATCACTTTAACCATAAACCCCACGATATCCACTTAGTTGAGCGTTGTGTCGCCAGAATTACTCAACCTAATTACAACCCGGTTACGACCAATTTGAGAAAATATTTTTGGTTGTGCCGACGTCACTGCCCAACTTGTGTAACGTCGCAACTTCCAAACAGAATTCAACTTATAATATATAAATATATATCTGTGAGTAAATTGATCGAAACTGTAGATTAGTTAGGAATATTCACTGGATGGAATTCCTCAAAATAAATTTAACATTTTATTATTATTATTGATGTATTGTTTATTATTATTTATTATTGTTCTGACTGAATTTCGTAGTTGGAAAGTACAAGTTGTAAGGTCGATAGGAACTGACTTAACGACATCTCATTTCAACCTCACAACTTGTTTAAAATTGAATTTACACGAGCAAATTACTATTTAATGGTAAGTTAGCGATCAGAACCAAAAGGACGTCAGCATTTCCTTCCAGTAAATAGTAATATAGGAATTTTGATCAAAAGGGTAGTAAGCAGTCTCATAAGGTTTGGAGTAAGCAAGGTTTGACTTGGGAAATCTTGAAAGAAGAATTTCATCTTTTTCAGAATACACTTCGATCAAGATACTGGCAGAATAGGCGGTTTGTAACTGGTTGAAGGCTAGGAACTTTTTGAATTGAATGAATCCTCGAGAGCCGGCAAACGCCCTTATAAGGAAGGGGTAGTTGTGAGAGGGGGTGAGTCCCCACTCGAGGCGACCCTCTTCCTACCCTGAAAGGGTTCTCCCTGATGGGGATGGCTCCTCCTATTTTGCCAGGACCTCTTTCGTTATTTTTATTGTGAAAATACTGAATTGGAGTATATATGGCCCTGTACGAAAATAATTGCCCCCGGATAGTAGCCACTGCGCATGCGCAAATGTGTATTTCCTTGTAACAGCATCTGATATCGATGAAATTTTGAAGGATTGTGTGGGTTCGGAGTGTAGATGGTCCTCTAAGAAAATAATTGCTCCCTTATTGACAATATCCACTGCGCAAGCGCAAACGTAAAATCCATGCAACAGCCATAATTTCTACATTTTCCATCCGAATTCGATGAAATTTTCAGAGATGTCCCGTGTAAATAGTACCTATGAAGGTACTTAGGGATTGATGTTTTGAGATTTGCTACAATGCATCGGATCATCTTTACGATCGGGCTTCGGATACGAGGAAGCTATGTGCCATACCCACTTGACAGACTTTTTTCTTGCTCGATTCCAAAAATGTTCATAATTGAAAATGATGAACCAAAACGAACACCCTAATCGGTTTGAAGATAAGGACTGGGCAGAGAACACAAGATTACGTCACACACAGAGACAGAATCATGTATATACACACACGTAAATTTATGTATTCTTTAGTCAATTTGGATTCAGAATTATCTAAAACGGATTTGCACCAGAATATTTTTACTATCAGGAGAGTATTGTTCTGCTCCAACGCCGATCGAATGCATAAGGACGTCCCGTTCTACAGAGATGTTCTAAAATGTAATCTAAACATATACCGAGTAGTTTCAGATGAGATATTGAGATAAGGAATCCAAGAACGCAATCTCCAGAAAAATTTAGCATCGGGGAATACGTCTTCGATTACCCGGTTCTGAAACATCTAAGTGAACCAATGTAAACTTTTTCAATCATCTCGCTCCAACAGTCTGTATCATTAGTCCTCTGAAGGAGTAGAGAAGCAATAAAGGTGAAACGTTAAGTAGGAACTTGATCAGGCCAATAGAGAGAGGTGTTAGTGTGAGTAAACGTCCAAGTGGCCACTTAGAACCAACGAGACGAGTGAAAGCTATTTTCATCTAAAATGCGAAGACCCCGTTAGCTGCGTAATTTCGAGCCTCGTGGAAATTCACCCTTCACTCGAAAAGCTGAAAATTATTCTAATGAAGACCATAAATTTTTCATCAAATTGGTATTCTCTTTCAATGTTCACGAACGAAGGAGCAAAGGAATGCACAAGATTCCTTAATTGCATATCTGTGGAATATTCCGAGTAAAGAATATTACAGGGCTCTACCTTCTAATTGAAGTTACCGGAGAGATCAATGGTAAATTGCCGTGTGTAAGGAAATTACCTCCTAACTTTTACGCAATTATTAGAGCTGTTAGATAATCATTATCCGATAGAAAAGCTGCAGTTGCGAGAATGGAGTTGTTCCTTGCAAATTATACAGGCAGTCCCATGGATCAATGGGTGGAATAATGGGTACAATGAATTGAAGAACAATTATTATCTACAAGTAAAAGGAATGGAGAATTGCAGTGTCTTAAGTGCTATGATAGCAGCAGCTCTTTTGAAGAAATTCTATTTGAAAAATGCTGCAAATTATTACACAATGGTTTATTATTTTTCTATAGAGCACTCGTGTGCAAAGCCACCAACCATCCAACATGAAGAAAAACATCGATCGTATTTCGTTCAGCTATAATTTGAACGGAGATTAGGCCTCTTTTGCGATTCACACTCGTGTTTCTGATTTATCGTACGTCCAAACCTTAAATTCTCGTAGTGAGCGAACGGTTTGTCCTACAGAGCTCCGCGTGGTCTCAAAAAATTCTAAAAATTCTATAGAATCTTAAATTGAAGGAAAAACAATACCTTTATATCCAAATTTTTTGAGTTAGGGCGTTTTCAAAATTTCAAAATTCATTTTTGAATCCTTAGAAGTGACTTACATCAACCAAAATCTTCGGGGCACAACTAGACCCCAACTGGAGCTCACATACCTAATTTCATCAAAATCGGTCAATGCTAAGTGAGGAAAGTGCCGCGTACGGCGGACGGCAAAATTTTTATTCGATTTTTGGATTCTACGTACCTTGAAACGTAAACCATCAAATTTTGAGGGGGTGTTAAAAAATTTTTTTTTCTTGGTCGATTCGAAAGGTTCGTTATTGAAAATAATAAACCAAAACCCGTTTGAGTCGTTGAGGATAGAGGAGGATACTCGTATTTTGGAATCTTCTCCAGAACTACTGTGCGCCGTTCATGGCGTACACGCTGACCCCCAACACACAACATCATTGCTGAGGGTAGTTTATGAGATGGAGCACGCGGCAGGCGCAACAGTTTTAATACTACACCCATGATTGTTAAATGCAAATTTTCTTTGTTCCTTCCATCATTTCTCAATCTGATTTTCGGCTGCTGTCAGTTTATTTGACAAACAAACCCGAAACCAAAAATTCACCTCATTGTTGGGCTCAAGACCCTAAAACAAAACTACGATATTCTCTCAAGACCCCGTCAAAATGAATGCAAAACTAATTATGACGACAATGCTGTGCAACAAATCATTGTGTCGAATTGCGTTTCTATTTCTCAAAATTGACCTTACGAATACCTTGAATAGACCAACTGACAACCGAAAAGGTCAGATTGTACCCTGTATGACATCAAACGTGAAGTTCTGTAGTTATTGGATCACATATCACTTGGTGATGGCGTGATACATTTCTCTTTCATACCTGTCTTCTTTCATATCGACGTACGCCAATTGACACTATCAATTTTCGTATATGGGTTGATGACCGGGTTTCGATTTGAACTCCACGAGGTTTGATTTGAATCAATTTCTTCCGCTAGGTTTTAGTCGCGCTCTTTGGAGGTATGATTCAGCGTATTAGTTCCTTCCTTTCCCGTGAGGCAGCATTGACAATATATCGTACTCACTTTCTCTCTTCTCGGGAAAAGCACCAAAATCCGTGACAATCGTTTGGTGTTGGTGGTTAATGATTTTGTGCGTTGTTCATGTAGTGGAGTCGCACATAAATATTGTAGGTTCGTTATTTCGGTACGTATTGAAAGCTTCATCGGTTTATATTCAGTTATTAGGAGAGGAGAAGAATGGTGATTAGTAATGCATTTAAATCTTGGGTTGGGAGATTGCTTTATAATTCCAAATAGTATTTTATTTTACCACGACTTGAGAAGTTGTGAAAATACATTAATGAATTACCAGTAGGAGATCTGACGTGGAATAATAAACTACGAGGTAAGAGGTGTCAACAGTCGTTCGATGGCACTCATCCTCTTGATTAAATGATGGGTTCATCTGATTCATTGCCAAACAATGAAAGAAAGAACTAATAACAAATAAGTGGCTTTAAAAGTGAGTGAGGAGAGGGGGAAAGTCCCAGTGCAGAAATAAAGCTCCGCGAAACAGGGGAGTCCAGGCTGTGTTCATTGATCAGGCATAGGGGGTGTTGGTGGGGAGGGGTGGTGTGCTACGAAGCTGCCGGAGTAGTGCGAGGAAGCTAGGAGTGTAATCATGTGCCTGCTCCCACCGTAGAAGTCATGTTCATAAGCCAGGAGAACGTGAGGTACAGGTACGGAACATGTCTCGAGATCCCTATGGGCCGAACCTAGGGGCTTCGTCAGGAAACAGGTCCCCGCGAAGTGCTAGACGTTTAGGTGAGCTCCCGACTGTTGATAGATCTCCATCGAGAAACTACCCCGCAGCGCCGACCACCCGAGGAAGCCCTGTTGGTAGAAAAGGTAGGACAAGTAACACTTCTCCCGAGCATCATGTCAGTGGTGGGTATCAGTCGATGAGCGGGCCATACTACGGAAGGGACGAGGATTTGGGAAGCCCGACGATGATGGAAGATAGGGGTCGGTCCATGGCCTCCAGTGGTGCCCATCACAGGTCTAGAAGTGCCAGTCGCCCTATGGGAAGTAACACCATGTCTGTGAGGTATCAATCTCTGGATAGAACGGGGGGAGGAGTGGCCGATGACCGGGAGTTCATGCCGATTCGGGAACCTCGAGATCGCTCGTTGGACCGAGTCGGTGTCCGCGAGCGACCTATGGACCGTAGCCTCTACCTCGAAGATGACATTTACGGCCCGGGATCTCGATCAGCGAGACAGTCTCCAAATACACACATAATGTCATCCAGAGACGGAGGAAGCTATCTAGGTGAGCTTCAAAATCAAAATACCGACTTACAAAGAGAGCTGGCTAATCTCAAGAAAGAACTGGAGCTGACCAACCAGAAACTGGGATCGAGTATGCACAGTATAAAAACATTTTGGAGTCCAGAACTGAAGAAAGAACGAGCGTTACGGAAAGAAGAATCAGCCAAGTACAGCCTCATCAACGATCAGCTGAAGCTCCTCAACTCAGAAAACCAGGTAAGAAAGTGTTCTTCATCCATCACAGTACTCACGAACTTATTATAGGTAGGTATTTTAATTCATGAAGAGCGGGAATATTGATGCACTAAATTCATTACTCAGGACGACTCCCCCCAAAATCATCATGGAAATCATAATGACAATGATGTTGTTCCAAGAAACTTTCTTAGTGCTCAGACTACTAGGGTGCTTCTCTCCAGTACCTAATTAAAATTTAGGTACATAAAGTTAACATGACATAACAATACAAAATGCAATATATCCAGTCAACACACCTATAAACTCCATCCTACTCTCAAATTTTCAAATCGAAAAATCACAATTTTTCTGGGCCTTACAACCCTTCTCAAAATTGAACAAAGGTGGATAATTGGATTTCTGTTCGTTCCTGGCACTACCTTTGGATAAGAACCTTTCATAGCAGAATGTCTGGGTGAACTATGGACAGGTGATTCGAAGAGTTTTTGAGATATACAATTATTCAAAGTACGACTATGTTACTTCTAACATCATCAAACATAGAGTTCAATCATGAGTCACTCCCCAGTTTTGAATGCATGAGACCACAAGACGAATCGCGTGACGATAGTTGTCTACTCAGTGTATGATATCCTGTAAAGAAGCCTGTATATTCATCATCAAAGGTACTACTAGAATGGTACAAAAGTGTACGACAAGTATGCACAACGCAGATTCCAAATCGATGTATTTGAAAATATTTTAGCTTCAATTCAAACGATTGACACACACATGTCATGGACAGAACATCCTAGCTTTGACCAAGCTATAGTGGACGTAGTTATTTGCCAGTAGAATTTCAGGAGACCAATTTCGGTGGTTCACATTTAGTTATACTCGTATATTCGAAATCATAGAACCAGGTAGATCTGGGAAGAACATCGTAGAACTGTGTTAAGAGTGCGAATTACCTAAAAATACATTCTGGTGATGGTTTTATCAAAACTGTTGAGTTGAAATAGTCGCTAAATCCAACCTTGAAATTGTACTGTTCGCACAATAATACTTCTGCTCGATAACTAAGAATATGAATTGATATAGGAACGAATGGATTCGTTCATCCTAGATTATTTGAAACTTTACGCGCCTGTGATCTCAAAGTTGTATAGGTATAATAGCTTCTTAGGGACAAACCAAATTAATGTTTTTAGGTTTGCTGCCCCCACACTAACTAGTGGGCTAAGGAAGCCACGCCCAAGCAAGAAACTGTCTGGAATATGAATCATGTCTCACCAAAAACTTATTCTTAAGTGGTGAGTGAGTTTCAGGAGACTTTGCTAGCATTCCCATATCCGTGATCTACCGCAATTAACAAGGAAATCCTGGTGGGCCACCCCCGGGAGTCCGTTGGGCGCCAAGACCCCGTTCATGATGGCGTCAAGAATTTAAAGGTTATTTCCCATGAACGTAGTGAATATGAAAGGCCGAAAATGAACTAACAACAACGTATCATGAGAAACGACACAATTTCTTGGCACCAAGGTGGTACTATTTTCCGGTAACGATCATATCGTCGGCACCACCAGTTCACAAAACCACCATTTCCAGAAAATTATGTTAAAGAGTTAGTTTTTTCAATCAAAGTTATATTATTGATTAAACTGAACGTAGGTACGTGAAACGAAACAGCAACGGAATTGCAATTCATAAGATTCACCTGAACTACTGGAGAAGCGCAGAACGTACTATTAAACTACTGCAAAAATGCTTATTCGCGGTTGAAATCTCGTTGAAATTTCATCGGACAATGAAATCTGATTTCAAATTTATTAAGCTCAGAAAAAGAATTGCCCAACATCGTCCCCACAATTCAAATTCCAGCTCCGTATTGCAAAATTGGATAAATCACTGAGTCGAACGGAAAAATGAAAAGCACGTAGATTGACAATCTACTGAAATTTGGGTACCACTTAGAAGATTTTGAGTCAGAAAACGTTTTTATGTGTGTTTTTAAGTACTACAGCACTCATGGCACTTCAAATCCATAATCTACTGTAAACGGCACTTGAGATCCCACTTTTCCACCCAAGTGTTAGTTTGACACCACCACGACGGTGGCATATGGTGTAGGTGGACGTGTTGGTGTGTAGGTCAGTGGAAGATCACACATGATTTCTGTGAACACCCGACAACCAATGCTAAGACACCATGGTGTCCTGGAAGTAAGGTGACAAAAGAAATAGTTGATGAAAATGTAATTACTCAGGCTACCTACTTCAAGACGTAGCACAATACTTTGATTGCACGTTAATAGTGGAAAAAGTCTAATTAGAAGGTTATCATTATTTATTTTCTCCTCGTACGACTCCTTTCTGAGTCAAGGGCCGATTTCGGGCGAAAGAAACTCCAAACGTACATTTTCCGATGAAAAAATAATACTTAATTATTGATAATACTAAATAATATTGATTTTACTATCACCAGTTTGAAAAGGGAAGATAAAGTCCTAATTCTGAAATCACAGCTGACAAAAAACTAGGTAGTTGTCACATATTACAGTAGTACGGTGGTTATCACAATACACACTCGAATTCAATATAAACAAGTTGCCCGTCACTCGCGAAAGAGGGAAAAGTTGACATACGAAATTGATCTCTGTCTCGCCTAGGCGATGACCCGAAACCAGCATGTTGATACTCGTATCTGTAATACTCGAAGGGTATGTTTCGACTTTCATCACATACTTAAAGTACTGTGCGAAGGCTCAATTAGTAGGCACCAAAATGATGAATATCAGCTATTTTTGTATATTGCCTCCTCTTCTCGGTCATTTTGCTTCCTCACTACCGAAGGTAGGGAAGCTTTGTATTCGTGAAAGAAGTGAAAAAAAAAAAATGTCCTCCAAAATCAAAATTTCCACTTGCTTTTTGCGTTTTAGAGCTTCCCGAACAATTTTGGTTCCGTGTCTGTCTGTCTGTCTGTCTGTCGGTCTGTCGGTCTGTCTGTCTGTCGGTCTGTCTGTGGTCAATCCTTGTCCCGGGCAAAACTATACTAACCTGTGGTTCGATTTTGATGAAATTTTCAGGGATTGTGCGGGTTAGGTCCTAGACGGTCCCCTATAAATTTCAGCACCTTCGGACCAATAGGAGCGAGTGCGCATGCGCAAACGTGAATTTCCTGGAACCTCGGTTTCTCGGTTTCTAATGAACCGATTTTGCTCAAATTTGGAGGTTAGTTAGGGACTAACTTCTAAGAGACACCCTATAAGTTTCAATCAGATTGGTCAAGCAATAGCCGCTGCGCATGCGCGAACTTTAAATTTATTGTTACAACCAAAACTCCGCAACTATTCAACCAATTTCGATGAAATTTTCAGGGATTGTGTGGGTTAGGTCCTAGACGGTGGACCGCTAATATTTTGGTATTCAATAACTCTTTGAATCATAATTTTTTCGCCAACTGATTCTATACGTCCATGTTACAATGAGTGAGGAAGCTATACTGCCCACCCAACTTGGCAGACGTTTTTTTTCTTCCGGAGTAGGAGTGCTCGTTCAAATACAAGTACATTTCTGAACTAGATTAAAAAAAAAAAAAAAAAAAATCCACTCAAATCGGTTGAAAATATTGAAGACTGGGCAGCGCACTCAAAATTCGATTCCAACACACACTTCCAACATCAAAGTTTTTGGCTTAAGCCTTTTTTTCCCCCCTTTAAAATGAAATTTCGGCCACGTAGGTATGAGTCGAACTTCTTGTTTATCCGAACGCTGTTGGAAATCGTATCCCGAGCAGCACAGAAACACATTTTGTATTGAGATCCTATGAAAACGGGAAAACTCAGAACGAAGGCATTACGAGGTCTGGAAATAATGAGAGATGTCCCCAAAACTGAAACATATTGTTTAGTAATGCATGCATTACAGGGGACGTCCCATTGGATAAGGAGTAGTTCAGTTTCAACCAATAAGCGATAAAACATACATTATTAACCTTTCTGGTGCAAAAAATAGTTTCTCCCAATGAAATATAGAATGTTGAGGATGTACCATATCATTTTTAGCACTTTGAGAGCCTGAAACTTGAAATGTAAAAATTGGAAAAGTGGACACCTTCTCCCATCTCACATACACAACATTTCTAGCGACATGAGAGCTTTGAATTCGAACAGCATTTCAAAATCCATGACCTACGATACCCAACATGCGAATTTGAATACCCCCCGCAAACGGTGCCAGTCTTGCACCACAGCGGGGTCAAGTCGTAACGTTGGACTTATAACGTATCTGTTGGTTTTGGTAGGCAGACCTTAGAAGATAACATCCGTAATCAAGGTGAAACACCTAAAAACCCAAGAAATACTCGGCTTCTGGTGTACTGGCACCATGGTGACGCCTTTGATTTGAGCCACGGTGCCACAAAGATTAGTTCGTGAAAGTCCAGAGGTAAGTATATTGATTGTGTTCCTTGAAATTCAATGCTTGGGTTCCATTAGTAAACTGAAATAAAGAATCGTGTGTTTTGTAAATATCCCCTCCCCTCTCGCCACCCTCTCATGCAAATTTCGATATTCTGATGAAGTAGAGGGCAAATGGGAAGTTGTCGGTTAAAAATTTGAATGCACCTCATTTTCAGTAAATAACCCTCCTTCCTCCTCCTTAAAGCTCCAATTTCGAAATTACGGCAATGTAGTGCACAACTAGATAGATTTCCGTGTCGAAAAAAAAACCACGCAAATCGGATGCAATCTAAGGCCTGGGCACAGTACACAAGATTTGTCACACACACAGACCAATGGTTTTTTTTTCGCGGATTTGGATTCAGAATTGTCCAAAACGGATTAGTATGTGGTTATCTTTTTCTCCGTTGAGTCCTTCATAACACCCGATTGATCGCATAAGGCCGCCCAAGTCTTGAGGCTCATCATAAAAAGTATATAAAAAATACTGGATTGTTCGGTTTTTGGGTTTGCCGATCTTCACTATGAGGGAATCCTCATAGTAAAAACTGCTGGCTGAATGCCCAGGGATACCAGGATGCCACCGTGCCAGGATTCCAGGCATTCAAGAAATCGATTTGATATTATTTCAAATCGCAGTTCTTTCAAACAAATTTAATTTTCTCGAGAATTTTGTGTTCATTTTGCGAATCTAGTGCAAATAAGGAATTTTTCTTATACTGGCTCATTGCCCATTCAAAAACGCTTAGAAAGCAATACTAAGAATGGAGAGAATGCTATTTTACATCCTCATTGCTTTTGAACATTTCATCTTTGTGATTCAAAAATGGCCACGCAACAAAAAAAAAAACATATTGTTTAGTAATGCATGCATTCCAGGGGACGCCCCATTGGATAAGCATTATATCAGTTTAACCAGTTGATAAGCGATAAAACTGTTTCACTCGATGTAATTTATTTATTACTTTAGGCGAGAAATCCCCCCCCACCATTATCCACCTTAACATTTCTAGCGGCATGGGAGCCTCGAATCTGGAGAGCATTTTAAAATCCATGATCTACGATACCCAACATGCGAATTCGAGTTCACCCCCCCCCCCCCCACCACCACTTCTCCAACGCCAGCAATGGTGCCAGTCTGGCACCAAAGCGGAAATACGTCGTAACATTGAACTTTCATCTGTCAGTTTTGGTAGGCAGTCCGTCGAAGTTCACATCCGTATTCAAGGTGAAACACACAAAAAAAAAAAAAAAAAAAACACGAAATAAGCGGTTTATGGCATCATGGCACCATGTCCTGGCACCATGTTGGCACCACTATTAGTTCCATGGTGGTACGGAGAATAATTCATGAAAATCCGGAGGTATAATGAGAATTTTCCTCAATTTCAAAGCTTGGGTACGATTAGTAAGCAGTAAAGGAACCGAAATATTGAAAAATCGGATATTTTGTGAATAGTATCCCCCCACTCACCCCCTCCCCTTGCGAATTTCGGTACTCTGGTAAAATCATGTACAACTCGGAAGTTATTTGAGTCAAACAAAAAAAGAAACACGCAAATCGGTTGGAAATTGAGGCCTGGGCAGAGTTTACAAGATTATGCACGAAAACGCACGTTTTTTAAGCATTAACCCCCCCTTTCCCCCTCTTAAAAAGCAAAATCCAAAATTCCGACGCCGTAGTGCACAACTAGATAGTATTCCGCGTCAAACGAAAAAAGAACCACGAAAATCGTTTGAGAACTAAGGCCTGGGCAGAGTACACAAGATTATGCTCAAAAACGCACGTTTTTCGAGCATTAACCCCCCCTTTCCTCCCCTTAAAAGGCAAAATTCGAAATTCCGGCGACGTAGTGCACAACTAGATAGTTTTTCGCGACGAACAAAAAAAGAACCAGGAAAATCGGTTGAGAACTAAGGCCTGTGCAGAGTACACAAGATTTTGTTACACACACACACACCTATACACACACACACACACCTACACACACACACACACAGACATACACCTATGGCTTTTTTCGCGGATTTGGATTCAGATTGGTCTAAAACGGATTACTGTGTGGTTATTTTTTTTTCTGTTGTGTGTTGTCCAACTTTACCCCAGATCGATCGCATAAGGACGCCCAAGTCTTACTGTGGGACGTCCTAAAAAAACGACGATTTTGTTTCTTATTGATTGTATAATGGTAGTCAATGGTTGAATAGGATCTAACAAACGGAATCACAGAGGACTTGTCCACAATGAGGTAGAAGTCGTCAGGAGTGGAGATAGCTAAATAGTAGAAAGATAAAACAGGGAATTCGAATTAAGTGTGACAATATTTGGAAAGTTTATACCAATAAACAGCTTGGGGTTTTTGGGCGAAACTTGTGCGATAGATAGCATGTAATCGATGTGTTTAATTGTGCCTAGTAGAAAACGTCAGAAAGGTTTGCTGAGTGGAGACAGGAGGTTTGGGGGAGTCTGAGATATTAGTTCCTATAAGCATTCAGGAAAACTATGTATATACATCATAATACCAATGCATTTACAATTAATAAAAGGCCACAGCAAATATACTGCTTTTGTCAATATGTAGATAAGGTTGCCAGGGCAGTCGAAAAGTACAATCTTGTCGGATGGTTGACTGTTTAACTGTCCGCGGCGGGAGACTTGTTGACCGATGAACAGGTTGCTGATAGCAGATAAGCTGGACACAATCCGCCCTCACCTGGCTATGAAGTCGACGAATCGATCCATCCAAAGCAGGAGACAGCACACACAGCCTGGAAACGGTCGACCCGCGATAAGCGGAATTCGCTCCTGACCAACAATAAAGCGTTTGATCCGTGATTCGAAAGATACAGAATCGATCGACCGAGTAACAAAGAAGGGACCACCAATGGAATCGGAGATAGAAATGAACAGAGTTTTACATGAGCGATACGTCGTTCATGCAGGCTACTATTAAAAAGAAGTATTTTGAGAGAGATGATCTTTCAATGACACCATTTTAAGTATTGTAATGATTCATTTTGAAAATCTGTCAAATTTAAGGTTCAACGCTTATCCATGTCCTTATGCATGTGACGATAAGATGACACTTAGTAGCTGTTTAAGAGGATAAGTAGAGAAAAAAGAAGTTCATGATCTCGGTACATGGAAGTGCGGAAACTCCTAGTAGTGATAAATCAGTACAGCTTTTTTGACAGCCTGGTAAGCAACATCCCCGACTACAGCTTTTTCTCCGCTCTTCCTCCTGGTTTGTTGCTTCAACGTTTGTACCTTCACCGCTCTCGGGATCATCTCAGCTTTTTCTCCGGTATATTATCTTCCTAGAGATACACGATCAGCTTCGTCCCTGATTTCCTAAAGGCGAGTCCTCTTTTCTAGGGTGAGGATAGTTTCTTCTTGGTTCGAACTCCCTTAGAAATTCAGGACGTTTCTTCGATTATTAACAATACAATTATTTACAGGGTGTCCCATAAGTTATCCACCAAACTTCGGAATAGTTTCTGCAACTAATTTGCAACAAAAAATGCTTCTTGAAGTTATTTTTTAACCTTCTTAAAATCCGATTTTTTCGTGTTTTCGACCTTACGCCATTTAACCGATTTCAAGCCGAGGATAGAAAATAATAGAGTAATGGGAGGAGGACGATGAATTATTTTACAGAATGCCGGCCGAAATAAGGCATCCTTGCTCACCAAACGAGAGCAAAATTGCTCCAAATTTTATGAATTTATTATTTTATGGGACTTGAGAGGTCTCAGTTTTCCAAATCCATTTAGGTTGTGATTTATCCATTAGGTTGTTAAAAATTTTAAAAAATCTAGGATAGAATGTATAAATCTATTTATGGACCGGAATCTGTTTCGACTCTTAGCTCAGAACTCTCACTCGTCAAGGATCGAATTTGAGCCACCATAATCACGATTTCGGCCAAAAGGCCTCTTTTTCAGGAAAAAATTTCCCAATTTTTTTTGAAGAGTTTAGGAACTGCATGAATGAAAAAAATTCTTCTACAACGATTTTCCACTATTTCAATATTTAAAAAAATCATTATTATGACAATGCAAAAATACGTCAGTGGCCTGAAATGGGTTAAACAGTCCTTCCTTAAATTACACTCAAAAATTAGAAATAATGATACCTTTGGAAAGAGTAGTATTTTACCTCAAACATAAAAATTTGTCAATTTGTTTTTTTTTTTTTTTTGAGAAAATTTTGATGATTTTTACTCATTAAAACAAGGTATTTGCCAGAGAGGCTCAAAAACTTAAAAACTGTTCCATTTAATCAGATTTTCAACGGTGTAATCAAAAATTATTTTACAATCGAATTTGAGGGAGAAATTTACGTTTGAACTCGGAAAAACGTGCATTTTTTTTCAACGAAATCGACGGTTTGACGGGGGGACTCCGGGGTCTGATCCGCCGCGGCTCCTCCAAAGCATCGAGCCTTCCCGTCAAACCATCGATTTCGTTGAAAATAATGCACGTTTTTCCTCGTTCAAACTTAAATTTCTCCATTAAATTTGATTGTATGAAATGGAGCAGTTTTTAAGCTTTCTAGCCCCTCTGGGAAATACCTTGTCTTACTGAGAAAAAATCATGATTTAAAAAAAAAAAAAAAAAAAAAAAAAACAGAAAGGTGAAAATACTACTCTAGCGTTCAGTTTTTCTCGACTGGTCAACTGCTCATATTTTGAGAAATTTTACGCTCTTTTCAACGGTATCATTATTTCTGATTTTTGAGTGTAATTTAAGGGAGTTTTGACTGTTTAAATGGTGTAAGGTCGAAAACACGGAAAAATCGTAAAAGTTAAAAAAGTCGAATTTTAAGGGAGTTAAAAAAAAACTCCACGAGGCATTTTTTGTTGCAAATTAGTTGTAAAAACTACTCCCGAAGTTTGGTGGATAACTTATGGGACAACCTGTATAGTGCATTCAGTTGCTATTGTTCTGTGAACTCTTTCGGAATCGAGCTAGAAACGATGGACCGCTCTCAAAATTTACTGTCTTACACTTCATGGGATCCGAAAATCGTACCAACTTTTCCGTTCGTCATTCGAACGCCGTACACGACTCTTTTCTTAGTTAAGTGCTAATGGACCGAAATCGATAAGAATTCTGTTTATTGGCTCCACTTGGAGTTGTACCGCGGAACTTTTGGCCATTGTCAGTCATTTTCAAAGTGAGAAAAATTAAAATATTGAATTATTGCAACACTTGCGTAATAATTTGCAGCGTTTTGTCTCCAGATCGTAAATATTCACATTCACCCAGGATTTGGTAGTATTCAGATCACCAAACATACTTTTGGTCTTAAGCGTCGGTCAATAAATTGAGAAAAAAATCTTTTCACCAAGCTCGTCCGTCCATTGTTCCACTTCCTTCTTTTCTCATGAGGGTCATTTTCTTGAGAACAGTCCCGATATATAGTAGTATAGTAGACAGTTTTCTTCAGTCGTTTATAGCTGAGCAGGTCCCAGGTTTCTCGCAACACTGACGCCCTTAGGATTCTTTCGCTCTTTATCCTTAGGATTCTTTCGGGCCGATTTATCTAACGCTTTTAATCACGGTAAGACGATCTTAATCACATTCAACGTTCCTTACGGTTAGCGGAGCCATTGGGTTTCACCAAGTTCAATTAAGCTTCAATCATTCCGGTAGATTACCGTTCTTAATCACGAATAAACAGCCAGTTTTTCCCATCTGTGTTCATCCATTGATCGGGAACGTTTTTGCGAAGTCTGTTCTGCAGTGTTCGCACTCGGTCAGTGTAGGTGCGTCTATGAAAACGCAGTTGATCTTCCTTTCCACTGGACTCATCACTGAATTATCACGCTCGTAACAATCCAAGGTATTAGGTATTTGACGTTTCGTTCTGTTGATTTCAACTTAAAAATGTTTTTTTCTCAATTATTGTCCCTTGGGCACCCTCGGGTCTTGGACTAAGGAATCAACCCGCGGTAGATACTCCATGCCGCCTTCTCGGAATTCACTTCTAAACTGATAATAACCAATTCTATTCAGGGTTTTTTGGCCAAATAAAATAAAACACGCTAATAAGCAGTAAAAAATCTATGGAATTATTTATGGAACTCTGGCTTTATTGTTATTTTTGAATTAGTTCCGCGGAAAAATCATGAAACAGAATCTGATTTCAATTAATTTGAATTTTTGGTAAGATTGATGTTTCCGGCTCTCAATGGTAGTGTTCTTTTCTTATAAAAATTTCAGAGACATGAAAGAGCATTCTTGAATAATAGGATGGTACTTTTAATTTACAACACTTCAATAAAACGTCAAAAGGTAAGTCATTTGTTATATTTGAATCTTTAATGGTAGAAAAATGGGATGAAGGCAATAGAAGAGACTGCCCATAGGTCCATAGAGATCCTTCAAATTAGTAAAAATCACAAGATTTATAGGAATCAACACTTCAAATAGCTACCTATAGGGTGATGCAAAAAATATCATGAATAAGTAGGTATATCTGAGATCGATCAAAAGAGGTATGAGCAAAAAACTTTGAAATCCGAAGAAAAAACGCTGAAAACTATTGAAAAATGGCTTATTATTTTTCTATACATATAGATCACTCGTCTGCAAAGAACATGGCTTTGCCATTGCTACCATCCACCAACTTGAAGAAAAACATCGATCGCAATTCGGTCAGCTAAAATTTGAACGGAGATTAGGCCTCTTTCGCGATTCACACTCGTGTTTCTGTTTTATCGTAAGTCCAACCCTTAAGTTCGCGTAGGTTTCGAACGGTTTGTCCTACAGGGCTCCACGTGATCTCTAAAAATTCTAAAAATTCAATACTATTTGAAATTGGTGAAAAAAATTAATTTCTTTTGAGTTAGGGCACTATTGAAAATTGCAACCCTTAATTTTCACCCCAAAGAAGTGACTGACATCAACCAAAAGCTTCGGGGCACAACTAGACCCCAAATGGAGCCCACAAACCAAATTTCACCAAAATCGGTCCATGGTATCTAAGGAATGTGCCACATACGGTGAACGGCAGACAAAAAAGGGAAAAATTGTTATTCGATTTTCGGATTCTACGTACCTTGAAACGTAAACCAACAAATTTTGAGGGGGGGGGGGGGGTTAAATATTTTTCTTGGTCGATTCCAAAGGCTCATTACTGAAAATAATAAACCAAAATGACAGTTGTTACGGAAACTTAATGCTGAATTATTACGTGTTATACTAGGTATTACTAGGTTATACTAGGTACTACTATATATTTCCAGTTCAAAAACAACTAACAGGCTTGATAGAAAAATCCGCGCGTATGGGCAAGGATGGTTAGGTAGTTGATGGACAGATAATTAAGGCTCAATCTAATAGAAACATTACGCATTAGTGATTTACTGGAATATTTGGAGAATAGCGGCATGGAGTGCATTCAAGAACATTCAACTTATTAGCAACATCTCCATGACAATGAATAATTACGATCTTTTTGGTGTTCCACTGTACTGTTGCTTCCGAGTCCACAAAGGTAGTGGAAGTATCGTTTTCACTTTCCAAGGTTAAAAAAAAAATGATCTTCAAAATCAAAATTTCCACCTGCGTTTTACGTATCCGACGTTCCTGAACAATTTCGGTTCCCTGTCTGTCTGTCTGTGTCATATCCTTCTAATGGGCAAAACTATGTGAAGTTGTAGTCCGATTTCGATGAAATTGTCTGGGATTGTGTGGGTTGAAGCGTACCTATATGGTCCCCTATGAAAATCGTCGCCCTCGGACTGAAAGTTGCCACTGGACATGCGTGAAAGTGAATTGCCAAGTAGCAGCCATAACTTCTACGTTTCCCATCTGAAATCAATGAAATTTTCAGGGATTTTGCAGTTTTGGGTGTACATGGTCAACTATTGGGATTGTGCAAGGCACTTAAAGATTGATGTTTTGAGATTTGCTACAAGCGTTGGATTATCGATACAATCGGGTTATGGATACGAGGAAGTTGCCATACCATGCATGTATGTATTAGAATCGACCAAGAAATCTTTTTTTAACCCCCCTCAAAATTTTATCGTTTACGTTTCAAGGTACTACCTTGCCTATCGTAGAAGACTCCTTAAAGGTACAGGAAAGTGTTACGGTCCTTTTCTTGCAGGTCTATCGCTCACCAATATAAGTTACTTAGCTAATTCCTTCTATCAGAAGGACTTTACAATGAGAGGAGGCCGAGACGACGTAAATTCGAATAATGTGCAGAATTCATCGGCAAGGTAAAGTTATGAAAAGCCTGAAGAGAGCCCTCTGTGGCAGGGGAATTTAAAAGAGCCCTTTTTCTTTTGTAAGCAAAGCTACGCTGAGAATAATAAAACTGAAATAATCCCTTTGATATAGGCCGGTGTTCGGTTGAGAGAAAAAGTCGTTCACGCTACCTTGCTTGACCTTAACTCAGAGAATCGATCATGCTTGGACTACTAAGGTCTCACGTCAAAGTTTGAAATCGTCTTTTCCCCGATTGCTTTCTTATGTTCTTACTTCATACGTTGTGAGACACTTCAGGTAGTTTCTTCCAGAAAATGTTTCATGTGGTTACTCATACATTCGAGGCGGGATGTATAAATAACTCATTAAGTAAATTTTTCCGACATTATATGGGGTGGATGGAAGTAAAACACACTTTTCATTTTGCTTCCTCACTACCGAAGGTAGGGAAGCTTTGTATTCGTGAAAGAAGTGAAAAAAAAAAAAATGTCCTCCAAAATCAAAATTTCCACTTGCTTTTTGCGTTTTAGAGCTTCCCGAACAATTTTGGTTCCGTGTCTGTCTGTCTGTCTGTCTGTCGGTCTGTCGGTCTGTCTGTCTGTCGGTCTGTCTGTGGTCAATCCTTGTCCCGGGCAAAACTATACTAACCTGTGGTTCGATTTTGATGAAATTTTCAGGGATTGTGCGGGTTAGGTCCTAGACGGTCCCCTATAAATTTCAGCACCTTCGGACCAATAGGAGCGAGTGCGCATGCGCAAACGTGAATTTCCTGGAACCTCGGTTTCTCGGTTTCTAATGAACCGATTTTGCTCAAATTTGGAGGTTAGTTAGGGACTAACTTCTAAGAGACACCCTATAAGTTTCAATCAGATTGGTCAAGCAATAGCCGCTGCGCATGCGCGAACTTTAAATTTATTGTTACAACCAAAACTCCGCAACTATTCAACCAATTTCGATGAAATTTTCAGGGATTGTGTGGGTTAGGTCCTAGACGGTGGACCGCTAATATTTTGGTATTCAATAACTCTTTGAATCATAATTTTTTCGCCAACTGATTCTATACGTCCATGTTACAATGAGTGAGGAAGCTATACTGCCCACCCAACTTGGCAGACGTTTTTTACCTACCAGCTAGGTACTACCTACCACACCATACTGGCTTCACACCTTCACAATCAAGTTTATTAGAGAGAACTAAACGCTTCACTCTCGATTGGAAAAATAGAAAGCTTCATATGGAAATTTGATTACTGGTTACGCAGAAGGCAAAACTGTATACAAATCGAAGAAATGAACAGCGATCTCATTTTAGTCCGATAAAATATGAATGGAGATTAGACCTCTTTTGCGATTCACACTCATGATTCTGTTTTACCGAAGGAAAACCTTCAAGTACTCGTAGGGACCGAACGGTTTGTCCTACAGAGCTCCGGGTGGTCTCAAAAATTTTTTAAAATTCAGTACTATTTAAAATTTGTGAAAAAACGATACCTTTATTTCGAGAGTTTTCGAGCTAGGGCACTCTTGAAAATTTCAACCCTTAATTTTCACCCCTTAGAAGTGACCTACATCAACCAAAAGCTTCGCGGCACAACTAGACCCCAAATGGAGCCCATATACCAAATTTGAACCAAATCGGTCCAGTGTTGCTAAGAAAAGTGCCGCGTATGGCGGACGGACGGAAATTTTGATTTATTATTTTCAATAATAAGCCTTTGGAGTAGAGAAAGAAAAAAAAATTTTAACCCCCCTCAAAATTTGATGTTTTACGTTTCAAGGTACGTAGAATACGAAAATCGAATAAAAAAATTTCCGTCCGTCCGTCCGCCGTACGCGGCACTTTTCTTAGCAACACTGGACCGATTTGGTTCAAATTTGGTATATGGGCTCCATTTGGGGTCTAGTTGTGCCGCGAAGCTTTTGGTTGATGTAGCTCACTTCTAAGGGGTGAAAATTAAGGGTTGAAATTTTCAAGAGTGCCCTAGCTCGAAAACTCTCGAAATAAAGGTATCGTTTTTCACCAATTTTAAATAGTATTGAATTTTTAAAAATTTTTGAGACCACCCGGAGCTCTGTAGGACAAACCGTTCGGTCCCTACGAGTACTTGAAGGTTTTCCTTCGGTAAAACAGAATCATGAGTGTGAATCGCAAAAGAGGTCTAATCTCCATTCAAATTTTATCGGACTAAAATGAGATCGCTGTTCATTTCTTCGATTTGTATACAGTTTTGCCTTTTGCGTAATCAGTAATCAAATTTCCATATGAAGCTTTCTATTTTTCCAATCGAGTGTGAAGCGTTTAGTTCTTTCTAATAAACTTGATTGTGAAGGTGTGAAGCCAGTATGGTGTGGTAGGTAGTACCTAGCTGGTAGGTAAAAAAAATGTTGGTGGGTAAAAAACGCTGCAAATCATTGCTCAAAGGCTTCTTCACTCTTCAGATCACTGATCAGCTGAGTGAGCTCCGAAGCCATTTTCAATCCTATTGAATGGAAGTGCTCTTCCAGGCGTCTCCAGCATTCGAGGAGATCTTCTTCACTCTTCAGATCACTGATCAGCTGAGTGAGCTCCAAAGCCATTTTTACTCCTATTGAATGGAAGTGCTCTTCTAGGCGTCTCCAGCCTTCGAGAAGATCTTCTTCACTCTTCACATCACTGATCAGATGAGTGAGCTCCGAAGCCATTTTCAATCCTATTGAACGCAGGAAGCTGAAATTTGAGAGGGAAGGTCAAGGGAGAATACAGATGGTGGTAGGTGCTATTGATGGAGAACCAGTGATCTATACAGAAGGGTGATCTATACAGAAAATAATAAACCTTTGAGCAATGATTTGCAGCGTTTTTTTATTCGATTTTCGTATTCTACGTACCTTGAAACGTAAAACATCAAATTTTGAGGGGGGGTTAAAATTTTTTTTTTTTCTTGCTCGATTCCAAAGGCTTATTATTGAAAACAATAAACCAAAATTGCAGTTTGAAGCGTCGCGCATGCGCGAAAATGCGCGCTGCGCGCACCAACTTTGTTTTTTCAAATAGAACCCCCCAATTTTTATTGCAGATTCGCATTCTACATCAAATTTCATGAATATTTTACTTCGACAACTTTTTTGCTTCCTCACTACCGAAGGTAGGGAAGCTTTGTATTCGTGAAAGAAGTGAAAAAAAAATGTCCTCCAAAATCAAAATTTCCACTTGCTTTTTGCGTTTTAGAGCTTCCCGAACAATTTTGGTTCCGTGTCTGTCTGTCTGTCGGTCTGTCTGTGG
Organism: Apolygus lucorum; assembly: GCA_009739505.2. Taxonomy (NCBI): domain Eukaryota; kingdom Metazoa; phylum Arthropoda; class Insecta; order Hemiptera; family Miridae; genus Apolygus; species Apolygus lucorum. The sequence continues at coordinate 50,615,985 of CM019167.2, read as the reverse complement.
TCAATCCTTGTCCCGGGCAAAACTATACTAACCTGTGGTCCGATTTTGATGAAATTTTCAGGGATTGTGCGGGTTAGGTGCTAGACGGTCCCCTATCAATTTCAGCACCTTCGGACCAATAGGAGCGAGTGCGCATGCGCAAACGTGAATTTCCTGGAACCTCGGTATCTAATGAACCGATTTTGCTCAAATTTGGAGGTTAGTTAGGGACTAACTTCTAAGAGACACCCTATAAGTTTCAATCAAATTGGTCAAGCAATAGCCGCTGCGCATGCGCGAACTTTAAATTTATTGTTACAACCAAAACTCCGCAACTATTCAACCCCAGGAAACTGAAATTTGAGAGGCAGGGTCAATGTAGAATGCTGAAGGTGCCTGAGTGGTCACTGATCAGCTGAGTGAGCTTCAAAGCCATTTTCTCTCCTGTTGAACGCAGGAAGCTGAAATTTGAGAGGGCGGGTCAATGGAGAATGCTGAAGGCGCCTCAGTGATCACTGATCAGCTGAGTGAGCTCCAAGGCCATTTTCTCTCCTGTTGAACGCAGGAAGCTGAAATTTGAGAGGCAGGGTCAATGGAGAATGCTGAAGGTGCCTGAGTGGTCACTGATCAGCTGAGTGAGCTTAAATATTACAGTGGAAGAATGATAAAGAGGGAGAGGGAGCAAAAACCTTTTCAAGGTATGTCACATTTTAGCCATTAGGCTCTAAGCGGAAATCATCCGGGGGTGCAGGGGGCGAAGCCCCCGCCGAGGCGCGCAGCGCCGAGTTTTCGCCAACTGATTCTATACGTCCATGTTACAATGAGTGAGGAAGCTATACTGCCCACCCAACTTGGCAGACGTTTTTTTTACCCTGCTCTGCGATTGTTTTCAAGCATCAGTTTTTGGTATTCAATTTCGGTTTATCATTTTCCATAATAAACAACCTTTGGAATAGAGCAAGAAAAAAAGTCTGCCAAGTGGGTGTGGCACATAGCTTCCTCGTATCCTCGTATGAATAACTCGGTTGTATCGATAATCCGATGCATTGGAGCTAATCTCAAACGATCAATCTCTAAGGAACTCATAGGAGCACATCTACACTCCAATCCGCACAAACCCTGAAAATTTCATCGAAATCAGATGAGAATTGTAGAAGTTTTGCCTGTGGCAAGGAATTCACGTTTGCGCATGCGCAGCAAAAACTGTTAGTCTGGGGGAGATGATTTTCATCTTTCTCGAGAATTTCATCAAAATCGGATGAAAAATGTAAGTGTTATGGCTGTTACAATTTTATGTTTGTGCATGCGCAGCGACTACTGTAATTTTTAAGGACCATCTACAACTCAATCCGCACAATCCCTGAAAATTTCATCGAAATCGGATGAGAATTGTAGAAGTTACGGCTGTGGCAAGTATTTCATGACAGACAGACAGACACGGAAGCAAAATTGTCCAGAAAGGTCTGAAACATAAAACGCGAGTGGAAATTTCGATTTTGGAGAACTTTTTCCTTCAACCTTGAAAACTGAAAACAAAGCTTCCGCTACCTTGGTAGGCTCGGAAGCAATAATAATTGAGTACATAAATATTTTACTTTGTGAAATAAATTATCTACTTACTCAAGTAAATGTCTAACTTACAGTGCATTATTCTAATTATAACGAAGTTTCTATTACAGTTATGTTGACTAGCTTCTTCAGTTCCCATCCGAATTCAATGAAATGTTCATGGATCGTGTGATTAGGTCTCTTGAATGTCTACATTTGTGTGAAAACTCAACGTGATCGAGAAAATCGAGTTTCACGTCGGGGAACCCCCACTGGCAGGTGCTGCTCAATAATACAATCAAGTATTGTTACACCAACTAACTCTATAATATGGACATATTATGCCCGTGTTATAGTAAGGAATCTACGTATGAAGAAGCTTCACTCCCCTTTCAACTTTCATGATTCATGCCTTTGCATTCACTGCCCTTTGCCTTTCAAGATTTGTTTTCCAAATTCTATTGCCGAATGTTTTGCAGTTATTTTCCAATATTAGGTTTGTACCTTTTTTCTGGTAGATAATCAGTTCATTAGATGTACGAGTGAGAGGTACGAATGGCAGTAGAAAGAGCCCCGATCCCTAACCGTAGACAGCAGTTATTTGGCAGGGTTGCCGCTGGTTTCCCATTTGTGATGAACTGGAAATTGTAGAACAGATCATTACCGAACGGCAGATATTACTAATCATCTACTTCTGACAATTTGGACACAATTAAATACACAGAAATATGATCTCTTTGCATAACACTAATACCTCTTCCCTAAATACCCTAAACTGGTTATTATTGTCCATTAGTTTAAAAAAAGTATTGAATTTTTAGATTCGAATGAGACCACCCAGAGCTCTGCAGGACCCATCGTTCGCTCCCTATCAGAACTTAAGGGTTGGACTTACAATAAATCAGAAACCCGAGTGTGAGTCGCAAAAGAAGCCTAATTTAGCTGAATTATCGTTGTTCATTTCTTCGAATTATGCTCAGTTTTGCGTCCTTAGCAACCAGTAATCAAATTTCCTAATATAGGAACCACAACTCCCTGTTTCTTCGAACTGAATGTGAAGCATTTATTTCTTCTAAATAAACTTGGTTGTGAAGTAGGTATGTGGTAGGAAGGTAGTACTGATGGTTGGTAGACTGATGGAAAGCGGTGTTCTTTGTAGACGAGTGATCTATATAGAAAAATAATAAACCTTGCAGCGTTTTTATGATAGGTTTTTAGAACATCCTTTGGCGGGCGAGAGACTTGGGAATGTTTAGAACCCATAAAAAACGAAATCTTGTGTTTCGTCAATTTCCTTCGGAAGGCATACGTAGAAAGTGTTTGAAAAATTTGCATGAAAGACGATTTCCCATCAGTTTGTTTAGTTTCTCTTATAATTATTGATCTGAAAGGTTGAAAATCACCACCTATGCTTCATCCTAGTGAATCCTTCATACATAGTGAATGATGTAGGTAAACAAAGCATTAAAAACGGAATTGTTTATTATACCGTATTCGGAGGGGTGACTGTGAAGACTATGAAAAATGGGAATCGTCGTTTTCGAAACTTTTCTATCAAAGGGGTTAGGAAAGGGAAAATCGACGAATGTCCATTTCCAGATTATTCTTCCCTTACTCCGCGTTGATTGGTGATTTCCACGTAATTTCGAAATTTCAGTGCCGCATCCGGACGGGAAATTCCATAGATCGAGCATACGAATTGGATTTGTTGATTCCATATGGTTTGACTTTTATTAGGAAATAATAATTTTAAAGTCAATTTCAAAAGCTGGTGGTTTGGTGGAGGGGTATATTGGACAACGAATAAGATTTACTGACTGCGACTTCCGCAAATCCACGCGAATCATTCGCGAATTTCATCGTCGGGAAATTAAAAAGAAATCGTATCCGCAATATGCTTAGCGAAATACTCGTTTCAATGGTGAGTAGTGTTGTGGAAAGCAGATATGAGTCTCTTGCTTCGTAAATCACCCCTAATTACAATGCACAATTTTAGTCATTGTCTGCTGGAAAAACTAAATTTCTGATTTATATTCAGTCGCTTTCTCCTGCGTTGGATTTCTGTTCATGTGAACTAAGAATTGTTTGATGATGACGGCAGTAAATGACAATGAATGAGTCCATCGGAACCGCTATAATTGAAATAAAAAGACCGCCAATATGGTGTGACTAGTAGCCTCCTTCAATATCCAAGTACCTTCCAAAAAGGAACCCTCAAACTTGATGATGATATCTTGACGATGACAATTATATTCACGGATTTCACGTTGGCGCATGCGCAGTGGCTGCCAATGATCCGATCACGATGACAATTATCTGGATTTCCGTATGTGTTCCTAGTTTACTAAACACCCAATCTCTGAAAATGTCATATAAATTGGATAGAAAGCGTATAAGTTAGTTAGTTATTTACACAAATTTAACGGTTACGCATGCGTAGAGCCTCGAAATGATCCTATACAAATAAGTTTAATCGGAAACCATCTCCCATTATCTCCAACTATCCTTGAGAATTTCATTTCAGACATTCAGACAGACAGAAACGAAACTGAGTTCAGGACGGTATAAAACCAACTTCGTTAGAGTATACCATACGTGTCACGCGTAGGTACTACAAAACTTACAAGCTTCACTCCTAAAATAGGGGCTTCAGCGTAATGTTTCAAAATTGAAATTTTTGAAACACAGTAAGATTCATCAATGAATTCCGACAGTACCATTATTGGTTTGTAGGTTGTAAGTATATATCATTGTTAGTACTCTATCGACGCTTAATTTAGATACCACTAACTTTAATTAATCTCCTCTAGCGATTAAAAAACGTTTAAGGAATATAGGAACATCTTACGTTTCTTACGTTATTGCACTTAGAAAAAGTGGGTGTGGAACATAGCTTCCTCGTAACCGTAACCACTGTAAACGTCATTGAAAATATTTATTCAATCAATTTTCTCAATCATAAATTCAGTTATCAGTTCGGAGTTGTAGATTAGGGTAGAATGTGAAATATAGTTTGGTTATTGTTATGCAGAAGTATAACACGAAAAAGGTGAAAATATATTTTATTATTATTAAATTATGAAATGACGAAGGAGTGATTGGTTAAAACGTTTCATTTCTGGAAGACCGTCAATCCCGGGTTACACTGATACCCATCACATTTCTCAGCATTGATCAACATTGGATCAAAATTGGATCAAATCTGTAACATCCCTGAAAATTTCATTGAAATCGGATGGAAAATGTAGAAGTTATGGCCGTTACAAGGAAATTGAAGTTTGCGCATGCGCAGTGGCTACTATCAGTCCGAAGGTGGTTATTTTAATAGGAGACCATCTAAATACTAATATGTAACATCCCTGAAAATTTCATTGAAATCGGATGGAAAATGTAGAAGTTATGACCGTTGCAAGGAAATTCACGTTTGCGCATGCGCAGTGGCTACTATCAGTCCGGGGATGATGATTTTCATAGGGCACCGTCTACACATCAACCCACACAATCCCTGAAAATTTCATAGAAATCGGACAATAACTTCGTATAGTTACGCTAGTTACAAGGATTTCATGACAGACACACAGACAGACAGACACGGAACCAAAATTGTTCAGAAAGGTATAAAACGCTAAACGCGAGTGAAAATTTTGATTTTGGAGAACTTTTTTTTCATCCTTGAAAAGTGAAAACAAAGCTTCCGCTACCTTGGTGAACTCGGAAGCAAAATTGTTGAATGTTGAATCATTGAATACACACGGGTGGTGCACGCAGGATCGATGTAAAATTGGTTACAAATAGGATTGAAGAATGATTTAGCCTCTATTGACTAATGAAATGATAACTGGAGCGCACTGCCAGAAACGAACTCCAGAACTCCGAAGGAAAAATTTATTAGAGTTACACGGAGCTCCCTGCAGTATCCATAACAGGGTCGTTGGACATGAAGTTGGTTCACTTTGAGGGTTGGACGAATAATTGATCAGAAACACGAACCTGAATCGCAAATGAATGCTCACTGACGGTAGTGAGCAAAATTTCAACTGATCTTTCTTCGTTTCTTCGAATAGAGTTTCACGTCATTCAGTTGTGCTTCCTCAACAACTTTCTTAATGAAATTACTTTGAGCTGGAAGTTTGGGACAACGATGTACTGTTGGAAGGTTCTTTCTGCCTAAATATACTTGATTGTTAACTTAGCGCCTTATTATGGATGGTAGGTACTACTACTCGAAAAATCGTGTTCTTCGCAGGCGGATGATCTTTACAGAAAAATAATGGACCTTTGTGTTATATTTTTCAGCGCTTTGATTTATGAGTAATTGATCAAAAAATAAGAACTGGTCCAAAACAGTGGACTAGATCACTTTCTCATATCCATTTTAGATCTGTTTCCCAGTAAAAAACCAGGTTCAATGGGAAAAGTTTTTATTTTGAAACATTTTTCCATTTGACACAGAGAGGACAAAGTGGTTCGAAAGATGAGAGAGAAAAACATTTATCGGACATTTTAGGAGTGAAAAAGTTGGGCAAGGATTCTAGTAGTTGTCGAAACGTAAGGGATTTGCGAAAAGATAAATTGATTTGCCAATAATTTCAATTCGGCAGGTATCCGAAACGTTCAAATGGAGTTGCAAATAGTTCAAAAAGATTACTTCAGAAGACTTCCCCTAGCCCACTCCAGACCAGTATCCTCTTCCTATTCAGAACTACTTCCCTCTGTTGAATCAACTGGAGTATTTCGTATAAACTGATCAAAAATATGTGTCATCAAATCCTCTTCCTTGACCTGTTTCCCAAAACGATATAATTTATCAGGCAACAAGTGACCCATTGAAATTATTTATCCCAATATACAAATCGCTGTGTTGGCTCAATGTACCATTATTGCAGCAGTTGCACAACGCCGGAGCGCCAGACAAAGTCGTTCAAGAGGAGGTGTGATTTGGGGGTCTTTTTTGCAGAGAACAATAATTCTCAGAGAGCACAGAATAGCGATAAGAAGAAAATTCGTTCTTGTTTTCATGCCGTTCGGTCCACTACAGTATCTTAGATTTTATGGTAGCGTAACATTCTAAAACGCTGCAAATTATTACACAAAGGTTAATTATTTCAATATAGATCACTCGTGTGCAAAGAACACGGCTTTGGCATTGTGACTACCTACCAACCATAGGTACTACCTATCTATTACATAAAAAAATTCAACGGAGATTGGCCTCTTTCGCAATTCAAACTCGTGTTTCTGATTTATCGTGAGCCCAACCCTTAAGTTCTCGTAGGGAACGAACGGTTGGTCCTACAGAGCTCCACATGATCTCATTCGATTCTGAAAATTCAATAATATTTTAAATTGATGAAAAACAATACCTTTAAATTTAAAGTTTTTGAGCTATTGCGTTTTCAAAATTTCAATAATCATTTTTCAACCTTTAGAAAAGACTGACATCAAGCCAAAGCTTCGGGGCACAACTAGACCCCAAATGGAGCCGACATACCAAATTTCATCAAAATCGGTCAATGCCAAGTGGGGAAAGTGCCACGTACGGCGGACGGACCGCCAAATTTTGGTTTATTATTTTCAATCATGAACCTTTGGTATCGACCAAGAAATTTTGTTTTTAACACCCCCGACCGTCCGTCCACCTTACGCGGCACTTTCCCCACTTGGCATTGACCGATTTTGATGAAATTTGGTATGTCGGCTCCATTTGGGGTCTAGTTGTGCCCCGAATATTTTGGTTGATGTATTCGTAGGTCATCCAAGGGTCGAAAAATGAATTTTGAAATTTTGAAAACGCCCTAACTCAAAAAATTTTGATATAAAGGTATTGTTTATCAATTTAAGATAGTATAGAGTTTGTTGAGATCACGCGGAGCCCTGTAGGACAAACAGTTCGCTCCCTACGAGAATTTAAGGGTTGGACGTACGATAAATCAGAAACACGAGTGTGAATCGCAAAAGAGGCCTAATATCCGTTCAAATTTTTGCTGACCGAAACGCGATCGATGTTTTTCTTCATGTTGGATGGTTCAGGTTGGTGGCTTTGCAGACGAGTGATCTGTATAGAAAAATATTAAACCATTGTGTAATAATTTGCAGCTTTTTATTAGATTCTTGGATTCTACTTACCTTCTACTTACCGTAAACCAATAAATTTTATTTTATATATATTTTATTTTTTATTTTATATATAAAACATTGCATTCTATTGCAGGTGTCGTACAAACATGAATTCAGGTTACATTGGTAGTTTGGAATTTATCACGAAAGTCATTATAGTTGTTAGCGCAAATTCACTGTTTTTATGCTACTCCTATTATGTTATAAATAGAACATTACTGAAAACAGACCTATTTTTGTTATGTTATTTGAATAGAATCGCCTGCCAAGCACGAAACGTCTTTTGGTACGGACCGCGATCGCGTTTCCCATTTCTTAAGAGTGTTCCATTATCATGCTAACAGACAATTACGCGCCCCGCACGGCAGTATCGATCAGCCGATCAATTTCCATTGCGTGAACCACAACTTCATGATTGTAAAGAGTTGGTACATAATTCGGATTTAACGTTCGGAAAGTACTACCTGTTTTTCAGACAACCGAGTGAGTAAAAATATCACCTGTCTTCAAATAATTCTTGAGTGATGCTAAATGCAATGACTCCAATTTCCATTATGCGATAGTTTGTTAGTTGAACGTCTTCACTTTTTTCTGCATTCGTAATTTTTGAGATTCACCCATCAGGTAGTTCGCTACCGTAAAACTAGAACGTATTGTTCAATAGTCATGCATTCCAGGGAACGTCTCTTGGGATGATGAGTTAGACATTCAATTTCAACCAGTCGTTTCCTTGGAGGTGCACTTTTGAAGTTCCCAGAGTCTAGTCAATGCTACTGTCATAGTTTTTATTGGAAACAAGTGAGTGGCGCGAAAACGACCAAATCGATCATTATTGTACAGTGCATTATAATTAAACCACTGAATATTAAAAGAATAGAAGAATATCAGCTGTGTGATGTGTAAGCTTAGTGACTTCCAGTCTTGGTTGCTGAGGAGTATTCTCAGTCTGGGAAAGTATCCGGTGTAGTGGTGAATTCCGCTAATTTAAACAGGTTTTTCCTGGAAAAGACGCTTTAAAATTGGCTCAAAATAGTTCATTCCATCGCAAGTCCCTTTCCAGTAAATAGGAATAACCACCGTCATCTGAAGTATAACGAGGAATCCTTGCCATAAGTCCGCGGAGGCATATAGATTCCATTTTGGTTTATTATTTTCAATAATGAACCTTTGGAATCGACAAGAAAAACAACATTTAACCCCCCCCTCAAAATTCGTTGATTTACGTTTCAAGGTACGTAGAATCCGGAAATCGAATAAAAATTCCGCCGTCCGCCGTACTTAGTTCCAGTGGACCGATTTTGATGATTTGGTATATGGGCTCCATTTAGGGTCTATTCGTGTCCCGAAGCTTTTGGTTGATGTCAGTCACTAATAAGGGTTAAAAATAAGGGTTGAAATTTTGAAAACGCCCTAGCTCAAAAACTTAGATATAAAGGTATTTTTTCATCAATTTAAGATAATATTGAATTTGTAGAATTGAATGAGACCACCCAGAGCTCTGTAGGACCAACCGTTCGCTCCCTATGAAAACTCAAGGGTTCGGCTTATAATAAATCAGAAACACGATTGTGAATCGCAAAATATGCCTAATCTCCGTTTAAATTTTAGCTGACCAAAATGCGATCGCTGTAGGTGTGTGGTAGGTAGGTGGTGACAATGGAAAAACCGAGTTCTTCGCAGACGAGTGATCTATTTAGAAAAATAATAAACCTTTGTGTAATAATTTTTCGTTTTGGTTTATTATTTTCAATAATGAACCTTTGGAATCGACCAAGAAAAAAAAAATTTTAACACCCCCTCAAAATTTGATGGTTTACGTTTCAAGGTACGTAGAATCCAAAAATCGAATAAAAATTTGGCCGTCCGTCCGCCGTACGCCGTACGCCGTACGCCGTACGCGGCACTTTTGCCACTTAGCATTGACCGATTTTGATGAAATTTGGTATGTAGGCTCCATTTGGGGTCTAGTTGTGCCCCGAAGCTTTTGGTTGATGTAGGTCACTCCTAAGGGTTCCAAAATCAATTTTGAAATTTTGAAAACGCCCTAACTCAAAAAATTTCGATATAAAGGTATTGTTTTTCCTTCAATTTAAGATTCTATGGAATTTTTAGAATTTTTTGAGACCACGCGGAGCTCTGTACGACAAACCGTTCGCTCCCTACGAAAATTTAAGGGTTTATATTGAAATATATATATATATAAATCAAAACACGAGTGTGAATCGCAAAAGAGGCCTAATCTCCGTTCAAATTAGATCTGACCGAAATGCAATCGATAGTTGGTAATTTTGATTTTTTTTTAATTTTTTTTTTGATTTTTTTTGATTTTTTTTTTATTTTTTTATTTTATTTTTTTCTTCTCTTTATATTGGATGGTTGGTGGCTTTGCAGACGTGTGATCTTTATAAAAATAATAAACCATTGTGTAATAATTTGCAGCGTTTTTGTAATATTTTCATCCGATTTCGATGATTGCTCAAGGATGATTAATATAATTTTATTCGTGGTATGGCGTAGCAGAGCCTAATTTCGTGACACACGTCAAGATCTATTATTGAATTTTCTTTACGAGTTTACTAAATCATCGATATATACTACATAACGTTGATGACATTAAGGTATAGGTACGTTGATGCAAGAATAACTAAAACAAACAAACCATACAATATATTTGTCACTAGCATGTTGTATTCCATTGATCAAGACGAATAGTGCAGAATGGGGTGTGCGCATGGGTCGGAAAAACTGTTTATTGTTATTTTTTATCTAAACTAGACTTAATCGTGAGAATTTTGACACCAACTGCGACCTTCTAGCGTGAGAAGACCTCTTTCTATGATTTTCCAAAGTTTCGAATGTTTATGACGTCACAGTGGGCTGGAGGGTCCCACGCAGGCGGGAGGGACGCGTGACGTCATAAACATTCGAAACTGAAAAATCATAGAAAAAGATCTACTCATCCAAAAAGAGAACGGCTGGTGTCAAAATTCTCAGGATGAGGTCTACTTTCGATTAAAAATTAAAAAAAAAATGAGGCGCACACCCCATTGGAACTTCCAAACGAGTTGTGAAAAATATCTAAATTTGAGATCAAGCTTTCAAACAAAATTAGTCACGGATCTGTGGATCAATGGGTTCTACCTTACGGCCAAACGAGACGTGAAACGGGTTGTTGTGTAGGCAGTGAAATGATCGTACTTTGCTTACTAATAGTTCATGTGAGTTGATGGTGCCTGACAAAACTTTATAGAGGAATAACCAGTCTAGCTATTTATGGCGTACCGATAATTTTTAGATGCATTAAATTTCTCGTTTGTTTAGAGTAATTAGCTCTCTTGTTGTTTACGGATTAGAATGATAGTTTCAGTATCATCCTAATAGAATGAGTATTTCACGAAGTGCTTATGGATGATTTCGATGATCGGTTCGAATTTAAAGTACCTATCAAACTACCTGAATATCTGACCGAAACTTCAAATGTGGCCGAATGAGGGTAATGAACTAAAGTTACATGGCGTTTGTAAAACACTTAATCACTTAAAACCAAAACATCCTAGTTGTCATGCGTTATGTACTTTGCTTGTTGCATTGTGGTTTTTGCGGTCATTTTCAGATCAATATATTGGGTTGAGGACAAGGAAAAGATTAAATGTGTCAATCCCCTTGTTCTTCAAATCCGAGCGCTTTCGTTTTTATTCAAAAGCATCTTCAGGGTTTAATTTTATGACATTTTCTGTTCACTTTTGTTTTTTTAGTGTATCTTCATTTAGTTTTATATTGTAATATTATGTATCTGCATAGGTATGTATCGACCAAGAAAAAAATTTTAACCCCCCCTCAAAATTGGTTGGTTCACGTTTCAAGGTACGTAGAATCCGAAAATCGAATGAAAAATTTGCCGTCCGTCCGTTGTCCGTGGCACTTTCCTTAGTTCCCATGGACCGATTTTGATGAAATTTGGTATATGGGCTCCATTTGGGGTCTAGTTGTGCCCCGAAGCTCTTGGTTGATATCAGTCGCTTCTAAGGGTTGAAGAATAATAGTTGAAATTTTGAAAGGAGGGTTGCGCTTACGATAAATCAGAAACTCGAGAGTGAATCGCAAAGGAGGCCGTTGATGTTTTCGCTCACAAAATACGACCGTTGTTCCTTTCTTCGAGTTAACTTCAGTTTTGCGTCCTTAGCAACCAGTAATCAATGTTCCTATTGAAGGCACCCATAACTCTTTATTTCTTCGAATCGAGTGTGAAGCGTTTAATTCCTCCAAATAAACTTTATTGTGAAGCGAAAGTATGGTTAGTAGGTAGTGACATTGGAAAGCGGCGTTCTTTGCAGACGAGTGATCTATATAGAAATAATAAACCTTTGTGTAATAATTTGCTGCGTTTTGGTCATGTAAGTTATAGACCTGATGCAGCGTTACGTGACTTGTTCTTTTTGGTACCCAATTCTTTTAATTTATAAGGTTCATAGGTGTGTTTGCATATTCAATAGGACCTTCGCTAATTACAATAGTTTTAATAATTTAGTTTTTAGTTGATTAACTATAAATGACCATGTGACATGTGTCACAACATTTTTTCAACACAACTCACTTGCTCATTTATAGCTATTCGACTTGAAACTAAATTATTAAAACTGTTGTAATTAGCAAAGGTCCTATTGAAGATGTAAACAAACCGAAGAACCTTATAAACAAAAAGCCAACATGCCATATAAAGCTACATGAGGTCTATAACTTAAATAACCATAAGTGAAAGGAACTATAATTATAATGAAAATAAGTACCTGCAGACTATGTAGAACTAAATAGAGATAACTACACAACAAAAACAAAAGTGGAGAGGAAATAAATAATAAAAATAAGTACCTGTATACTATACAGAAGTACGTGGAGATACACTGCCCTATAAAAATGAAAAGGAAATATATGTTAAAAATAAAACCAAATCGGATATGTAGACGAAGAGGAAATCTTTTCCTCACTCTCAACCCAAAATATTGAGCTTTGCTTGTTGTAAGGGTTGGTACATAAATTTCACATATTCCAAGACGCTCGATGTGACATACGTGATATTGAAAGGTCAGTTAAGAGATGCCCGGAATCGGAACTGCCTGTTGTTTTGTACAAGGGAAGTCCACCCTTCCCTGGGTGGAAGCCCACCCAGGGGGTGTTTGAAAGCCCACTCTTCGGCTCCTTATGTCGGAAATTCTTCGAGGACGATAAGAAATCGATGAGTCGGCCATAGTTTTGCAGACGAGTGGCAGTACTTCTCATCATATTATATCGAAATGACAACCCCAGGGCCGTGGCTCAAAAATAATCATCGATTTTCCGCTCCAATCGACGTGTTGATTTGCAGTTCAACAAGGGTTTATGCACAATCTAGTCACACAATCGTGAACACCCAAAGTTCAGGTAAAAGTGTTCTATATTTATAAATTAAACTCGACTATATCCAAGAACTTTTTATTGTCGAAAATGAAGAAAAAATGCACATACGTTTCTAGGAACCAAAATTTTCTAAACTATTGGTAATTTCCGAAGTTTGTTGAGGACAATTTATACTTGAAACCCAACAATCCAATTTCAGTAGGGAGCCGATCTCTGTCATCAGCCTACAGTACCGTTCCTTCGAATCTTCTTGCAGGCCCAGAAAATATAGTGAATGTGGCATGAGTGGCAACGAATTGATCGGTTTATAATATAATAATACTAAGTGAGAATCGGAAAAGAACTTAAATTATTATCACGAGGTCAAATGAAAATGTCCAGGAAGCAATATAGACTGAATATATCAGTTGAACTTCGGACAGATAATCCCAAAGCATTCAGTGGATGTTTGCTGGTGTTTAACAAAGAAACTGCGGTGCCAAGCCCGTTTAAAAGCTTAGTTCCAAATGTTTTTTTGGTTGGGGGTGAGGGTTCACTGGTGGGGACTGTTGGCCACTAGCCTTATACACAGTAAATACACACGAAACCTAGGAGATGGGTTGTAATACTTCCCTAACAATCAATGATTTGTGACTTAGACCGCATGGTAAGGAGAGGGATGCTAAACTCAATCGCCTCTTTTTAGATACGAGTAGTTTGGATGATCGTAAATATAACTCCATTCGATTCTTTAGTTACCTCGGATGATCTTCGAGTTTTAATGATTAATGATTTGCTAGGAGTGTCCTTAAAATCGGCCTCTTTCTGAGCAGTTCAACCAGATTCCCGTCCATCTAAATAGCGAAAAAAGCTTCAAATGGCTCAAACCTACAGTTGTGTACGATTTTGTAGCCTAAAAACATTCCACGTACTAACAGCCACATTGAAACAGCTTCTCCGTATGAAGAAAAATGTGCCATCTTATTTGTGGCTATGCGAGGGGGAAAACTAATTAAGTGCAACGCTTCTGAAGACGTTTGACGGATGGTTGACATTTTTTTTGTTGTAATTGGATTGTCTTCTACAAGCTTCAAGCTTCCGAAAAGTGGTCTATAATAATAGTGAATAAAGCGTGCTTGAGTGCTCTCCGTTATTCATTCGAATGGAAGGATCGAAGATGGACCTAGTGTGAAAAATGAAATTGATTGAAAGGTCCATTCATGCAGCATGAATTAATGAGCGAATTTTCAAAGAAAACTTTCAGTTGAAGGTACAGTTAAGAAAAGAAACAATGGTGTTGACATTTCTTTTAGAAAGTTTTTTTTAGACGATTCTTGGTTTTTTCGATTCTCAGTATAGCATACCAACATACTGTATGCACTGGGTATGCTTTGAAGATGTTAGGAGTCCATATTCACGTTCTACCCGTCTCCACGAACTCATAGAGTACCCACTCGGCTACTTCATTTCAGGGTACAACAAACATACGCACGTTTTCATATAAATACATATAAATACATATGTACTTTTTTGATTTGTGAACATTTTTCATTTTTCAAAAACGTATCGGTATCAGAAATTTTGTGCTAAATCCGAATACACCATGTATTACTATGATTTTGAAGGAAATAACCTCAGAAAACGGGAAAACCCCGTTTTTTGGGTACTATTTTTGAATTTTGGACCCCTAGGGTTGTCCAAAATTTCTGGCTAACGAACTCATATTTTTGTTAGTTGTGACGAACATTTTGGTGAAAACTTAAAAATGTTTGCTAAACAATTACTCCAGTTATCGTCCGGAGTGACATATATATATATATATATATATATATATATATATATATATATATATATATTAGATATTATATATTATATTATATAATATATATATATATATATATATATATATGATATAATATATCGATACCTAGATAGCACAAAGGTGCTATGTCCAAAAATGGAGTTTTGAGAAAAACGCAAAAGAAA
The DNA here is from genome assembly GCA_009739505.2 of Apolygus lucorum. Lineage (NCBI taxonomy): Eukaryota > Metazoa > Arthropoda > Insecta > Hemiptera > Miridae > Apolygus > Apolygus lucorum. Next base: position 50,600,982 of record CM019167.2, on the reverse strand, counting down.
TTATCACCAGTGCTCAATTCCTAAAATAATGGCTTAATACACTAAACTCTTTAATTTCCTCAACAAATTTTCAAGCAATTTTTTCGTCAAGAAAATCGACAATAGTTTCGTTGAATTTGAGTTTTTCTGAAATAAAAAAAATAAAAAATGAAGCTCGCCCAAGGTTTGCAGATTCAAAAGTGTGAAGATGGATGAAATGTAACGTAATTTCATACCATTAAGCGTAGCCACTATACAGTTTATGATATTGTGGGGCTGGCATGGAAAATCTGTGAGGTTCACTTTGATGGTTCCACTTCTGGAAGTCCGTTGTCGTTGGTAATTACCTACTTAAAACCAACAATAGGTAGTCATTTGAACGTCGACCCCAAATGTGTCAGAAGAGCAGGACGTTAAAGCACTCGTTGGGAAGAGCCATTGTGGGATTCACGATAGCAATTAAATTCGTTTTACGGGTTACTACGTACCGCATTAGGAGGCAAGAGCCGTAAATACTTAACCATTAACCATTCCTACTGGGTGAAATTTGTGGGTTGGTTTGGTTGGAACGTATTCTACTAGAGATCTAGGTAGGTAGATTGGCTACTTTCCAAAGTAAAACATATTGTTTAGTAATGCATGCATCCCCCATCCCATTGGATAAGCATTAGGTCAATTAATACCAGTTGGTAAGCGAAAAAACTGCTTCACTCGATGTAATTTATTAAGTATTTTAGGCAAGAAATAGTGACCCCCCTCACCATTATCCACCATAACATTTCTAGCGGCCTGGGAGCCTCGCATTTGAAAAGCATTTTGAAATCCATGATCTGAGACACCTAACATGCGAATTCGAGTTCACCCCCTCCCCCAACCACCACTAATGGTGCCAGTCCGGCATCAAAGCGATAACATTTCGTAAAGTTGAACTTTCATCAGTTTGTTTTGGTAGGCAGTCCGTCGAAGTTCATTTCCGTATTCAAGTTGAAACACAAAAAAAAAAACCCACGAAATAAGCGGTTTATGGTGTCCTGGCACCATGGTGGCACCACTATTAGTTCCATGGTGGTACAAAGAATAATTCATGAAACTCCGGAGGTTTGATGAGAATTTTTTCTCAATTTCAAAGCTTGGATACAATTAATAAGCTATATAAAGAAACCGAAATATTGGAAAATCGGATATTTTGTGAATATTATCACCCCCACTCGCCCCCTCCCATTGCGAATTTTGATACTCTGGTGAAATAATGAACAATTTGGAAATTTTCTGAGTCGAACAAAAAAAGAAACTCGCAAATTGGTTGGGAATTGAGGCCTGGGCAGAGTACACAAGATTATGCCCAAAACGCACGTTTTTTGAGCATTAACCCCCCCTTTCCGCCCTTTAAAACGCGAAATGCGAAATTCCGGCGACGTAGTGCACAACTAAATAGTTTTCCGCGACGAACGATAAAAGAACCAGGAAAATCGGTTGAGAACTAAGGCCTGTGCAGACGACACAAGATTTTGTCACATACACACACACACACACACACGGACATTCACCAATCGAATTGAAAATTCGCTAAAACTAACGATTCGTTGGGAAAAGTTTTTTTTTTTGGTTTCCATGTAAAATAAAATCATAGTAACTGAAGGCCTGTTTGTATTTGAACCACCCTCGTAAATTGCCATGCAGTGTAGAACAGTTACGTGTCCTTTCAAGTTGTTTGTATAAAATTCGTTTAAAGATTTGACTGCTTTGTGGAAATACTACGCGATGTGTGTTTGCTCGTCCTTGGAGCAGCCCAGCGATGAAGCGGGGACCAGGTCGAGTGAATGGGTTGCCTCAAGTTCACAGCAAGATTACCGTAGGGAGGAGGAGGTGAGGTAGATCGATACCCTCGCGCATTCCTGCAGGCCTGAATAACGACAAGAGCGGGAACACGGATTGTGGGGCGACATGTAAATTTTACATTAACCGGGTCCTCAGCTGTTGGGGTGAGAATATGAGTATTTTGAGGCCGAGGAAACCCCCGAGGATTTTTCACCTCGCGGAGGTGGCCTCTCGAGGACACGAGACCAGCAGAGGCCGGAGAAGCTATGGAGATTAGGTGAGAAATATTTGAGCGGAGTGGCAGGGGTTCCGCCGTAATCGTAGGCTCTCATCCATATTTCAACAACGCTCTTCCACGCATCCCCCACCGCCCAGACTCTCAAATGCAGGCACGCACACTCCACGCCCTGGCTTTCTGAAGCACTGCTAGTTCCCATGGTTGCTATGGTCCTGGCAGTGATGCTCCTCTATAATAGTACTCCACTTTGCTGATAACCTGGGTTGTAGGACCAGGCTGCCATGACAATTGTTAGATAACTTTAGTGGTAAATGTTTGTTACGTTTGGCAGTTACAAACGATTTGAGTAAAAACCAGCAAACGAACAAACAAACAAATGATTACACAACGGTTTATAACTTTTAAGTGTAGATCACCTGCCTGAAAAGAACACTTCTTTTCCATTATCAGTAGCTACCATTATCATCTCGCAACCTCCACTATCAACTTTATTTTGGAAGAATGTGCCAGTAAAACATCGTTGCCCAATAGTTGTGGATTCCTTCATTACGAAATTTATAACGAGTTATCACTTCAGAAAATTCTTTGTAGACGAGAAGAAGGGATATAAAAAAAAATCTTTGTGTAATAATTTGCAGCGTTTTCTTGGTCGATTCCAAAGGTTCATCATTGAAAATAATGAATCAAAATACAGGGCAACGCGTGGGTAGTATTTGATTCTGACGCCTGAATTCACCATTAAATAAGGCTAGGAGCACGGTGCCAAGAATCCCATCGAACTTGGTGAAGCTGTTTAAAAATTGAGCACAATTTTAGAGTGTGCACAAAGTTCTAAAATAGCCTATTCCCTTATAAAGGACACTTGGTGTACACATAGTACACTTGGACAGATCTCTCGCAAGGGAGACTCCATTACCTCGGACGAATGGTTAGTCAGAAACACGAGTGCGAATCGCACACAATTTTTCGCTGTCTGGAGTGAGCCAAATTCCAGCCGATCAAATGAGATCTTTTTTCGTTTGTTCAACTAGAATTCACTGCCAACCAGTTTTGATTTTCTAACTACCAAAAATCAAGTATTGGATGCGCCCACAACTATAAATGGACAACCCGTGTTCTTTACGGACGGATGATCGCTACAGAGAAATAATTAACCTTTGTGTAATAATTAACATATTTTTTGTATTGTAGATTCTGGTTTTACGTAAAATCTCATGAATGTTTGACCCCTCACTTGACTTTTCACTCCGTGCAAACCTGTTCCTAGAAAGCTCAGGATTGCGCCCAATCGGAACAAAATTAGCTTTTGAAGAACACCAAAAGTGGCACATGTTTTTTAAATTATTTTCCGACGATGATTACCTACATCGTGATAGCCTTTTTTTATTTGACTGGAATTTTTCTGAATTGTGGACTATAATTCCTCTAGCCGAACCCCCTCCACCGACCCCTGGAAGTGGGCAAAGTGCCGCGGACGGCGTAAGGCGGAAATTGTGTTCAATTTTTGAATTTTACGTACCTTGAAACGTAAACCAACAAATTTTAAGACGAGGGGGGGGGGGGAAGTTGACTATTGAAAATAATAAATCAAAATTATGAAGAATTGCTTTGAACTGAATTTTTTACTCCGACAATATGAGTGACAACAATGTGATGGATGACGAGGAAGCTATGTGCTACACCCTCTTAGTAGAATACCCTCTACACCTAACTGTACTATATCCCTCACATTTGTGAGGCACTTTGCTGTTCTGAACTCCTATGCTATTACCTACCCCACTGTATTATGGATGACGAGAATGCTATGTGCTACACCCACTTGGTAGGATACCAAACTTACTCACTACTCAAAAACTCACCTACTTTAGCATTCATAAACACGTTTCATAAGGTTATGAAACAGAAATCTGCACGTTAATGCAGGTTCTGAGCAAATAACCCAAATAATTTTCCCCTTTCTTGCCTCCGCAGCACCTTTTAGTTATCGGAACCCCCCACATATAGCATCTCATTTTAAAGCTTACAATCAGGCCTTCAATTTGAATTTCCTCAAATGGCCCTTCAACGACTCAATAGGAAGTCACAAAGGAAGTAAAGTGAATACGGACCAATGTTCTCGAAAATGGCAACCACGTTTTTCAATTTCTTTCACAAATTTTCGACACTTTGTCAAAGCAAAATGAAATCAGTTTGAAATGGGATCATTTTCAAAGAGAATCATGCAAATTGGTACCAGAATAAAGAAATGCAAGGAGTTCGGACATTAAAAAAAAAAAAAAAAAAATCGTCGTCCTACGACACACCGAATAGAGAACCTCCTCCGTCGCGCGCCTACGGCGCTTTGAAATCGGTCAAAAATGTACTCGGGCTCCTAACTCGTGGACCAAAATAAAACCCTGTAGATAAAAAATTGAGCCCAAAGTTTCAAAAATAAACACATCATTAATTTGAGGAAGTTATAATTTTCTAAACTAAACAATTATTGCAAGCTCGAAGTCAAAAGATACCCAGCGTTGTTCATTAATGTGAGAATGTCAATATTTATTCTACCTCTAGCGACGGCTGTGGCTCGGACCAAAGCTCCAACTCATTTGATTAAACACTGCAAGCGCTCCGCAGGACATAGGTAGGCAATTCTTTGTTCTCTTTTATGTACTTTATTCTATTGTTGACCAAGAGATAAATTAATTACTCTGCATAAAATGTGGGTTTACTCGGGCTTCGCGTTTCACCGAACAAGGTCAACTATTATTGACTCCTGGAACAGTTGTTCCCTTATTGTCACTATGTTGTTGAGTATTATACTAGTGGTTGAGTAAGCTTGGTTTGCTCAAAATCCAGGAGATGCGCAGCGAAACGAGCCTTCTTTCTCGCCTCAGCCAAGATCTTATGAACTGAATGGAAATCGACGTAGCTTCCTCTGATCTCTAGAGACGGTTCTTGATCACCACCAGACAGCTCCCTATGAACCCCCTGACAAGGCGCTTCATTCCCAATAAAAACATTAAATTCGCAATAGAACAAAAAGTCTGCCAAATTCGGATGAAAAATGTAAGTGAGTAGTGATTGGATCAAAAAATTCCTTGGCAAGGCTGGGAGTCGAACCTGGGACTTCTGGGTGGGAGTCCTGAACGCTGCTCACTGATCTATCGGGGAATACAGAATACAGAATACAGAACGTTTATTGAAAGAAATTATGTACAGTACAGGTACTGGATTAGGAAGGTAAGTAGTTACATCAACCCCGGCCGATGGCCTTATTTGGTATATCTTGTGTTCATTGTATAAATAATTTCATGAGTTAGGTAATAATAATGCATAATAATGTTGACGTGGGAAAAATGTTAAAAAACCACAGAACAGGATGTAAGTCTTAACCCAAAATTGGTGAACTATTTACAAATTTACACCTATTTCTACTATTTACAATGATAATATTATGACTAGAACGGAACAATGTTTATTATTTACATAAACTTACAATGGATTGGGTCGGGAGGAAACGAATCAAGTAAGCCTCCTTTGCAATCGGGGGCCCCATTTGGGTTTTGTGAGTGTGGTTAAGCTATTGAGGAATATGTTGGGGTGTGTCGGCAGTTTGGCATTGCAGTTTTCTGTTAATTTTCGGATGTGTTCGGCAAGTAACTCGATCTCGTGTTCTGTATGAAGGTTAATGGTGTTTGTTCTAAAGGGGCTGTTTGTTGCTAATCTGATACATTTGTTCTGCGTGGTCTGGAATTTATGGAGGTGGGTTTGTGCTGCGGTGTGCCATATTGGAGATGCGTACGTTATTGTTGGTCTGATTATTGTTGTATAAATGAGAAGTTTTAATTTTGTGCTGAGGGCGCGTGATTTGAATAGGTTTTAGTACCTACCTAGTTTGGAGAGGGCTTTCTTGTTAATTATTTTTACATGTTCCTGAAAGGTTAATCGTTTGTCTAGGTAGACTCCTCGGTATTTGACAGAGTTTGTGTAGGGAACAGTGGTCCCCCTGACGGAGATGCTTTTGGGAATGTTTCTTTTGGAAGTGAATAAGATTACTTCTGTTTTGGTGGCATTAGTTTTTATTTTCCATTTTTCCAAGTTCTGTATGGTAAGGTGGGTCGCATTTTGGAGCCTACTGGAAGCTTTTGGGGGGCTTGGACTTGAAGAGTAGATGGCGAGGTCGTCTGCAAATCCTGCTATGTGGGTGTGAGGAGGGAGGCCTTCGAAGACAGTGGAAATATAAATGTTGAAAAGGACGGGGGATAGGACAGAACCCTGGGGTACGCCTGAAGGAATGGTATGGTATGATGAGTATGAGTCATTCAACTTCACTCGGAGTTGTCTCTCTGAAAGATATGAGTATGATAGTTTACAAAATCCGAGTGGTATTCCATACTTGTGTAGTTGTTAGATTAACCCCTCTGTCCACACTGAGTCAAACGCTTTTTCAGAGTCTAGTAGGATTAGGGCGGTAGTATGTTTTTGCGCCATTTCCATTTTGATGTGCTCAACGACTCGTGCCAATTGGTGTGTTGTTGCGTGGCCGTGTTTAAAGCCCATTTGAGAGTGCGGGATGATGTTGAGTCGGATGATTTCGAGGTGGAGTCGTGAAAGGATTATTTTCTCGAATACTTTAGACATTGTAGGAAGGAGGCTGATTGGTTTGTAGCTGGCTGGGTCAGAGGGTTTTTTATTTGGCTTTAGAATTGGGGTGATAGTCGCAAGTTTCCAGGATGAGGGGAAGTAATGGAGCCGTAGGCAAGAATTGAATAAATTTACAATTAAGACTAATAATTTTTTAGGCAGACGTTGAAGTGTTTTGTTAGGAATCGAATCATGTCCTGGAGCTTTGTTAATTTTCAGTTTTTTGATAATTTTCTTAATTTCCGAGGGTGTTGTGAATTTTATGGGTTATTTTATCTATCGGGGCCAGGTGGTTGGTTAAATAGGATTTGAGATTCTCACGTCACACGTGATAGCGACAAATGCACGGCTGTTACAAGGATTTTACGAACGGATAAGAGTCCGTACCGTAGTATTCTTGTTCTACTTGTCTTTACGAACTCATAGGGTACCCACTCGGCTATTGGATTTTAGAGTACGAGTATACACTGGTTTCCATTATATATTATATATCAGTTGTTTAAATACATGGTGACGATGCAAAAACGATGGTTTTACTAACTCTTATGCCGTCTTCCAGAATTTCTTCCAGGTGGTTGTCAGGATCATACATCACTCGCGTGAAAAGAAACAAACAGTATTTTAAAATAACTTAGCACAAAATGGATTATAGATAGCTCTAGGTAAGCACAAGACAGCCGAAGCTCCCCTTTTGGTTACAGCTTGTTTTAAGCCGGACTGAATCGACTAGACGAGGTAGCTAGGGAGATCCTTGCCCCTCTTCTACCTAGGTGCAACGAATGAAGATCCTATCTGTATAGCCCTGTACTACCAGATGTTGGTAGTTTCTCTGGGTTTTACTATGGAGGTGGCCACACGGCCATTCATACAACCACGGCGTCCACGACGGGCTGAAAAGAACCAAACCAAACTAACAATGGTGTTGTTAGCTCTCTTCAAAACTACCCTTTACACCCCTTTACACCCCAAGAAAGAGCCTCAAAAGGTCTGGGTTTTACTGTGAGAGTGGCCGCATATATTACAATTTTTTTGACTATTTTAATTTTCTGAAAATGTACTTATATCAGAAATTTTGTGATAAATCCGAATACACCATATATTACTATGATTATTATAGTAATATCCACAAGATATACCATAATTATATTACTATGATTATGATGGTAATATCCACAAAACATACCATTTACATTGATAAGTTTAAACGTAATTTCCACTGAAAATATTTGATTTTTTCCATGTTTGCACTATGATTTCCTTGTGTTATGTTGCAATCTTATAGGAAATTTAAAGTTGATCTCTCAACAAATTATTCTCCGTGAAACTATTCTTCTCTTATGAGCAATTTCGGTACAAGAACACCATGAACAAGGTTTCAAGGAGACGGTTAGATATTGATCCTCATTCGGTAGAACAGGATTTCAGCACTACACTATGTGAGCCATGACCTCCTTTATATAATGATCGGTATCTTGATATGGCGCTTAATGATATCATATCGACATACCAGTTGCCTAAATTACATATTTGGGAAGGACAGAATTCCCTAGGCGGATGTTCCTTCCTGACCATCATTCTTAACTCGGTCAATACAGCTCGTATTATTACCGAACAAAGGATCCCTCTGGCTTTTCGAATACTCAACCGCCATACGTAGCCAGGTCCTGTGTGGCTCTCAATCCTACAAGAAAGAACTACAAGTCTTAAGGATAAAATAATAGAAATGATTATATTAACGGTTTATTAACGAGAACGCTGTTTTTAATACCTACACACACAAATTAATTGGGTGCCTTCCGCGTCTGTCTGTCTGTCATGAAATCCTTGCCACAGCCATAACTTCTACAATTCTCGTCCAATTTCGATGATATTTTCAGGGATTGTATGGCTTGGCGTGTGGATGGTCCCCTACGAAAATCATCACCCCTGGACTGATAGTAGTCGGTGCGCATGCGCAAACGTGAAATCCTTGTAACAGCCATAACCTCCACATTTTCTAACAATATTCAGAGATTGTGCCGGTTGATGTGTAGATGGTCCCCTATAAGGGTAGTGCAAGGTATTTAGAGATTGATGCTTGAGATTAACTACTATTCATCGGATCATCTACACAGTCGGGTTATGGACACGAGGAAGCTATGTGCCGCACCCACTTGGCAGACTTCTGCTTCCGAGTCTACTAAAGTTCTCCAAAATCAAAAAAATTTCCACTCGCGTTTTACGTTTCTGACCTTTCTGAACAATTTTGGTTCCGTGTCTGTCTGTCTGTATGTCATGAAATCCTTGCCACAGCCATTACTCCTACAATTCTCATCCGATTTCGGTGAAATTTTCAGGGATTGTGTGGGTTGGCGTGTAGATGATCCCATATGAAAATCATCACCCTCGGTGCCACTGCGCATGCGCAAACGTTAAATCCTTGCCACAGCCATAACTTCTACATGTCTCGTCCGATTTCAATGAAATTTTCAGGGATTATGCGGATTAGATTGTAGATGGTCCCCTATGAAAATCATTACCCCCGGACTGATAGTAGCCGCTGCGTATGCGCAAACGTGAAATCCTTGTAACAGCCATAATACTCATTTTTCTCGTTTGATTACAAAGGTTCAACATAGGAAATTATAAACGAATGTCATGAGAACATACGAGTGCATGACGTAATAAATGGAGGTAAAAGATGAGGGAATACAAAGCAATCGAGGAGAAGTACCGTATGAATATACCGTTAGGTAAGTTGGTTCTTTGAGGGAAGCGGAATACACGGGTTCAGCCATGATGATTGCATGTTGACTGAAAGTTGATACTCAAAGGAAAAGGAGGAAGACCTCTGATTGCAAACCTGTCGACAGCACTCACGGAAAACTAGGCTTGTTTTATAAAGAACTAGCGTGTCCACTGACTTGGCTCTCTCTCTCTACCAAGAGGGCGTATTGATTACTGGACGCTTCCAAGAAGTTCAGACTTTTTGTTTCTGATTCATACTCTCAAGAGAATGTTGTCTCTTAGGATTGTAGTCTCGAGAAATTGTAGTATCGTGTAGTATTCTAGTGGGATCTCTTAACCTTTTTAAGACGGGGTTTTGATAATTTCCTAACCAACATTTCCCAATCGCCATGGCAATCCTAGAGAAACATTTATTCTGATTTCGGAAACCCCATTTTTCAAGAATGTAAAGAGCAAAATGGAAACATTTACACCAAAATCTATCTTGCCGTTTTAAAGATTTGCATGATTGCAATGGATTTTCAAAATTTTGACCGTTACAGTTTTCATATATTTTATTAGCATTTAATTAAATACAATATGTATAAAGTATTTTTTTAAAATCTTTTTTCCTTTTATTTGTGGGTGTTAATCATCGTTCATTCGTCATTAAGCATCGTTCCGTCCACTTTCGTTTCGAGAGTCTAATAAGTAGAGCACAAGATGGAACACAGAACAAGAAACTTTGTATCAAGTCAAAAACTCGAGAAGAATTGGATCTTTCTTTTTGAACAACTTTGGTTCCAAGTTTCGTACTGTTCGAGAGAAGAGCTAATGCAAATTTCATAAATTTAGAGGGGCACCAAAAAACGAGGTTCTTAGTAGGATATCGCTATTTCGGATCCCGCTGATTCGAATCGGAAGTCTCGTTCTCGGAGGTCGCGGTTGGTGTCAAAATTTTCTGAATGAGGTCTAGTTTAGATTAAAAATAACAGTTAACAGTTTTTCTGACCCGTACGCATACCCTATTGCGTCCGACTCTACCAAGGTAGCGGAAGCTTTGTTTTTACTTTTCAAGGTTGAGAAAAAATGTCCAAAATCAAAATTACCAATGTGATACCAAATGAAACCACATTTCTACACACAATTCTACCCAAATTTCTTCTTCTGGATCTAACTATTAATGTTCTCACGTTTCTCAACTACTTATGACAATGGGAACAATATCACTCTACATACCATGGACCATTTGTCCATCTTCTGGACTCCCATCAACTTATTGTTAGAATAAAAACGCTGCAAATTTTTACACAATGGTTTATTATTTTTCTATATTGATCACTCGTCTGCAAAGCCACCAACCATCCAACATGAAGAAAAACATCGATCGCATTTCGGTCAGTTAAAATTCGAACGGAGATTAAGCCTCTTTTGCGATTCACACTCGTGTTTCTGATTTGTCGTACGTCCAACACTTAAATTCTCGTAGGGAGCGACCGATTTGTCCTACAGAGCTCCGCGTGGTCTCAAACAATTCTATAAATTCTATAGAATCATAAATTGAAGGAAAAACAATCGAAATTTTCTGAGTTAGGGCGTTTTCAAAATTCATTTTGGAACCCTTAGAAGTGACCTAAATCAACCAAAATCTTCGGGGCACAACTAGACTCCAAATGGAGCGTACATACAAAATTTCATCAAAATCGGTCAATGCTGAGTGACAAAAGTGCCGCGTACGGCGGACGGCCAAATTTTTATTCGATTTTTGGATTCTACGTACCTTGGAACGTAAACCATCAAATTTTGAGGGGGTGTTTAAAAAAAATGTTTCTTGGTCGATTCCAAAGGTTCATTATTGAAAATAATAAACCAAAAGTAGAAAAGTAGAAAATACCAAGCTGTGTATGGCACTTGTTATATATTTATATCACTGAAGCTCCTTATTGCACTTTTTGGTTCATTATTTTCAATGATGAGCCTTTGGAATTGACTGAGAAAAAAATGTTTAACCCCCCTCAAAATTTGTTGGTTTACGTTTCAAGATACGTAGAATCCAAAAATCGAATAAAAATTTGGCCTTCCGTCCGCCGTACCCAGCACTTTCCTTAGTTATAATCGATCGATTTTGATGACATTCTGTATATAGGCTCCATTTGGAGTCTAGTTATGCCCGAAACTTTTGGTTGATGTCAGTTACTTCTAAGGTTTGAAAAATAAAGGCTGAAATTTCGAAAAAGCCCTTGCTCAAAATAATTTTTTATAAAGGTTTTGTTTTTTCACTTGAAATAATAATGAATTTTTAGAATCAAATGAGTCCACCCAGAGCTCTGTAGGGCCGACCGTTTTCTCCCCACGAGAACTCAAGGGTTGGAATAATGATAAATCAGAAACACAAGTGTGAATCGCAAAAGAGGCCTAAAAAAACCGTTCAAATTTTAGTTGAACAAAATGCGATCGTTGTTCGTATCTTCGAGTTGTACTAATTTTTTTGTCCTTAGCAACCAATAATCAAATTTCCTAATGAAGAGACTCACACTCTTTCTCCGAATTGAGTCTGGAGCGTATTCAAAATAATCAACGGCAAATCTGTGTTCTTTGCAGGCGAGTGATCTATACCGAAAAATTACAAACCTTTGTGTATCAATTTGCAGCGTTCTTACCCATGTTCAGATCAGATACGACATTGACGAAAAGTATGAAACTTAATGAGAATTGTACCAATACCTATGTACTCGTAGTTACACATTTAACTTATTTTTCCAGGTGAGTTTGACAAGATTGCCTCAGAATATGAAAAGACAATGTTACTCGCAACTCAACAACTGTAAGTAAACAATCATGGTTTATGATAAATACCGTCGCTGATCAGTCTCTTGCCTGGTAATTTAATGTATAAATAGGTTCATTAGTATATAACACCGTGATCAACAGTAATACATCGTCAGATAAGAAATTCATAACAATGTAACTAAAAAATTTAAAAACATAAAAGTTACATCCATTCTATCTCAAAAAATTCATTTACACTATATAAGGGGCAGTAAACTAGTTTCAATCCAATTTCTTTCTTCAGGGCGATGCAGGATAGCGACCTCAATCGTGGCGAGAGGCAATTGAACATTTTAGCACCCAAGTGTGTCACGTTGGCTGCTTGCGAGGTTGTCAGGCGTAGGCGTTCTGTCACCAGATTGGGACGATTCCTCGTATCGTAACTGTGAGCCGCTGCAGGGAATTCGTTGATATTGTTCTTCACGTACAGGGTGACTTCAATGGCGATCATGCTATTTATAATCAGAAGCCCAGGATTTCTGAACAAGGGTCAGCAATGCACATTAGATTTATAGTACACTTGAGTGTGGTTATACGAAGAAATCCTATAATTTGTTTATTAAGTCTGGACTTACTTAATTGTCATTTGCTAACGGGTAACGTTGAGTCAGGAATTACAACGGGATGGACTTCAATATTCTAATGTCATGTCGTGTCCTACAGTTTTTGATGAGATAGAACGGGACAACAGAGGAGTTAGCGACCTTCGAGTAAAACGCTGCAAATTATTACACAATGATTTATTATTTTTCTTAATAGATCACTCTTCTGTAAAGAACATGGCTTTGCCATTGTTAACACCAACCAACATGATGAAAAACATCAATCGCATCTAACATTTGAACGGAGATTAGGGCCTCTTTTGCGATTCACACTCGTGTTTCTGATGTATCCTAAGTCCAACCCTTAAATTCTCGTAGGAAACGAACGGTTTGTACTACAGGGCTCCGCGTGGTCTCTGAAAATTCTAAAAATTCAATACTATCTTAAATTGATGGAAAAACAATACCTTGATATCAACATATTTTGAGTTCAAAGTTTCAAACATTATCTTTCAACCCTTAGAAGTGACCTACACCAACCAAAAGCTTCGGGGGACAACTAGACCCCAAATGGAGCCTGTATACCAAATTTAATCAAAATCGGTGAATGCTAACTGAGGAAAGTGCCGCGTACGGCGTACGGCGGACGGACGACCAAATTTTTATTCGATTTTCGGATTCTACGTACCTTGAAACGTAAACCAACAAATTTTGAGGGTGGGGGGGGGGGTTAACTTTTTTTTCTTGGTCGATTCCAAAGGTTCATTCCAAAACTACCTGAGGGTTGTGTCAAATTCACAATCCTCCGATTGTTCTCTTCTATGACATTTAAAGTTGTGGAAATGAAATATAAAAACCATTCTACATTAAAATACATTTACATTAGATGTAAATACATTTTTTCGTCGGTAGTTAGTAAGGCAGAATTAGGTAAGATGGAGATTAGAATTTTGACGATAATGATGAGTAGAATCAAATAATATATTCTCCTTCTACCACGGACTGAAATTCATGAAACTAGTAGTTGTTTTCTAATATTTCACAACAATTTATTACTTTTCTGTAAAGATCACCCGTCTGCGAAGAACACGGCTTCTTCGTTTGCCTCTTAGGGACCATGGAAAGGTAGGGTGAGAGGGGTATGTGACTCCTCTTGTTCACAGGGACAACACAAAAGTTAATATTCTGCTAAATAATAATCTGCTAATAATTCTGCTAATCATTATTTCTTCTCTTAATATTCTGCTGAATTTCACTATAATTGCTAATGAATATCTTACCTTGATGAAAAAAATGTCATGAACACTCTGTAGTTAGGTAACTAATTATCCTTATTGGCGAACGATTTGTCCTGCAAAGCTCTGGGTGGTGTCAAACAATTCTTTAAAATCGTCGCTATTTTAAATTAATGAATAAACAATACCTGTATTTTGAAAGGTTTCGAGCTAGGAAGTTTTTGAGAACCTTTCCCCCACTTTTTACCCCTCAAAAGTGACTGACACTGACCACAACTTTCGGGGCACAACTAGACTCCAAAGGGACCAAAACAAATCGAATTCGGTCCACGAGAACTGCGCAAAGTGCCACGCACGGACGGAAAATTTGTTATTCGATTTTTGGATTCTTCATACCTTGAAACGTACTAACCATCAAATTTTGAGAGCGGGTGGGGGGTTATAATTTTTTTTTTTTTTTTTTTTGCTCGAGTCCATAGGTATCTACTTATTGAAAATAATAAACCTTTGGTTGAAATTTTCAAAACGCCTCAGCTAGAAGACGTTTGGTATGAAGATTGATTGACTGATACGAAGACTATTTAAATACCATTCTTTCTTTCAAGAATCATCTGATCAAATGCGATGAGTTTTCGCTTCTTGGGATAAAGTCTCATATGACACAGTTGTGCTCCCGTAAGAACCAAGAACTAAATTTTGCTAAGAAGGCACCGACAACAATAATTAACAGTGTCTTTCATTCCAGGCTATAATGTTCCGGGAGTACGATGTGTCAGTCCAGAACTCAGCAATTACTCACATGCTGCATGAACGTTTTACTCGCCAGGTGGGTTGAGGGAAGTAATGAGGAAATAGAGGGAACACTCGTCTGAGACTGAAGGGGTGGGTGGCGCTTGAGGCGGAGAAAGATTTGACAACACTGCAGCCTGAACTGTTTCACCCTCAGGAGGGAGTCTAGAAGGCCTCCCGTCTCCACCTCTTCATCTTCCTTCTCTTTCTCTTCCGATTCCCTCTTTCCACGTCACAGCCATTCTTGACTTCTCGCGGCAGCCTCTCAAGGAGAGTAGAAAATGAGAATATTTCTCTGGAGGAAATACTCGACTCTGAAAGGAGGAAAATCAACTGAACGTGATAAGCCCTCAGTTGAGTGGAAAGGGGGGATTAAGCAATAACGGACATTTATCTCGCTAATCAATAGAGAGGCTTTTCATTCGTCAATCATGCCGTTCATTATTGACTCGAAGACATTCTTATATTGTTGGATGCTCATTGTTTGATAGATGGCAGCAACGTGACATTGTTTATTTAGTCCAAAATTAACGTCATTAAATAATGTTGCAGTCTCGAATTGCTCTTATTCCAAGTTGTTTGTTTCTTCTTCTTGCACGCGCAACAACCAACTAACGAGTCCTGGTCTCTTTGAGACGGCTTTTTCCTGTATTTCCTTTTTGTTTCATGAGATGAGGTGATTTACAAAGCCTGCAGTCATAGACGAATAGACTGTTTAGTCATCTAACCTCTTCAACCAACTAACTAACTAACTAACTGCCACTACAGCCCAGGGTGAGCCTTGACCTCGACTAAGACATCTCGCATGCTTGTCCGATCCTGTGCCGTTGTCATCCATTCATAGCACCCAAGTCGAGCTGTGTCCCCCTCTAAGTTGTCACTCCATCTCTGCCTCGGTCTTCTTCTCCTTCTTGTACCATTTGGTATGGAGAGCAGCAGCTGATTGGATGGGTCGTCGTCATCCATTCGGAGAACATGTCCAGCCCATCTCAACCGTCCCAGCTTCACTAACTTTACTACTTCGTAATCCTAGTACAGCTGATCCAGTTCTTCATTTTTTCGGCTTCTCCATTGTCGGTGGTCAAACAGTGGGCCCAGGATTCTCCGAAGAATCGTCCTCTCAAATACCCTGAGCACACTCTCAGATTGCTTTGTCATCACCCATGTCTCTGACCCATAGGTTAGTACAGGGCGAAGCAGTACTTCGTACATCGTTATTTTAGTTTTCTGGAGAGGGCTCGAGACTTGAGGAGTGGCAATAGTCCAGAGTAGTACCGGTTGGCAGAAAGAATTCTAGCTTTGATTTCAGTTGGGCAATCATTGCATTCATGTACAGTGGAGCAATGGTTAGTGAAAGTTTCCACCCTCTCAAATTGGTACGGTCCGATGACAATGTTTGGTGTCCGAATTTCATTCATGTTTCAATTGGAAACCATATATACTGTTTTTCCTTAGTTGGCGGTGAGCCCCATATTTGCTGCTTCCAACATAAGCGAGCTGAAAGCACTTTCCAAATCCCTAACAGTCAAACAAATCTAACCTTTCTACATAATTATAATAAACATATTTTTTGAACAATAAATGTAATCTACTTACTGTCCAAGTTTCCTAAGGTGGCAATATTATTTGATCAGAGCCCGACAATAGGTTTCAGCGATGATTATTGAAATGACAACTAATTAGTGAATACATCAGAAAGTGCTGCTCAACAATATTACACGACATAATTTTGGCTTCCACTAATTGTAAAAGACCAAATTAACCAAAGATACCTACTCGAGTTGGCAGACTTTTGGTTCCCTTTCCAATAACGAACCTTTGGGATAGAGCAAGGAAGAAATGGGCTCCATTTGTGATCTAGTTGTGCCACAAAGATGTTTGTTTTTGTCAGTCACTTATAATGGGTGAAGAATTTTCAATTAAGGGTTGGACTTTTCAAAACGCCCTAGCTCAAAAAAATGAATGCTAACGTTTTTGAAAAACCTCAACTTCGACAAGAAAAACCTTTACTTTGACTCGGAAATCCTATGGGTAGAACTAAAAACAAAGCTGCAAATTATTACTCAAAGGTTTAATTTTTTCTATATAGATCACTCGTCTGTAAAGAACACGACTTTGCCATTGTTACCAACAACCAACTTGAAGAAAAACATCTATCGCGTTTCGTTCAGCTAAAATTTGAACGGGGATTAGGCCTCTTTTGCGATTCACTCTCGTGTTTCTGATTTATCCTAAGACCAACCCTTAAGTTCACGTAGGGAGCGAACGATTTGTCCAGCAAGGCTCCACGTGGTCTCTAAAAATTATGAAAATTCAATACTATCTTAAAGTGATATCACAATATACTTTATATCGAAATTTTTCGAGTTAGGGCGCTTTCAAAATTTCAACCCTTGACTTTACATCAACCAAAGGCTTCAACTAGACCCCAAATGGTGGCCACATACCAAATTTCATCAAAATCGGTCAATACTAAGTGAGGAAAGTGCCGCGGACGGCGGCGGACGGACGGCCAAATTTTGGTTTATTATTTTCAATAATGAACCTTTGGAATCGACCAAGAAAAAAGCCGTACGCGGCACTTTGCCCACTTAGCATTGACCGATTTTGATGAAATTTGGTATGTAGGCTCCATTTGGGTTTAGTTGTGCCCCGAAGATTTTGGTTGATGCATGTCACTTCTAAGGGTCGAAAAGTAAGGTTTGAAATTTTGAAAACGCCCCATCTCAAAAAAGTTCAATATAAAGGTATTGTTTTCCCATCAATTTAAGATAGTATATAATGTTTAGAATTTTTTGAGACCACGCGGAGCCCTTTAAGGCAAACCATTCGCTCCCTACGAGAATTTAAGGGTTGGACTTACCTAATCTAGAGGCCTAATCTCCGTTCAAATGTTAGCTGACCGAAATGCGATCGATGTTTTTCTTCAAGTTGGTTGGTAACAATGGCAAAGCAGTGTTCTTTGCAGGCGGGTGATCTATATAGAAAAATAATAAACCTGATAAATGTGATAATTTGCAGCGTTTTAATAGATTTTTGGATTCTACGAACCTTGAAGCGTAAACCAAAAATTTTTGAGGGGGTGTTAAAAAACATTTTTTCTTGGTCGATCGTCTAATGAGACTCCATCGGCCCACCGTAACTTCGGTCTTCCCAACCCTCGAGTGTTGTAAAGTCTCTCGTTTAGCATTTTCTTTGGGATCTCGTTATCCTGCATTCGTACGACATGACCTGCCCAACGAAGTCGTCCTACTCGGATGTCGTTCACCACTTCCCTTTCCCCGAATAACTGATTTATTTTGTGGTTAGTAGGTACGCCGTCTCCATTCATCTCCGACTCGTATGGCTTCTAAGAATCTTACGATTCAATCTTAGAAGGCCCGATTCCTCATGTACCGAGAGAGTGCAGCATTCTGATCTGTAAATTAAGACAGGCTTGATTAGTGTTTTATGTATGTGAATCTTGGTAACTCGGGATGAGGTTTTACTTTTCATCTGTTTTTGCAGCCCAAAGTATGCTCGATTTGCCACTACTATCCTTCTCTTAATTTCGGGGATTACAAGATTTACAGAACTGATCTGCCCAAGATAATAAATTCATCAACCCACTCAAAGCTGTGGGGACCAATCTGGATATTTGTATCATGGTTAGAGGGGGCATTTGTACGCATGTACTTGGTTTTGGATATTTTCAGGGTACTACAAACATGATTACAGGTACATACTAAAATTTATAGATTAATAAAACAATTAAAATCTTCACGTTTAATATCTTGCGTTAATAGGTTATCATATATTACCTTGGTAAGTATGAAGTTAATATTAACAATAAATAGATATGTAGCTTATTTTAGTTATGTAGTCGTCATTTGTTTTTTAGGGTTGTAGTTGTTTTCCATACATTGTTTCTCATCTCTCACAATCATCGTATACACCTTTATCCCTCACCTTTTGTGAACCTTTCGATCATATTTATAGTATTAGATTATGGTATTAAGTACAGATATGATTAGTTATGTAGTTTTATCGCTTATATAGTTTAGTTATTGTACATAGCCTACCGTGTTCTTCTTATTTATGTTACTTCGTTGAATTTCTTGTTCACCAACAAGTGTACTTTTAAAATAATTTTGAATTATGTGTTTCATTTGGTGATATGGTCAGACGAAAATGTGCAATTCTAAGTTAACACTGAGGGAATTATGTCCTTATTCTCCTTATTTATAATAGGTAATTTATTGAGTTGACAGGTGGTTGTGGGCATCGGTGTATCTCGTGTTTCCATTCATTTGTATAGTTTACTTTACTTTTTGTTATTATTGTAGTCTAGTTGATGTTAACATATTACAGCCTCGCGAATAATATATGGCCTCGAGTGGAATTGAATATGACCAATCTCTTTATCAAGGGCTCATGTTCTTCATCATTCAATTGTATCTTTTTAAGCGTTCATTTCGTACGCTCACAGTATAGAATTCCCTGCCTTTTCATTACAGTGTGACATTGAAAAACGGGGTTGTGTTCTAAAAACACAAATCGCAACAAAAAAGCGTTTACTGTTCATGAAAAGTTTCTCGTTTTGTTTGTTATCCAGTGGAATACCTTCATGAATGGAAGCGACAGGTTTCTTATCTCACAATCATTCAGTTATATCAAATCCCAGCATATAATTTCTTATATTTTTCGCTTTATTCATAATCGTGTATGCAAAAGGGCGTATTACGTTGGTGGTTTATTTCCTTCGAAATGGAAACAAGGTTTTTTTTTCTCATGATCTGTGTTTCTCAGTAAGAACCTGATCTAAGAGATCGGGCATACTATACCGTAGAATGGGGTGATAGTGATCAATTTCTACAGTTTTTCCTTGAAAACTACCAGTGTAATAATTCAAAAAAATCTGAAAAAATAGTTTATATTCTCCCACATCTTACGAACAGTATCCTATATCAAACTTTGAAATTTTGTTGAATTAAGCTCATTTAAAAAAAAAAATTAAATTGATCAGTATCACCCCCCACATAGGGGGTGATAGTGATCACTAATTTAAAATCGAACTTAAACATATTAAAAACAATAAAAAATCGAACTTAAACAATTAAAAATTGTTTTTTAGTACCCTGAGGTAAAAAAAAATCACTAACAACTCATTTCAGAACAATTTTTATTGAAAAATTAATGAAAACCAACTCTTTACTTATAAAAATCAGAATCAAGCCAAAATTCAAGACTCGTAATATCCTCTTCAGTATTTATTATTATAATAAGACCATTCGTGGCACATGATTGGTAACTGACAAGAAACAACTAATTTTAAAGCACTTGTTACCAAAAATAATGATGGACCAATCACGTTTTGATAGTTTCGGGGCATTTCGGCCGTGATCACTATCACCCCCTGAAAATGATTTGTTTTTGTTTTTAACAGATAACCAACTGTAGTAACACGGAAAAAACAAACTAATTGCAGATATTTCATGCTTATCTCTAGTAGAAACAAAATCTTTTCGCTAGAACTTCACCACACAACACCCGACACCGGCACAACAGAAGTTACAATCACAATGTCAGCTGGGCCCGATTTTGAGATTTGTTTATTTCCTTATTACCTACCATGGTAACCTAGACTATCGGGCGGGAACGATATCTCCCCAGAGAAGACATTGTTACGAACACATAACAGGACCTAACTTTCCAATTTAGGACTGTGTGGAGTTCTGCAATCGCATGCATATGAAAAAAGGCGTGTTGATCAGTATCACCCCAGCATATCAGTATCACCCCAGTTCACGGTATCACTTTGCCTACATAGTATGCCTAAATTGAATAGTTTTACCTAAAACTGGCCGTTAGAGATAATGGGTTTTCGGAGAGACAGCTACTATTACCAGACACCCTGGTATCTGCCCAGTGAGCTCAGATTGGATGTAGTAACTGTTACCAGATACTTAGGTATCCACCCATACACTACTTAGGGTAAGATTTTAGTATAATTTCCGTTTGTTATCGCCTATATTCGAACATACATTAGGCTTTAATATACGAGGTAAATCGGCTTCGAGGTGATTTAAGAATGGAGCAGTGTTACCAGATGCAAGTATCCGCCCAGCAGACCCCCGGGACCTTCTCAGCTGACGCTCTTGAAGATTCAAAATTTTCCTCCTGGACATTTTCTTGCGGAAGATATATATTGACGATATAGCTAGCAATTGATTGATTTGCCAACTGATTCGTGATAGAAACGAGAACATTTATTCACTTTGATTCACGCTCAGAATGGACGGATCTTCAAGATAACCTTTCCGTTGGCGACGTTGTGCTCCCTCGTAACGTTCGGAATCCACCGCTGCAGTAGCCTATTGGTCTTGTTTTTGCCATCTAGCCTGGAAATGATGGAAGAGAGAATGTAACACTCTGGACGAAGTATGAGCATAAGTCTATTGCATTTCTTTTTCTTCTAATGGAAGATTAATAACCTATTTCACTCTCCTCCAGTTGAGGCTCTCTTTACTGTGGAAATGATCAATTCCAGTGTTTTGAAGTTTCCTTCGCTTGAAGTATCCTTGATCCCTCCTAATTACAGGTTTCGCCTCATCTGATCATGATCTTCAGTTCTTCATCAAGAACCTCAACAGAGAAGCCGTGCTGCATCATTGATACGTCATTAGGAATGTTATTGCAAAATTCGTCATCTCGGAAGCAAAACTCGGTTTATTTATTTATTTAATCAAGCCCAATTTATTTATCGGCAAGCCCAATTCAATACATACAATAGTACAATAGTACAATAGTACATACAATAGTATACAAAATGTTCAACTATCTGCAGATAGTTAAATATAGGAAATAAGACAAATAAGGAATTAACGACTAATTATAGCACACATGAGAGGTGACTTTAATACTGCGAGGGAGGAGTTAAAGAAGTTGCTAACTTCGATGTGCTTTTCCTCTGTAAGTGTTGATTTTTTTTAAAATTTGTCCTTTCTACCTATTCAAACCTTCTAAGCACGATTACATATCGATACCTTAAAGCACAAAAGCGCTATGTCCATCTATTTTCCAATTTATTTATTTATTTATTTTTTAATTTCAGAAAAACTCAAATTCAACAAAACTATTATCGATCTTTTTGACGATTATAGCTTGAAAATCTGTTGAAGAATTATAGAGTTTAGTGCAGTAAGCCATTATTTTAGGAATTGTGCACTTGTGAAAACTTCTTTTGCGTTTTTCTGTAAACTCCGTTTTTGGACATAGCGCCTTTGTGCTTTAAGGTATCAATATATTCTTTCAAATGTTTCTTCGAAAAAAAAAATGTTTCTTTTCCCTACAATGATCAATCGTACCGATGTGAAACGATGCGGTTTTGGTATTGAATAACGAATAATGAATTCTCGAACGACGAGAAGATTAATGGGAATAAACTGGCCACTCACTTAACTCGATTTTTTTTATTGCCCCGTGTTGTCGGAGGCCTATTGAGAAGAGGTCTCCCCTTCATAAAAACCCCACCTTCATCTCTTCCTTAAACAGATGAATGAAGAGGCACTTTGGAATATTTCCGTCGAAGGAAAAAAATTGTAGAATGAAACGAGGAGAGAGTAAAGACTCCAGCGGCAAGGTATAGATGTATAGTTGGAAAATCCCTCGCTAATGAGGTGGTATACTGTAAGTCAGTTTTATTGATGTACGGCTTAGAAGTCAAGTATTATTTTTCAATCTTCTATCAATTGCCGCACTGTTTCTTGTTACCGAATGAACTTTTTTTGTGTATATAATTAAAACCGCAATCAAAATGAAACGCAAAATCTGTAATTATAAACGGTTCATCCTGAGAGTGTTAATATCCTATCGATATTATCACTTGTTCCTGTGTTATTGGTATTACATTGAATATTTTAATGCGCACAATCATCTTTCAGTAGGTAGGTTCATTAGTTTATCGAGCCAGAAAAATGTTCAAATCAGACTTTATATTTTTGTATCATTTTATCAATATCTATAATGCTGATAATAACAAATATATTCGTCCAATTAAACCAAAGTATTATCTAGTACGACCTAAATCATACGTATCAAGTAATACTAGTTTGTGTGATTGAAAACAGGAATTTCGTACCTGAATGCCTTTTTTTGGTAGAATAAAAAATAGAAACCGAAGAAGTAATGATATTAAAAGTATGGGGTTAGTTCCGCTGGTTATAAGAATACAATTACTATCTACATACCGTATTGGAGAATCCCTCGTAACCAGCAAGTCGAGTACAGGAGGCAAGCACTTTCGACACTTGTTTCCATTACTCTATGACTTTCGATGACAGGAAATCATCTTCAGCCCGTCGAGAAAGTACTAAAGTTTGTCAGTCCGTCGTTCCACGCATATAGTCTGGGTGAATCGGAGGTGGAAGGATCAGAAAAGAAAGGGAAGGACGAGGTAACGAGACCACGTGGTGAAAGGTTGTTTGTCTGTTATGTCAAGTACATCAAAAGCGCTCGCCTCCTGTACTCGACTTGCGGCTTACGACGGATTCTCCAATCCAGTACGTAGATAGTAATCTTTAACTATCAACTGAATATTAAATACAATCCATCTAGCAATATTACATATCATTTTTACACTCGTTGAGAGCCCGTTTACAGTAAAACCCAGCCCCTTATCGTAACAGTACCTTCAACGCTGAGTTATAATTGCACTTTATCAGCACTAACTAAGTCCAGAGGTTTTTTTTGCTTGAGCCACCGGAGTTCATCTTCGTTGTCCAAAACGTAGATCATTTCTGGGTTTTCATGATTGTAGGCGTTGTTCGTACCTCCTTGAGTACCTTGCGATAATTTCGTGGACTGTTTCCATCCTCAAGTCTCGATGAGTATCATCGTTCCTCATGTACCAACAGGCACGCACTATACTTCTCAGCAGTGGCGGCTCCTGTCCTGAAACTCAGGGGGTGCACAGAGCTCAGGAGAAGCTATGGAGGAGGCACAGAATAGGTGCTTTTCTCTGCCAAATAGAAATTTCAGCAATATGCAAATGGGATAAATCTTGGTTACTTTTTCATCTAAAAATTGCAAACGGTACTAAATACGTAGGTACAATAAACACAAAAAATAATGTTCTCTAGTGATTAACAGAAATTCTGAAATACCTAATCATCAAAGGTCTAAACCCAAGAAATGCATCCATCTAATTGCAATAGCTGGAATGTACATTTGCCCGTGACAATTCAAAACATCGTCCAACTCGGAAGAAAAATTAACGAGCCCCTTGAAGACTCCGAGATTTGAAGAATCTTCCCTCTCATTATTTCCACGCACGGGTAGCTCGAAAACACCACAGAACATGATACAATTAATGATTTGAGATAGAATGTACATATTTTTCTTAACCGTTTCGGTTTTTTGCGTCCGATTAATACGATATGCACTGTCGAGTTGTTGCATTATATTTTGACGGCCCAGTATACACAAATCTACCAAAACGTTCTTATGGGAGACAGCCAATGCGTTTTTCAATTTTTTTGGCTAAATGGGCCAGATCACTTATGCCGTCTTTTACCCAAGCCTTATTTCAGTTAGCAGAACAAAGTAGGCAAGCAAAGCAAAATAATTTGTTAGTCACTTCACACCCACAAAGCCAATCTACCTTCTCATATTATTCGACATTAAACTTACGGTACAAATCTGCACGATTTTTAAATTTTAAAGTCTGCTGGAGTCCAGGTAGAAACAGCAAGGGGCGGCCAGTTTCTCGAATTTCGCACTTTTCCACGACCGACAAACACGAATAGTTTACTTTAAAGTAATGCACCGAATTATTCATGGTACCTACATCACTCCTAAATAATCACAATACTTTGAACAAAACGGTGGACCAAAAACGAATAACGGTAATCCCTTATCAGTTTTGTTTGTTTATGATAAGGAAACCGGGAAACCAGAGAGCCAGGAGCACAAAATAATAAAATTGGAGATTCACTCACTCACATACCCCATGAGCACAACTTCGATGCTGCTCCCCAAGGTCACATTTCGTGCTCTCTGGTTGGTCAATCTCACTTGCCCACCTCCCTCAAAACACGTCACCCTCCCCACAAACGGAGCATAGAAAAGGAGTTCCTCCAACTGCCGCTGATTGGTCAGAAAAGAGGGAGCTCCCTGCCACTGTTTTCGCATGATTGTGTCTTCTGTCACTAGCCAACTTACTCTTCAAACCCAGAGGAACTAACTTTGATTTTTCTTTTCTTTTCTTAATTGCTAAATCTTTTTTTTATGCTCCTATCAGTAGCCACCCCTGCTTCTCAGTATTTTATTTTGGGAGGTTTGGATTTTGTTGTTGATTTTTTTTTTTTTTTTTTGGCTCAGTCCCATAACTGATTTCCATAGGTCCATATAGGGCGAAGGATCTACTTATATGTAAACAAGCAGTTTACTATGGAGGGAGACGACAATTCCTTTCCATCAACCAATACAACTTTCTGAATTTAATTTTAATTTCTTCTTTTTCTTTTCTATGTGTTTTTTCCCAGTTTAATTTGGAGTCGAGGGTCATACCCAAATATTTATCTGCAAAAGTATGGGGTATTTGAATTGATCTCAACATCCATGACTCGAATTTTTCGGTTAGTAAAGTTGATATGTACTGATTTTGATTCGTTCAATTTCATTCTCCACATCTTGGTCTACTTAGAAACCTCATTAATTGAGGTCTGTAGATCACTAGTTGCAGCTTCGATATCATCATCGACGGAGAGGATAGCCGTATCATCTGCAAAGGTGGCAACAGTTGTACCTTCTTGTTGGGGTAAGTCCCTTGTGTACAGAAGATAAAGGACTGACCCCAAGACACTCCCTTGTGGGACCCCAGCTTTTGTTGGCTTCAAGCCAGAGTATTGGTCATCTTGCTTCACCCTGAAATGTCTGTTTTCAAGGTAGGATTTCAGCAGTGAGTAGTACTGTTTTGGGAGATCTCTGTGCAGAATCCTTCATGCCAAACCTTGTCAAAGGCCTGTGCCACATCCAAGAAGATACTGGCACATATTTTCTCACCTTCGAGGGCATTATGTTAGTGATTCGATGGACTTGATCAACAGTTGAATGTTTTTTTCTGAATCCGAATTGGTGATTTGGAATCAAATTTTTATCCTCAATTAATGGTTTGAGTCGTTTAAGAAGCAATTTTTTGACATAACAGGAGGGAGGGATATTGGTCAATTACCCCTCAATAGGGATAATTGGTCTTCTCGTTTGGTGACTTTCCTGGTTTGGAGATCATGGTGACTTTCACAACTTTCCATTGGGAAGGTACGTGTTTCAGTCTAAATGTAGCATTATAATGTGAATCAATTTCACTGCTTTGTCGGGGAGCTCTTTCACTACACGACCTGATATCAGGTCGTAGCAGAGCGTTTTTTGCGTCTTTCTTGGGGTTTTTTTTTTTTTGCTTTTTAATTCATCTTTTAGTTTTTTCAGTGTGACTGGAAGTATTTCAAGTTCGTCATTTTTTTCCGTCCGAGTTGTATTTTCGTCTGGTATTTGATTCGGTAATGGTTGAAGAGTTTCGAAGATATGTTTAGCAAAAAGATGTGCTTTCTCTATAGATAGTAATCGAAGAAGTAATATTTGAAATAGAAACTTTGTAGGAACGGTCGAGGTAGCCAAAAGGCTTTCTTTCGTATGTCTCGGTCTCTACCCTACTTTTTTGTAAGTTTTAAAATCGTATACCTATTCTTTTACGACTTCAATTAGCCTCAGTGTTGGTTGGTAGAATTGCTTAACTGAGTTATCTTTCAAAATTATAAATATTACCTACTGTGTGTAACTTCATTTGCCTTCAATATAAACCTCATCTAACTTTTACGTATTTTACCATGATGCTAATTTTCACAGGTGATGACAATAACGGCAGTCCAGTAAAACCAAAATTTGATCGAAACAAACTGACTCCAAGACCCATATCGAACTGTTACAACGCATATTTATGTCAGGTTTCATTGAAATGCCACTATTTGATTCAATATAAAAAATAACTCATAATTACTCATAAAACGGTTAGAAACCCTTCAAGTCAAAGTCAAAGTGAAGTAAAGAAGAGTTATAATAAACAAGTAAAAAACTCCGGTTTTAGGGAGTCAGAAACAGTTCACACTTATATCCAAAATATTTGAGTAAGTACAATGAAAATTAATATGCCCATATCGTTAATAGCTGAGATTTTAGTGCGACCCATTACTTTGATATCATTCGGAGAAAGACGCATTAATTTTTTTGATTGAGAAAATATACTTTTTCGTCTAACTTTTCACCCTCTGTCTCTTTTGACAAGGATCGATGTTAATTCGAGAAAACAGAAAAATTATACGGTATTCCTCCTCTAGATAAACAAACCACTGTTGTGATGGAGCGGCTCTTACCCTCCAAATTAATTTGAGAGCAATTCAGACGAACTCTGAAAGACTAAGCGAGGTCTCACCATCAACCTAAATGGGCTCACAGATTGAGTGTATCTCCTTGTAGCTTGAGAGATCGAACCACAGCGATCCCACGAATTGTGAACGAATGAGGACGAAAACTCGCCAAAGCGGTTCCAGGCACGGTGCCAAACCAAAAAACAAAGGACCTGGCAGAACTCAGGCTCGTAAATGTCTGGAAACTCCTGAAATTCAGAGACTGTCTAGATTTCTTTGTAGGACGCCAGCTCTGAATGCACAGACTGGGAGTTCCCCGTCATTAACGTGCCATACATGAAAGTTTTTCTTTTCTTCCCCAAGAGCGAAGGTGTTTTTCCAAGAATTCCACGCCTATTTATTGGTGAAAGGGGAGGCCTGAATTCTGCAAGTTCCCAAACTTCAAGTTTTCGTAGGTTTTTCAGAGGCGTCAATGACAATGCCTATGTCGATTAGAGAGACACATACACGATATGACAACTGACTAAAATGTATAATGTATACATAATGAATAATGTATAGTGTAATATCATACATGAAAGGGTCCAAACATCATGTGTTTTCTAATGTGAATCGTGCTCATAAAGCGTGCTAATGAACCTCTAGTTCATACATGCAAATGAGATGAAAATATCGCGGCTTCCAGTCGGTAGAAAAATAGTACATATATTAGGGTTCGTCACAAAAATTTAACTGTTATTTTTAACTACTACAAATAACATCTTATCAGACCCTGAAGAAATTCCGCTTTTTTTAATGGCCTCGTTCTCATTTGAACCGCCTCTCGTTCTATTCATTGTTACTTGTTAGGAAAGCTACATGTCTCATTATTTTCCGCTGTTGCACCCATTCAACTCTGTTTTCCTTTAAAATTAAACTAAAGACTACCATAATTCGAACTTGGGAGAGGATCCGCGTCTTGAAGGATTGTTGCGCCATGGTTAATGGTTAATTTTCATTACTTTCTCGTTAATACCTGACTATCAAACTTCAGGATGGTTCGTTGCTACCTACCTACCTTTTCCCTCGGTTACTGCTAGTAGATCTCATTAAACCTGTTCCAGAATGTTTCCATCCATCATCCGAAAATTTTCTCAAACTAATGAAAATCTAAGGTAGGTTCATTGACCTACTAAGGTAGGTACGTACAGGTGATTTAAGGTTCATTGACAAAGCAAAAGCATTATAAGTGGTACATATTTCAAAATCTTATTTAGGTACAAATCTTACAGTCCCCATTTCTGGCAATCTGCTTTTTCGTGTCAGTCTTTGCTAATTAAATAAAAAATAATAATATACCTAGGTAATCAAAATAGGAAACAAGAAACAACCACCTTTTTAGGTGCTCAAGTTTGTGTGAAAAGTATATATACCTAGCAGTAAAAGACGAATTACGACGCTCAACAACACTACCAAAAGAAACGAAAGAACGAATTATGTTTTTGAAACGGAGGGAAATCAATGAAAAAACGAATTACTTTCTCGAAACGGACGAAAACCAACGAATAACGAATTACCTTTTTCGAGATGGACGAAGCAAAACAAGAAAATAAAACGAACTGCTAACTGCTACATTTCAAATAAAAAACGAAACGAGCGACGAGTCTTCTTCTATTTCGCTTTTCTTTCCTGGCTGCAGCCATGCAGGACATAGGTTATCCAATCGCAGTAGCTGTGAAGAGTAGTGTTGTAGTTGTATGCTAAACAGTAGCAGGAGATTTTTGTCTTGGAGCCTAGCCAACAGCAAGTTGGTAGGTTCGAGCTAGATTAAAAACGAATACTGCCAGTAATAAAAGCACTGAGTGACGTAGAAAGTGAAAAATAGGATGTAAATAAAAAATAACCGAAACATGAAACTTTTTGGATTTTTTTCTCGTTATTTTCAAATAACCTGTTATTTGTAGCAGTTACTCGTTATTCGACCCACCCCTAACATATATTATACAATGGAGTTTACTGTAATTCTTTCATTGGTCGGAGTGAAGTGTATGAAGAGTGAGTCGAATACAAGTGATACTGAGGGACTGATGGGGAAAGCAATGTGGCGAGAGAAGTTTGGGAAAACTAGTCTGTTCTTCCATTCATGTTACAGGATTTTATGCTCGTGCTTCAGACTAATGTGTATCGTGTTTTACCTGTCATATCTCGCCGGCATCTTCGAGCTGGAAATAGTTAAATAAGACAAAAAGTCTTGGGTTGATATATCAGAAGAAAATAACGTTGGATCGCCATGAATATAACATTCTTAGGCTTCTAGGGTTGAAGGGTTGAATTCGTATAGACTGAATCTTGGGCTGACAAAGAAGGAAGTGAAAAGATCAATATTATGTGTAAATACATATTCTGAGAGAGTTTGGAGGTCAATATAAGCTATGTACCTCTAATCGACAGGTATTAGGAACTTAGTAAGCTGTGAAAGTTTGGCACTATTGGATCTGGCACTCCATGTTATTATGCCATGCGTATTATGCATGTTATTATCCATAACCCAATTGTATAGATGATCCAATGAATAGTAGTTGATCTCAAAACATCAATCTCTCAGTGCACTCTTCCTTGCACTATCCTCATAGGGGACTCTACACATCAACCGGCACAATCTCTGAATGTTGTTGGAAAATGTAGAAGTTATGGCTGTTACAGGGATTTCACGTTTGCGCATGCGCAGTGGCTACTGTCAGTCTGGGGGCAATGATTTCCTTAGACCATTTACACGCCAACACGCAAAATCCCCGAAAATTTCATCGAAATCGGGTGAGAAATGTAGAAGTTATTGCTGTGGCATGGTTTTCACGTTTGCGCATGTGCAGCGGCTACTATTAGTACGGGGGTGATGATTTTCATAGGGAACTATCTAAACGGCAACCCGCACAATCCCAGAAAATTTCATCAAAATTAGATGAGAAATGTAGAAGTTATGGCTGTGGCCAGGATTTCATGACAGACTCACAGACAGACAGAAACGGAACCAAAATTGTTCAGAAAGGTCTGAAACGTAAAACGCGAGTGGAAATTTTGATTTTGGACAACTTTATTTTGTCAACCTTGAAAAGTGAAAACAATCAAAATATCAAATTCTTCATATTAATATTGATGTAAGATGTTTTTATTATGGTAAAATGTGTTCATGTTGAACGATACATTTTTATTGCAGTTCAGTTTTGTTGCAGCGACTTCGTCCAGAATAGTGTTTTTCATCGAAATAACTCCAATACAATACGGAAACATAACTCAATGATAATACTTTAACATAAAATTCATTAGAAAATTAAATTTTTGGAAATTATACAATTAAACCGTATTTGCTTCCTACAAGGTCTTTATATATAGAGGAGCCCCTAGGAAAGAAAAATTGTTCGTGCGTAAAAACGATAAATTGTTGAAGGGTGTTGAGTCGGATGATTTAGTCTTGTTGGTGGTCGAAACGACTCTGGGTCCTTTTTGTGAATAAAAAGGGAAACGTTGATTTTCTTTTGTTTATTCTGTAGCAAAGAATATACAACAGAAAATCAACGTTTCCCTTTTTATTCACAAAAAGGACCCAGAGTCGTTTCGACCACCAACAAAACGATAAATACTAATCTGATCGGAGATTCGAATCGGGGACTGTGATCGGATGGTAGGTGAAGACGCTTGGTGCAGGGGTCTCCAAGCCGCTCGTGGTGAAGTGAAGTAGCAAACTGCTCTAACTGCTGGTTGAGGATGGGAGGCCAGTATGAGATGTAGCTTTGTTAGGAAGCAATAGAAAGGCAAACAAAGTCCCTGTGGACACATGTAAACGGAGAAATGTAATAAGTTTTCGAAACGAACAAACAGGGTCAGGTCCTCATCTCCGTATCTGGTGTCCAGACTTACCCAAGTCAGTAATAATGGTGCTAGAAGCGATGTTGTGAACATCTCGTTGGCACTTTCAATGGGATACTGAGACCCAAGTGTCTGAATACAGCCCGAGGAGTCGTCAACTTTGTCAGGATTCTGGGACCTGTTGAGAGTAGTTGTGGAAGAATCAAGGTGTACTGCAGCTCACCAGCGCTGAACCTCTCGTGAACCCCCACCAGTAATCTTGTAAATCTCGAATAAAAGTCGAGAGTCGAATGTTCACTATCACTCCGCGCACAACTTAGACTAAACTTCTCAATTCTTCTCAACTATGGTAAAAAATTAAATAACTATGACTCCTATGAACAATATTTGAATGCGACGAAATGTTAGAGTTCCACTTAGTTTGCATAGGGCCACCAACTGTAAGGAATCATCGTAACGTCAGTCCCCAACTTATACTAGGCTTGGAAAAGTACTCAACCGCGGGTAAGCCATTACTTGGTACCATAAATCTGTTTGGAATGAAACTGGCAAGATAAATGGTTTCATCGGAATCGAATGGAAACTGGAAACTAGGCTTGCTGCAAGGATTTTCGGGCACACGAAGAAGGTCATGACCTCTTTGACCCTCATACCACCCTTGTAACCCACCGCTAGGCGACCAACAATAAAGCAGTACAATTTTCATCTCCACGGGCCGCCTTGCTGGCTCCGTCGCGTCGTTTGGCACATCGCTGGGAATTCCGAGAGAATTATCTGGCTCGAGACCCCCTTGCGACCCATCGATTTGCCCCCTAACTTTCCCCCGTGCTGCTGCCTAAACGCGTTCTCAATCAATTTATCGGCCATCTGAGGCCCGAGCCCTCGTGTTATTCTTCTCTCCCGCTGTTCAAGTACTGGTTGTGATCATAAATTTATTCCTGTTGTTGTTTTACCTAATGATCAACCGTTTTCAAATTGTGGTTCGGAGTTTTTGAAACTCCACCGAAATTTAGAGTACCAACTCAACCAGTCTACAACTCTGCCGATCTGCTTTCTACTACCTGGAAAAGGACATCTCAAACTTTTCACTAAATGGAAAAGAACATTACAATCTCCACCGTTCGACTTTACCTCTGAGGAGCTGCATTCGCCGAGTGTGAGAGGATTTATGATGTCCGAGACTTTTCAATAGCTTGGCTGTATCTAATACTTTGTCTGAATGAATTCGAGACCATGAAAAACCGGGGCTATGAATATGAGGGTTTTGATGGGTTTAATCGACTTTCTTGATGGGATTTGAATCTAGTACTAAATGAAGCTCAGACTGCAACGGAGTTGATAACGTTTACTGGTAGAGCTGACAAACAGTTTAGTTAGGAAAGAAGTGCAAGCAAGCTAGTGTTCGCTTTCACGTATTAGTCAGCCCTCGGGCACCCGCAGCTGAAAAGAGGGAACTTCATCCGCATATATTTGCTAATTACCATGGATTCTGGTCATTTTTTGGCAAAAACTATACCATGTGATTTTCCATAACTCATCAAGTCACCCTTGAATCATTGAAAAAACGCTGCAAATCATTAGACAACGGGTTTTTTCTGTGAAGATTAACTCTCGTGTTCCTGACTAACTATACGCCCAACACAGAGAAACTGAGGCAACTTTCAAGTGCCTTCTAGGGACTAGTGGCTGGTGGGGTGGGGAGGGGTGTGGGGACCCCACAGGCTAGGGACCTAGTCTGACTGGCACTCACGTGTTCTGATAAATTGCAAATCTTACTTAACAAATGTTGATTCGTTTCTGGAAATTGAACAATATCCTATATCGACGAAAAAACGTCATGAACATTCACTGATTAGGCAATTATTTGACCTCATTAGGCAAACGGTTGGTCCCACAGAGCTCTGAGTGGTGTCAAACAATTCTTAAAAATCGTCGCTATTTTAAATTGATGAACAAAAATCTGTATATCGAAAGTTTTTGAGATAGGGCGTTTTGTTGTTGTTTTTTTACGCTTTGAAGCTTTTTATGGCCTAGGGACGGAAAATTTTTATTGGATTTGTGGATCAAACATACTTTGAAACGTTAACCATCAAATTTTGAAGGGGGTTACAAATGGCTTCCGAGTCTACCAAGGTAGCGGAAGCGTTGTTTTCACTTTTCAAGGTTGAAAAAAAAAGTTTTCCAAAATCAAAATTTCTACTCGGGTTTTACGTTTCAGACCCTCCTGAACAATTGTGGTTCCGTGTCTGTCTGTCATGAAGTGCTTGCCACAGCCATAACTTCTACAATTATTCACATCCGATTTCAATGACATTTTCAGGGATTGTGCGGGTTTGCGTGTAGATGGACCCCTAGGAAAATCATCAACCCCGGACTGATAGTAGCCGCTGCGCATGCGCAAACGTAAAATCGTTGCCACAGCCATAACTTCTACAATTCTCATCCGATTTCGATGACATTTTCAGGGATTGTGTGGAATGGCGTGTAGACGAAAGTATTTTGTGCGCATGAGCAAAAGTGAAATCCTTCAAACAGCCATAACTTCTACATTTTTCAACAATATCTGTTCAGAGATTGCACGGGTTGGCGTGTAGAGTCCCCTATGAGGGTAGTGCAAGAAAGAGTGCACTGAGAGATTGATGTTTTGAGATTAACTACTACTCATCGGATCATCTATACAATCGGTTATAGATACGATGCAGCTATGTGCCACACACACTGTGCATACTTTTTTTTATCGCTCGATTCCAAAGGTTCGTTTTTGATATCAATAAACGCAAAAATCACCAAAACAAGTTTCATTTTACATAATTTTGTCTCGTACAGCAATCAAATAATACATGATTTGACTTGATACCATCATAACTATCTATGCGATGTTATTTTATTTATCCTAAATGAACCCTAACATATCAATCTGATCCACCCTTGGGGCCTCATTTCTCGATTTAAACCTGACCTGATTCATAAATCACAGTAAGTAACCGCTTTTTTACCGTGATTTATTTTGACTATTTCGGTAAAGCCCATCTATACGCCTACCCAATATAAGGAAGCAAATTTGTAAGCGCCCTGTAGCCAGGACTAGTAGTATGTCGGTTGATATAAAATTAGGAAATAAAATGTTTCATGGGCAGAATCAACACATCATACAGGGTGTTGATTGGGTAATATGGAATAATAATGCAAATAATAATATTATGATTGATTATTATTAATAGTAGTATTACATATCCAGCACAACAACAATATAGGTAACATACACCCCTGACATTAGTTTAAACCTCGAAATTTTTCACTTAAACACGTGATTACGACTGATCTGGGTGAGATAAATGTTGGCGGCTTCAACACGGGTCACGTGATCAGTTGCTTGGCACATACCTGGCCGATCTTTTGGGCCACTCAAAAATTGATGAGTTATCGCAAGTTTTACTGGAAAGCAGACCTGGGGTGCCTGAGGGTTGATCTGCTGGAGTTGTCAATAGCTCAGTGGGTCTGCATACTCATTTGGATTCCCGTGCAAATCGGCCTTGACGTACGAGTTTCTTGTGTAAGAGGTTAATTTTTATAGAGTGTTCTGTTCGACACAATAATAGTTACCCCCTATTTAAAGATGTGAAATTCTCATGGGATATCAAAACTTTGATGCAGCAGGAATCCTGTTCAAACTAAACTCGGAGAAAACCGCGCTTGAATGGGAAAAAACGTGTTTATTCTTCAACGAAATCGATGGTTTCACGAAAGGATTCGGGGTTGGATGGTGAGTGATAGGAGCGGTGGAGGAGGAGACCCCCGAATCCTCCCGTCAAACCGTCGATTTCGTTGAAAATAAATCACGTTTTTTCGCATTCAAACAGAAATATCTCTCTTAAATTCGATTTTAAAATATTTTTTAATTACACAGTTGGAAAGCAGAGATTCTGGCACAGTTTTTGGGCTTACCGGCAATATTTGATTATCTCGAATTATTTGGAAATTACGGGCCTTAAAAAACGAAAAGTTTTCGAAAAGTTAATAAGTTCACTTTTTAAATTGCTTTATTCCCCGTAAAAATCAACTGTAAAATTTTTATTTTGTATTAGGGAGGTGAGAAATTTAATACTCTTTCTAACGGTATCCTCAAATTGTAATTATCACAGCAAATTTAAGGAGTTATTACCAATTTAATGACATAAAGTCCAAGTCACGAGAAAAAACTTTAAAACTAAAATAACTCGGAGAAGAAGCCTCAAAGAAAATTGCTAAGAGAAATTTTTTGTTGCAAATTAGTTGTAGAATCGACTCCTTGAAGGAATGGACCTGTTTTTTAGACATCCTGTATACCTACGACCCTCACATATCGACCCCTCGTATATCGAAACTTATTTTAACCTGTGAAGATGAGAGGGACGATTCCTGTATTCAATCCGTAGAACTCCAAGTGTGTCCCATGAAAACTTCCATCCAGGATTTATTCAAGCCTCTCACCGGTGTACTACTTACACGTTCTAACGTTAAAATTAGGTTTTGTGTTTCAAACGACTTATTATAGAATGCAATTTGGCTTCAAAATAATTTTGAATCCACGATTCAATGAAAAACTCAAGTTCAGGATTCTTTCGATAACTGCGTTTCGATTATTCCCAGGAACTCACTAACATAATAACCGGATTTGAGGAATCCAACACATATTACGAAAAATCTTGCAAATATCCGTGTCATAACCTCTGATTAGATGTTATCAACCGGGGGAGTTGAATAGAGTCACGGCACTGGTGCGAAATATTATTAATGCCCTTTTCCACCGCTAGAGGGGTGAAAATCGCTTGGGAGAATCAGAGGCGCGACCTCTGCCTCACCTCAGAGAGACGGAGTATGATAATTTGTCGGGAAAGGTTAATTCGCGGGCGCCACGGAGGGACACAATCACATTACAATTAAGGCAATAGAAAGTTGGACTTCGTTAGGGAGAAGACACCCACGGATTTGAGAGGAGATTGTAATATTATCTGAAGCCCTTCCACAAACTAGTTTTCCTTTTATACAACCATTTCAAACAAAGAGCCTCTGTTGCATTCTTCAGTGTTGGTGTTAAAAAATAGCTACTATTTAAACAAAAAAGTAAAAACTGTTTTTGCTTTCGAGTCCACTAAGGAATCGGAAGCATTATTTGTACTTTTCAAATTTGGAAAAAAACGTCCGCCAACTGTGCATGGCACATTGCTTCCTCGTATCCATAACCCGATTGTACAGATGATCCGCTGTATTGAACCCAATCTCGGAACATCAATCTTTAAGTACCTCATACGAGCCCATCTACACGCCAATCCGCACAATCTCTGAATATTTCATCCAATTCGGAAGGAAAATGTAGAAGTTACCACTCTGGGAATGGTTTAACGTTTGCGCATTTTTCAGAGGCTACTATCAATCCGAGACCCGTGGTTTTTATAGGAGACCAACTGCACGCCATTCTGAACAATTCCTGAAAATTCCATCAAATTCGGACAATAACTTCGTAAAGTTTCGCGCGTTATATGGATTTGATGACGGACACGGAACCAAAATTGTTCAGGAAGGTCTAAAACGTAAAATAGAAGCGAAAATTTTGATTTTAGAGAAAATTTTTCTTAACCTTGAAAAGTGAAAACAAAACTTCTTTGGTGTCGAATTTTCCAATCGCGTTATACTTGTTAGACCTTCATGAACAAATAATGCTTTTGTATGAAAAAACGTCATGAAATCCTTGTAACGGACAAAACTAAACAAAGTTATTGTCCGATTTTGATGAAATTTTCAGGTATTGTGCGGGGTGGAGTGTAGATGGCCCCCTATGAGGGTAGTGCACGGTTATATCAATCAAGGTTATCAAGCAATCCATTTCAAGCAGACGTTTTTTATTATAAGGAACATAGGAATACTATCTCACGGAACGTAGGCTGTAAGAGCCTTTAATGAGCAATGGAAATCGATCCGGAGAATCAATGACTGAAAAAATGAAATGGAAGGGATGGACAACTAAGGAGCTGTGATCCATTAAAGTTTCAAGAACAGTTTTCTGGTAAATATTGATATTGATTTTAATATGGCACTCATTGCAGTAAAAAACGCTGCAAATTATTACACAAAGGTTAATTTTTTCTATATAGATCACTCGTCTGCAAAAAACACGGCTTTGCCATTGTTACCACCAACCAACTTGAAGAAAAACATCGATCGCATTTCGGTCAACTAAAATTTGAACGAGATTAGGTCTCTTTTGCGATTCACAATCGTGTTACTGATTTATCGTACGTCCAACCCTTAAATTCTCGGAGGGAGCGAACGGTAGGTTCTACAGGGCTCCGCGTGGTTTCAAAAAATTTCATACTATCTTAAATTGATGGAAAAACAATACCTTGATATCAAAATTTTTTGAGTTAGGGTGTTTTCAAATTTTCAAACCTTATTTTTCAACCCTTAGAAGTGACCTACATCAACCAAAATCTTCGGCGCACAACTAGACCCCAAATGGAGCCTACTTTCCAAATTTCATCAAAATCGGTCAATGCTAAGTGGCAAAAGTGCCGCGTACGGCGTACGGCGGACGGACGGCCAAATTTTTATTCGATTTTTGGATTCCACGTACCTTAAAACGTAAACCAACAAATTTTGAGGGGGGGGGGGGGGGTTAAAAATTGTTTTTTCTTGGTCGATCTAAAGGTTCATTATTGAAAATAATAAACCAAAACGATCTCAAGTTTCTTCTAAATGATTGTGAACTTGAAAATATACCTAATCAATTATAATTTTTGCTTGGAATGTTACACACAAAGAACATGGTTTTTCTCTTGACCAACACTGCTTTTATAATATAATATTTATTCAATAAGTATTTCTAGTAGGAAACCGTAGTTTTTCTCATGGATATTGGCTAGTCAATAGCAAATGGTGGGTACTTGCTTACCCTATGTCTATGTAGCTGAAAGATTGTCAAGTAGATATGGCTCGCAGTTCAATCTCCAAGTATATATCACTACCCACCGAATTTGGGATCGGATGACGATGACATTTGTAGGGTACAGCCTAAGTCCAAAACACATAAAACTTGCTATGAGAATTTCATGTTGGCGCATGCCCAATGGCTAACAATGGTCGTTTTGCCATGAAATTGATGAAGAACTGTCTTGTATTCCAAAGAAAAAATTAGTGAAAATTCGTTATTTAATTGAATCAGTGAGAATGACAACAGTACATGTACCCAATCAGCTTATCGAGATATCAGGTGTCAGGTGGTATAATTCCATGGACTCCTACTGTTTTTTCCCTCAATAATTTTCATTTAGGCTCTGTTCAAGCTTACCTAGTGTGGTTAGCATACTGCTCTTGTGCTCAATGCGTAGTTCTACTGGTTACAACCTACAAAAAGCCATTTTTCAACTTCATCAATTCAACGTTTCATTCGTCAAAAATGGACTTGTACTGTTTTTATTCTCATCGATTCAATTAAATTTGCTAGTAGGTATCGATTAGCTTCATAGGAATCGAACGGTTAACTGAGATCATGGATTCGAAATTTTGCGATTCACACTCGTGTTTCTGACTTATCAATTGTTCAACCCACAGAATAGCGATGACAAATTAAGCCTCTATGCTTGTAGGGACCGTGTGTTATGATAAATTTCATAATAAACGCGCATTCAACAATTTTTGTTCGTTCCAGACGTAAAAGTATCATTCGTTTCTAAAACCAAAGTAGTGAGTGCCTTCAATCGATTTGATTCTTGGTTGTCAGGGAAGCACAACTAAGAGACATGAAATTATGGGTCATTTCAAAATTTGGGGTTATTTCTTGTCACGCAGCTTTTGTGAACACTCTATTTGTCTTGGAAATTCAGAATTTTTTCAGGGAGATACAGCAGGTTGGTGTCTACAAAGATCACATAGAATGAATTTCACTAATCAACTAACTCAGATAATTAAAAATCATTAATGATCCCAATTCTCTCTCCCTACACCTGTCACAGAGGGTAGGTTGGGAACTTTGAAAATTTTTGGAGAACTCTATATTCATATTTTAATTTAAGTAAAAAAATTTTATTGGTCCAGGATACTCTCCTCTTCAGGAATAAATTAGAAACGAACGAAAATTCCATGAATTGAAAGGGTTTTTGCTATGTTTTTGCTATGTTTTTGCTGTCACAAGGTTTTATTCTCTCTCCCTACAATTTTTTTGAAATGCTTGCCCACTCCTGGAAAACGATTGTTTTGTGTCATGAAAAACAAAAGTGAACATTGCTGCAAGATGGCTTCCGAAGCTACTGAAGTTTGTTGAATTTCCAAGCTCCCAGTTGTGTGGGTTATGTTTTGAAGTGTTGAAGCTTTGAGAGTAGGTAAATACTTTCTCTCTCCCTACAACCACCTCACTCATCAGGGTAAGTGTTCAACTAAGTTTAATTAAACTCAAATTACAATTATGAATGCCATAGTGTTATGTATTTTTTCTAACGTTCAGAATCAATAATGGTTAGGCCAGTAGAGAGTGATAACCTCACAAATCTCTCTCCCTACAACCTCCCTCCCTACAACCTCTCTACCTACAACTTCTGGGAAGAGGCTGGTTTGTAGGAAGAGAGATGGAATTGCAGGGAGAGAAGTTTTTTTTTTCAAAGCCGTTTACATTTTTAAGAGTTACCTGAACTATTTACACCGCTGGGTCATATTATTCTGACTTTTCATTAACCCACATTTTACGAAAGATTAGACTGATTGAAAGACTTGAAGAATCTGATAATTCTGATGTACCTAGATTATAGCTTCGGACTGTGATTGCGATAAGTAAAAGAGACTCCTAAACTAAGATTCTCGTATTTTGAAGGAATAAAGAGGTTTCATGAGTTCAACTCACACTTGGTTTTCTCTCTCCCTACAAAGTCGAAATTATGGAAAAAAATTCAAAATTCCATAAATTTGAAACTACTTGATAAAGTGTGCGCCCACTTCAGGATCTGCCTCAGTGGCCAAAACAAAGGACGTTTACGGGAGAAAAAACATAAAAACTTCAACAATAATTTATGGAAAAGTTCGAGGACAAAATAACCCCAAATTTTGAAATGACCCTTATATTGAAACGAACGAAAAAAGATCGCGTTTAATCATCGGATATTTGGCTCAATTACGTTCGCGATTCACACTCGTATTTCTGAGTAATAATTCGTCCAACACAGAGTAACTGAGAGAAAACTTAATCAGCGGTTGGGTGGGCTGGGGAGGGTTATTCGCGCACTTACAGTCTAGAGGGATCTAGCCTGGCTGGGACCCACGTGTTCAGATTAATTGCACTCGATGAACTTTCAGTAGTTAGGTGTTCAATTATCTATATTAGGCGAAAGGTTGGTCCCACAGAGCTCTGGGTGGTGTAAAAAATTCCTAAAATCGTCACTATTTGAAATTACTGACAAAACAGTACCTTTATTTCGGAAGTTTTCGAGCTAGGGCGTTTTGAAAAATTTTCCCCCCACTTCTCACCTCTTCGAAGTGACCGATATACCAAATTAAATGGAATTCGATCCATGGGAATTGGACAAAGTGCTGCATTAGATTTTTGGATTCTACAAATACATCGGAAACCATCAAATCTTGGGGGGTGTTACATTTTATTTTTTCTTGCTCGATTCCGAAGGTGCATTATTGAAAATATTAAACAAAAAAGGGAGTTCCGTTGAAATACTCCACCGGAATAAAAAGGAGTACTCGTCAACTCAGTGTTTAAGCAGTCGTGTAAAAATGTTTACTAAAGCATTTCGGGAGGGAGAGGATTACCTGAGGCACCTGTAGATTCTCTGCTCGCACAAAAAACCTATTGGTTATTGCCATCAGTGCAATAATCTGTGCAATGAAAAGGCTCGGTTCGAGGGGTTTTCTGTTGAGTCTCGATGATTGAGTGGGAGTGCGTCGAGGCATACCCCTCCTTCAAGACTCGCCGGTCTTGCTTTTTATTGCATACCCGTGCGCCTGGCTGAACTCACCGTCTAAGTCCTTCAGGAGGAACATCTTTTACCATCCACTTTGGAACGGATTATTACCCAGGTGAGAGACCAAAATACCTCACAACATCGGTTTCAGATCATCTTCAAATTCAACGAATACAAACAAATTTGTCTGTTTGTGACAGAATGACGATATTAATACCAAAACAATTGTAAATAACGTACTCGTATTAAGATTGGGTGCAGAGTGCTCTAACAAGAATAGGGAGTTCCCTGCGGTTTCTGAGGTGGTGGACAAGCCGATGGAACGTATTGATAGCGCTTGATCTTGAGAGCAGAACTGCATGCATGTGGACCTGGAGTGAAGTGTCTAGTTCTGCAGGACTATCGTTATTGTCTGTCATTGGTGGAGCGAATCAGAGAGTCACCTCCAACCAAAACTCGTCGTGGGAAAAGGTACATGTTGAAGAGTTTGAAATCGAAGGATTGGACACACTCGCGAAGGAGACTGTTTGGATTGGGGAAGTCACCGGTCTTTTTGTCTTGTGCCTCGCTCATTGATTGCGGGCGACAACGATAGCGGCTTGGAACATTATCTGACGGGAAACCTAAGAAACAGCACACTAAGGGTTTTCCTCAACTGCTCATCGGTTGAAGATACAGCTCAGCACAAACAGTTGCTGGAAAATGCTGGAAATTATCAACGAAGATTTATTATTTTTCACATTCATCGTTCTCGCCGGTAAAAACAGTAAGACCGACGAACATCTTGCTTAACCTTCAATCCGGATGGACGTGAGTTCCCTGACGGATGGAGACGTCCCTGGGACGTCGACTCATAAATCCCCTGTTTTTTTAATTGTAGTTTCGGTTTTTTTGATAACTTGATCACTATTAAATCATCTTTCAATAGTAGGTATCAATGTAATTCAAGACGTATTAGACACATCATATCAAATCAAAACAAATTTATTTATTTTACAAAAATTTGGTACCCGAATTCCCTTTTAGATTTGAAATCATTTTGTTTTTTGTAAGGGTACCATTCTAGTAAACTATTTCAGATAGTAAAGTACGTAAAAATAATTGGACAAGGATTCCAGTTGGTAGTTGTCGAAACGGAAGGGATTTGCCCAAAATTTCAAATTGAGTTGCCAAACGTTCAAATTGGTATACCAAAAGTTCAAAACGAGCTGCCAAAAATTATTCAAAGTTCGAGGTCTCCATTAAATTCTTCATCGATGACAAAATCGGGATCGAAGTTGGAATAGCCATCGTCTGATGAGTCGAAATAGCAAGAACATCAATCTGCTGGTACCAGGTTGTGATGACTGGGGTTGAACGTTAAGCACGAGTGAGGACGAGTTGGGATCGACCGCGGAATCGTTTCTCATTATCATCAAAAATTATATCTCCAACAAAATTGTGAAGTTGAGGTCAACTACGAAGATTTTTTGTGCCACGGATGGAGACGTCCGACGGACTTCGCACTCTGGACGGAGGGTGACGTCCGAAGAACTCCTTTTTTCTGGAAAAAAGGTTGTAGGAGAGAAGGAAAAAACTCGAAATAATCGGAAATTTCCAACAAAATTGCTCGTGTCCAAGAGGGTACTGAAAACGAGAACTACTGATCCTTCCTCTACACCCCCTCCCCACGAGTTTGAAAACTCAATCGAGGTCTCTGGGATTCCCTCCGAATTGAAGGTTAATTGTGGAATATCGGAGTGTTGACGATTTTCGTGTGGAAATAAATTGGTGAGCCGCAAACACAGAAAGATTTGATGATCAATAAATAATGTAGCTTCCTCACATTCAACAATCGGTGATTAAATCAAGAGAATTAATTGGGAGGTTAGTTTCAAAACGCCATAGCTCGAAAACTCCCGATTTAGAAGTTATGTTTTCTCACCAATTTACCCTTCGGGCGGGCGCTTGGTCGGCAATTGGGCCACCTTTTCACTAAAAACGATCTTGCATAGATAAAATCAATTCACAGCGCAACGGAATGCACAAGTATTCTCTAATTACAACATAAGACACCAGATGGCAGGCAGAAGCTACGCCAGATTCGCGAACTACGCTCGTAAATCAGTGTGAAAGTTGACGACGTCGAATTTTTTGAAAAGCACACATGGAAGGTGCTCAAGTACACCATTAACTCACGTTATTGTGTTACCAACATTCTATTGTGATATGACGTTGTGAAAGTTTATGCTGTGTCACTGGAAGAAAGACTAAATACCTATTTTTTTAGTCTGATTTGGTAATATTTTCAAATTACCTACGTTTTTAGGACGTCCCACAGTTAGACTTGGGCGTCCTTATGCGATCGATCTGGGGTGAAGTTGGACAACACTCAACAGAAAAAAAAAACCACACAGTAATCCGTTTTAGACCATTCTGAATCCAAATCCGCGAAAAAACCATAGGTGTATGTCTGTGTGTGTGTATATATAGGTGTGTGTATGTGTGTGTGACAAAATCTTGTGTCGTCTGCACAGCCCTTAGTTCTCAATCGATTTTCCTGGTTCTTTTTTTTTCGACGCGGAAAACTATCTAGTTGTGCACTGCGTCGCCGGAATTTCGAATTTTGCCTTTTAAGGGGAGGAAAGGGGGGGTTAATGCTCAAAAAACGTGCGTTTTCGGGCATTATCTTGGGTCGCCTGCCCAGGCCTTAGTTCTCAACCGATTTTCGTGGTCCTTTTTTTTCTTCGACGCGGAAAACTAGCTAGTTGTGCACTACGGCGTCGGAATTTTGAACTTTGCTTTTTAAGGGGGGGAAAGGGGGGGTTAATGCTTACAAAACCTGAGTTTGCGGGCATAATCTTGTAAACTCTGCCCAGGCCTCAATTTCCAACCGATTTGAGTGTTCCTTTTTTTGTTTGACTCAAATAACTTCCGAGTTGTACATGATTTCACCAGAGTACCGAAATTCGCAAGGGTAGGGGATGAGTGGGGGATAATATTCACAAAATATCCGATTTTTCAATATTTTGGTTCCGTTACTGCTTAGTAATTTTACCCAACCTTTGAAATTGAGGAAATATTCTCATTATACCTCCGGATTTTCATGAATTATTCTCTGTACCATCATGGAACTAATAGTGGTGTCACCATGGTGCCAGGACATCATAAACCGCATATTTCGTGGTTTTTTTTTGTGTTTCACCTTGAATACGGATGTGAACCTCCACGGACTGCCTACTAAAACTAATAGATGAA
Source organism: Apolygus lucorum (assembly GCA_009739505.2). Lineage (NCBI taxonomy): Eukaryota > Metazoa > Arthropoda > Insecta > Hemiptera > Miridae > Apolygus > Apolygus lucorum. The sequence continues at coordinate 50,556,801 of CM019167.2, read as the reverse complement.
AGTTCAATGTTACGACGTATTTCCGCTTTGGTGCCAGACTGAACCATTTGAGGAGGGGGGGGGGAGGGTGAACCCGAATTCGCATGTTGGGTATCGTAGATCATGGATTTTAAAATGCTCTTCAGATTCGAGGCTCCCATGCCGCTAGAAATAATATGGTAGATAATGGTGAGGGGGGGGGTCACTATTTCTTGCCTAAAGTAATAAATAAATTCCATCGAGCGAAACAGTTTTATCGCTTACCAACTGGTTAAACTGATCTAATGCTTATCCAATGGGACGTCCCCTGGAATGCATGCATTACTAAACAATGTGTTTATTTATATCCACCTAGTTGAAATTATTTTCAATTAAATTAATTTATTTTACCTAATAATTCATGGTTGTGTACCTTATTTGTGTTTCCCTAATGTGAAAGTCAATGATCAATGGTGTACATATGCACTTATACGCTAAAAATATTATATCATTTGAAGGCGGCCAAAATGCCGCCCTGCGCCCACCGGTGTGACCTCAAATGGTGCGCCCGCCGATGAAATATTGAACTTTTAGAATCGAATGATATCTCCAGAAGTTGCATAGAACCAACCACTCGTTCCCTGTAGGGGACCAATTTACTCGCGTAGCTGTACCGAATCCCATTCCATTGTTATATACCGATTTTGTTGGGATTTTTTTATACAACGACTAGTCAATGACCAGATTTAGCCTAAATTTGAAGGGATACAAGTGGTTATTCTGAAAACTCTTTAAAACTGTCAACTTGTACAAGAATTTTGATATTCATCGAAGACAGTGCAGCATCTCAAACCTGTAGGAAGTAGGTTCCCTCTTGTAAGCTGGGGGGGGGGGGGGTTGGTATCGACACCTAATGGGGAGTACTTGAAGGGTATTGGATAGCAGGAGGGCTGATCCCAACGCTGCCACCAATTTGTAAGCTCTTCTGATGGTATTGACCAAGGGGTGAATAACAAAATATCGGAAACTATGAACTAATGGATACAGAAGGATACTTATCTTGGATATAGGTTATTGGTAGCGGTTTCCAGGCAGTTGGGGTGTCGAGGCTTCTGCGGTACTGATACTTGTGACTGTTTGAAATACCTGAAGGGTATTTTTGATGTATTGATGTATTTGAAGAATAAAAGGATGTTACTGAACTTTGTCTCAAGTGATTTCAACTCCCTAAGATACACCATGCAAAAGGAGAAAAACCAGAAACCAGGAAGCAGGGTAGTAGTGAGAAAATAGGTTGTTGGCTCTAAGATACAAGACAAACTGCAGATTCAAAGTTAGATACTGTTCCAATACAGTTTGATACAGTTCAATACAGTTCATGAAGCGATACTAGGGCGATACATAATGTATCCAATGTTACAGCTGAAGGCAATACAGTTCAAAACAAGACTCGTGCAGTGATATAGTCTTTCCAGGTTTCAGTTCAAAGTTATTCTAGCGTAGCGACACAGTTAGATACAGGTTCTTTAACCAGAACACTTTTACCTTAATTAGCCAATGTTAGGATAGATATATAGTTCACTCACGTTCGGGTTACTGTAGCGAGTCTGATACGATGAGAGGTGTAGTGATGATGAGGGCGATGGGCTGGCAATACAGGACTCTGACACAGGACAACACAGTATTCCAGGGGAGGCAGGACAGACAAGATCACTGGTTACTTTCACTCACTCTATAAATCCTGGTGACTTGGGGGAGGCAGGAAGGATGTGGATAATAATAAAATACAAGATGGCTGTGTATCGAAACACGAGAGGGGCATAGAGCTTCAAGGAGATGGGCGAGAATGCGGCGAGACTGCTGGCAAGGCTGCTGATTGGGGAGTGAAGATGGACAGTGATTGCAATGCCTTTTTGCGGCCTCTCCAGGGGTGCCAATGTGCCAAGACGAAAATAGGTTGGCCATTCTGTAGATAATCATGGGTGTTTGCCTTCTTGAATGGATGTTTTCTAGCTGCCTAGATGTTCACTTGCTGTATGAGACAGTGGTGTTGTGTGCGCTCTAAGGTGTTGTTTAAGCGCACTTGTAGACCATCCCCAGGTATTGTGATCTACTGTTACTTCCTGACATCTGGGGGTTCCAGGGCTTATGTACAGGCTTCGCCTGTGATGGGAAACAGTGAGCCGATTGCGAACGCTTAGACTTATAAGTATACATACGGGCTGGTTATGTTTTTGTCAAATATTTGGTCAATTCCTAGAAAAAAACGTAATCAATCAATTATTTTTGCGAAATTGACAGTTACAGCTACGTCTATTTGGTTAAGATGAACTCAGATCACTTCGAAATTTTAAAAACTGTTGGCATCTTCCCTGTCACTCGCACACTTGTTGTCCACTTGTTGGCCTTAAAGCTGACCAAACGCGATCTAATTCGTTTTGAGATTATGTGCTATGAATCGGATCATCTATACGATCGGGTTATGGATAAGAGGAAGCTATTTGTGGCAAACGTTTTCTGTTATTTAAAATATTATCACCTGGTGAGTAATAAATGCGCCGTTTTTCTTCATAATAGGTGTCACGCAGTCTGCTATTTACGCCCTCCCTCCACCTTGCCCTTATCCACCCTCTCCCTCAGCCCGACTGTAGAACCATTCAGTCTCTAGAGTGCTATCGGGTGGAAAGACTTTTTATTCATGACCCTCATTAGACTAATACAGACCGATAGAACGAGAAAACCTAACTGGTTGGAGTGAAAAACCACACGGCGATTACGTCACTGTGATCCCACAACCACATTAGGCATCTGTAAGTGAATGATTGTTACCACTATTTCCTTCAGCTGGGAATTATTGATCTCTTTCTAGTGGTTATCCAATCGACCCGACTCCTCATCTGAATATTGCATGTCGAGCGCTGAGACTTGAGATGTCGTATTCCATCAATATTTAATGATTCCAACAAAAATTTCTCTCTTTTGTCCAACTGACGAATCGCACCGCACAATTAGAGGTAATGAGACAGTTCTCCTCGACATAATCACAGAGTAGTTGTCGCAAATGTATATGCAAAAATATTAGATCTTTCGAGAGACACATTGGAAAATTATTGTTTTTTACCCCTCACTAAAAACGCTCTGCCGTTTCTTTCCATCGACCTTAGAATGACATAACAAGAAACTCCAGAATTTCCAGGAGGATCTTTTCCTACTATATGGAGAATACGTAATGTAAGCTTGGGACGTATAGTACCTTCTTAAGAGGGAGGTGTTTTGGGGCAGGATCCCACCGTAACTGAAGGTTACGATGTTCCGTTCAAGGGGGGTTGAGGATGCAAGTCAGAGGGTCTTGATCCTACTGTTACTAGGTGTGTCTATGTGTACCTCGTTACCTTCAAGTATCCTAGAAGTAGGCTGCCACCAGTTTGAAATGTACCTGTATATCAAACAATAAATAAAAGAGATCTAGGTACTAAGAGATACGAAATACGATACGTTATACTTGACTGTTGTGGTAGAGACGTCGAAACGGCTGGTAGCAGGTGGCGGCGACAAACTCGTAGTAACACTTTGTAATAATTTGTTATGCCTGAAGTACTGTTGTACCTGTGTATCGATACTCTGAATAAAGAAATATCGGCAGAAAGCTTCAACGAGCGATACTGAATATTTGAGATCACCAATCAACTAAATAACTTGAGTGTAAACGAAGTGTAAACGGAAAGTACCAAATATCATGCATAGCATATGTGGGCGTCGGTGGTCTAGTGGACAGTGTACCCGACTGCGGTGATAAGATGAGAACCGTCGAGCGGGGACGCGTGTTCGAGTCTGGTCGTCGCAGAAAGTTTTCTGTCTATTAGACGATTGGCAATCTCTCGTTCCAACCCAGGGCGGTGATGTTTGGGAAGCCATGAGCGAAATCATCAGAACAAATTCTGATCTCCCCTTAGGGAGACAGCTGATGACGTCCACGACGCCAAGAATGGCAGTCGGACGAAAATTCAACCTGAAATGGTTGCTTACTTTACTTTACTTTACTTTTTTTCATGCATAGCATATTATGAAACGAACTCACCGTTGAAACGAAGGTCTGGAGATGGGGATCGAAAATATGTAGACGAAACAGTGACTTTAAGATTGATATTAGTTTATTCAATAAAATATTGAATGACTCGAATCATGATTGGAAATGCAAAAGCAAAGCAAGAGAGCAGTATGTACACAGACAAGCTAGTCGCAAATAATCTGGATTCGTAGTGGGGAGAGAGAAAGCGTACGTACGCGGAAGGCATCTGAACGCGTACAATGTTACCAACTGCATGATTCGGCTTAAGCTAATCTTCATTGAAGTTACACAATTTCAAAGCAAGAACATGTTATGCGAAAGAATACATTAAATTGTATTAATATTTTCATATTAACAAAATTATTCAGAAACGAAATACAATACGCTTTTTGACAAAATGCAATGATACACCATGTGTTATGGATACTCGGTACATGACTACATGAACCGTATGACGTCACAGGGTAAGAGTCACTCATTGAAGACCTCTTATTTCCAGCAAGAAACGTGAAGTTACTCTTGTTGTTACTGTTTTGATTCTAACTACCTATTGCGATACACTTGAATGATGTCCGTCAGAACCAGGAGAGGGTGGTAGTCAGTGAAAATAGTGAGGTTGCTTATAGAACTACGTGTAATGACAAGAATTATGTTCCGCCCGATCCAGTGATACGGGAAGCCTGAAGGGCGATATAGTGTTGATTAGGTTTTGAATGTTCCTTTGGTAATGCCTTTTGTAGGTACTAGAAGTTACGACAAGGAAACAGGTACCTAAGTCTAAATCTTTTCCTTTGAGAAAACAATCCTTGATAGGTACTTATAGTTACTATCACAAAACGTTACGCTTATATGAATCTTTCTTATGACTGAGTCACTTCGCGTATCCCCTTTCGCGTATCGTTTTTCGGATAGTTACCCTAGGGCAATAACATGCCTCATGTTGATAGTAAATAAGTATGTATAATCAATTTATGAAGGTAAATAAAGAGAACCTTCATGTATTTGTTGTACTCAAAAATGCAATAGCTGAGTGGGTACTCAATGAGTACGTAGAGACGAGTAGAACGTAAATATGGATTCAAAACATCTTAAAAATACACCCTGTGCATATATTATGTTGGTACGGTATACTGAAAACTGAAAAAATAACAGTTAACGTGTGAGTATTTTTTGAGGTTTTAAAAACGTTTAACCAAAGGATTGATTGTATAATTCGAAAGATTCGTGCTATGTGCAACACCCACAAGGGTTACTTCTCTGTCACATAAATAATATTTCAATTTTTTTAACCATAGCTTCAACGATTTTTTTTTTGAAAATTCGCTCATTAACAACATGCTGCATGAATGGACTTACGTCTCCCGGAAAGTTTAAAAACGCTGCAAATTATTACACAATGGTTTATTATTTTTCTATATAGATCACTCGTCTACAAAATCACCAACCATCCAATATGAAGAGAAGAAAAAAAAAAAAAAAATCAAAATCACCAACCATCGATCGCATTTCGGTCAGCTCTAATTTGAACGGAGATTAGGCCTCTTTTGCGATTCACACTCGTGTTTTGATTCATATATATATATATTTCAATATAAACCCTTAAATTTTCGTAGGGAGCGAACGGTTAGTCCTACAGAGCTCCGCGTGGTCTCAAAAATTCTAAAAATTCTATAGAATCTTAAATTGAAGGAAAAACAATACCTTTATATCAAAATTTTTTGAGTTAGGGCGTTTTCAAAATTTCAAAATTGATTTTGGAACCCTTAGAAGTGACCTACATCAACTAAAAGCTTCGGGGCACAACTAGACCCCAAATGGAGCCTACATACCAAATTTCATCAAAATCGGTCAATGCTAAGTGGCAAAAGTGCCGCGTACGGCGGACGGCGGACGGACGGCCAAATTTTTATTCGATTTTTGGATTCTACGTACCTTGAAACGCAAACCATCAAATTTTTTTTTCTTGGTCGATTCCAAAGGTTCATTATTGAAAATAATAAACCAAAAATTGAAACAGGACCGATGTAATTGCTACATTGCTACATCAATTACAGGATGTAATTGATACATGAAATTACATACGATCACAAATCAAAATCTTAGTATTTAATAGATGTAATCGTGAACCATAGATCAATAAGACCGATCGAACATTTGTTGGTGAAGAGCTTTTAAGTACAGCAAAAATATTGGATTACAAACAACTGATATGGATATAAAGAGAGATGTATATTTATTGAAAAGTAAGAACCAAGCAAAAGAAATCAAGAGTAACTAAACAGCGAGAAGAATACAAAAATAAGTATGAATCGGCAGAGCTTCCTTACAGTCAAGAGTCCAGCATTTCCAGCATTGTGAGGATGCTCGTTAGTGGAACAGGAGAAGGAAGGCAACAAAGGGAGCTCCAACAGGATTCAACGGGATTCAAAGTAACAAAAGGAGAATAAGGACTGGAGGGAAAGAGAGATGAAAAATGTATATCGATAAATTTTCTTCGCGTACAGACTTCATGAAAGCATTCCGGATTTAGCTCCAGATGGGATAGGTAGACTTCAAAGACCACTTTTCGCACACTTTTCGCACAATTGCGTGATAAGAAGGTGACGTTTGACGAGTATTCCGGTAAATACCAGCTCCGAGCGTTGTAAGTATCGATTACAATTTATCTGGCGCCGCACGACACGATGTACCTGGAAACGGACCTGAATCCTATCTATCACCACTGCATCAAATTGCACCTTGATTATCTGAAGAAGGTGACTAATATGAATCCGGATATATTTCCACGTATTGGTAAGGTAAAGTAAGTTTTTTATTTTTTATTTTTTAACGTGATTTATTATTGCAACTGAACATTAAATACAATCCATCTAGCAATATTACATATCATTTTTACCCTCCTTGAGAGCCCGTTTATAGTAAAACGCAGCCCCTTGTCGTAACAGTAACTTCAACACTGAGATATAATTGCACTTTAACAGCATTAAGTCCAGTGGTTTTTTTCGCTTGAGTCGCCGGAGTTCATCTTCGTTGTCCAAAACGCAGAGCATTTCCAGGTTCTCATGATTGTGGAGGCGTTGTTCGTGCCTCCTTGAGTACCTTGCACTAACTTCGTGGACTGTTTCCATCCTCAAGTCTCGATGAATATCATTGTTCCTCATGTACCAAGGTGCACGCACTATACTTCTCAGTATTTTATTTTGGGAGGTTTGGATTTTGTTAATGTTTGATTTTTTGGCACAGCCCCATAACTGAATTCCATAGGTCCAGATAGGGCGAAGGACTGACCCTAAGACACTCCCTTGCGGGACCCCAGCTTTTATTAGCTTCAAGCCAGAGTATTGGTCATCTTGCTTCACCCTGAAATGTCTGTTTTCAAGGTAGGATTTTAGCAGTAAGTAGTACTGTTTTGGGAGATCTCTGTGCAGTTTGTACTCCAATCTCTCGTGTCAAACCTTGTCAAAGGCCTGTGCCACATCCAAGAAGATACTGGCACATGTTTTCTTACCTTCGAGGGCCTTTTCTATTATGTTAGTGATTCGATGGACTTGATCTATAGTTGAACGTTTTTTCCTGAATCCGAATTGGTGATTTGGAATTAAATTTCTGTCTTCTATCACTGGTTTGAGACGCAATTTTTCAAATAGTTTTGACACAACAGGGAGGAGGGATATTGGTCGATACCCCGTCTTCTCGTTTGGTGACTTTCCTGGTTTGGAGATCATGATAACTTCAGCAGCTTCCCATTGGGAAGGTACGTGTTTCAGTCTAAATGTAGCATTGATAATGTGGTGCAATTTCATCACTGCTTTATTGGGGAGTTCTTTCACTACACAACCTGATATCAGGTCGTAGCCGTTTTTTTTTTTTTTTTTTTTTTTGTTTTTGCATTAATGTTGCTTTTTATTTCATCTTTAAGTTCCTTCAGTGTCACTGGAAGTATTTCGAGTTCGTCAATTTTTTCCGTCCGAGTTGTATTTTCGTCTGGTATTTAATTTGGTAATGGTTGAAAAGTTTCGAAGAGATGTTCAGCAAAGGTAAGGTAAAGTAAGTAAGTGAAGTAAACAACCATTCGCGGACACGTCATCACCTGTCTTCTAAATGGAAGAGCAGAATTTGTTCTGATGATTTCGCTCATGGATTCCCATTGCCTCACCGCCATGGGTTTGACGAGGGGGGAGGAGGGCTGAGCCCGGGACGCACGAAAATACGCCCCCGTGGTGAGACTCGAACACACGATTTCCACATACTATACCTCTGACAGCGATGAGTGAAATCGTGGGTGGCTCCAGAGAGCTGAGGGAAGTCCTGAATAGATTTGAGGTGAATCTCGGATATCCTGCGCTTGATGGAGCCTGGATCCGGTGGTTCTCGCTCAACTGCAAAACCATCCCTCTATATTTTGGTACCGTCAGATAAGGAGACTTGGGACTTGAGGTGAAAGTTGAGGCTTCTCGAAAAAAGTTATGAATAGGGTCACCAGGGGAGCTGAGGTCGAGTTAGCGACCTGTTTCTTGTAGAAACTACCTTTCAGATGATAGTTATCACTGTTATAAGTTCAAAGCGCGACAATTTCACCTTCCCCTCCACAGTTGTTTTCGACGCTCAGCAGAACCCAGTCATACTTCCATCTCCCCAGTAGCCATAGATCATCTACCGTAAGCTTTTGTTTCCTAGTCGTATTTTAGATTAGTCTGTGAGAATATTTGAAAATTTGACGTTATTTCCATTCATCATTTGACTGTTATCAGTGGTTTTGTACGATGGGGAGAGTTGAGACCTCAGTTTGGGGAGAGATGAGACTTGGCGATTTGTGACTTTCTGAGTCGTTTTTCTGGTTTTTAAATGCCGAGGTACATCCGTAAGTTCTCAAACTTCCGAAACGGAAGAACGTTTAAGCCCCACCGGCTGTAGGGCTTCTACAGAAAGACAATCTACGAAAAGCGCTAGAGCTGTATGGGATTCGATTTTTTTAATACCATTTTTCCAATTGTTAAATTTTTTCAATGAGTTCCTTTTATTTAAAATTTCAATATTCAAGGTGGACTTGCCTGAGTTTTTCAAGTCGTAATTTTTCATTTTGTTCGGGTGTATTTAAACTCAGTTTACTCGGTGCCAGAGCTTCTAAGTCACAAGTTGAGTTTTGTTCATAAGATTGGGTCAGTTTACTTGGTTTTCCTTGGCGTAAAGGTGTAAAACTATTTTCCATTAGAGGAACAAAAGATTTTTGTGATACCTATAACGACTCTGTACAATGTAATTGTCCCATGTAATTCTACCATTACACTCGACACCACTGTGATCTGGAATATGAGTCAAGATTTAATAAAAACAGATCATTTTAAACGATACACGCCTTTTACATTTCCTTCATTTTACTCTGTGCCTCTCACTTTCTATTTTTTTAACTTGCAAAATAGTCTCAAGTCTCCTTCATGACATTTAGACTTGATAAGAGGCCGAAAACGTGAGTTGTCTCAATACTGTCCCACTGATGAGGTGAGTTGGGACCTACCTTAGAAAAAAACGCTGCAAATCATTGCCCATAGGATTATTATTTTCTATATAGATCACCCTTCTGTATAGATCCCTCCCTACCAACCAAATGTACCTACTACCTACCAGGGCATTTTTGAAAATTTCAACCCCAACCACCAACCAAATGGAAATGAAGGGTTGAAATTTTCAAATTCAACGAATGTCCACTAATCAGTGCAGGCAAAGCAGTTATCGCGACACTATATCAACCAAATCCGCCTCAATCACTTCCGGACTACCATAAACGCCATATCAAGAACAGATTTTGTTCAGACCACAAATAATGCCCTCAGTTCGTATTTGTCGACGGCAAAGGAACATCAAACATGTCTTGATACATCGCTTGATACTCAAGTTTAACTCGAAGAAATAAAGAGTTGTGGGTGCCTTCATTAGGAAATGTGGTGCTAAGGACGCAAAACTGAGGAAAAACTCGAAGAAACAAAGACGATCGCATTTTGGACAGCTAAAATTTGAACGGAGATTAGGGGCGGAATTCATAGTCATTACTTAAGTCTGAGTGCACCGTCAAATGCATCGATAAGGGTTGGCGGGCCCTCATTTGTATTCTTAGACAAGATTTGAGGGCGCCCTGAGGGACCACTCAGTGCGATGTCTAAGGGCGCACTCAACGGTATTCATCAACCAAACTCAGCGTTGAGTTGAGGCCCACCCTCGACTCAATGGTGCAAAATCCTGAGTGCTGGCCGGAGGTACCTTGTGTGCCCCTTCAGCCACAGTTATTATCAGATTTTCCTACTGGAAATAGTGTACAGCAAGTCAGCTACCTATCTATTTTGTTTGTGAAATAAAAATATGGCGATTAGACAAGTTTTTCCGTCAAAAATATCCCATGAAGATCATCGCAAACTTCAATTTCCTTGTAACAGTCTTTTCAATATTTTCTCCCAGAACTCGGTGAATTCTTCCGAGATTGTGAGTTTCTTTCTTGAAGTTGTCGAACATTCTCGCCTTTGTTCTCAATACTCATTCTTCTTTTACGATTTTGTTTTACGCTAGTAAAATGATATAGTAGAAAATACTTGTAGAAAATGATATGGGTTCGTAATGAAGTACAATTTGAATAAAAAAACGCTGCAAATTATTACACAATGGTTTATTATTTTTCTATAGACCACTCGTCTGCAAAGCCACCAACCAGCCAACATGAAGAAAAACATCGATCGCATTTCGGTCAGCTAAAATTTGAACGGAGATTGGGCCTCTTTTGCGATTCACACTCGTGTTTCTGATTTATCGTACGTCCAAACTTTAAATTCTTGTAGTGAGCGAACGGTTTGTCCTACAGGGCTCCGCGTGGTCTCAAAAAATTCTAAAAATTCTATAGAATCTTAAATTGAAGGAAAAACGATACCTTTATTTCGAAATTTTTTGAGTTAGGGCGTTTTCAAAATCTATTTTGGAACCCTTAGAAGTGACCTACATCAACCAAAATCTTCGGGGCACAACTAGACCCCAAATGGAGCCTACATACCAAATTTCATCAAAATCGGTCAATGCTAAGTGGGGAAAGTGCCGCGTACGGCGGACGGACGGCCAAATTTTTATTCGATTTTTGGATTCTACGTACCTTAAAACGTAAACCATCAAATTTTGAGGGGGTGTTAAATTTTGTTTTTTCTTGGTCGATTCCAAAGGTTCATTATTGAAAATAATAAACCAAAACATCCTTTTAGGTACGAGTTCATTTCGGGCTTTATATTGTTTCACACAGGTAAATAAATAAGTAGGTAGGTAAAAGTTTTGAAGGGTTCCAAACGTCATGAATATTCGTATATTTGCTTGTGGATAAACCTTCTTCATTCGGCCGGGAGAAGTTAATTTGTCTGAAACAAGGGTACCAAAATGTCTTTTTGTGTTTATCACTTTGAATAGTGGTTCTTCCTTTCGAATCGTACCTACATATAAATACATACTTTTACTGCTAATTAAAGGAAATCATAATTTCTTACCTTCTTCAAAGCAATATAGTCGAGTCCAATGGCAGCAAATTCATTGATGAAATTCCGGAGATAAAAATCAAGTTATAAACTCCGAAAAAATTTCAGCACCCTCATATAATTGAACAGGCTTCAATTTGATTGATTCACCACTGCTAATAACTCAAAACTAATGGTTACTTGTAGGAAATCGGACAAAATAGAGAAATCAGCATGCACATCCACAGTAACGAAAATGCAATAAGAAACTTTTCATTGCTGTTATAACCACAGAGAACCGGCAACAAGGTTATAACTCCCGATCAGTGCAGAATACGAGAGGGAAATTTCCCCGTGCTTTTTACCCAAAATATCCATGAAACAGGGAAATATCCCCACCAAGGCTGCCAACTTAAGGTGAAAATGAGTTGAGTAGCCCCTGAGCGTCCCCTCAGGCTCAGTCTGCACTCAGGCGCCCACAACACTTAAGTGGGCCGACTCAAACATTTATGAATACGGACTGTTGAGTCGAGGCCGACCCTCGACTCAGATAATTGAGTGCTCGCTCACATTCAAGCCTTGTCTATGAATTCTGCCCTAGGCCTCTTTTGCGATTCACACTCGTGTTTCTGATTTATCGTACATCCAACCCATAAGTTCCCGTAGGGAGCGAACGGATGGTCCTCCAGAGATCTGGGTGGTCTCATCCGATTCTAAAATTGCAATACTATTTTAAATTTATGAATACAACAATATTTTTATGTGATGATTTTGGTTTATTATTTTCAATAATGAACCTTTGGAATCGACCAAGAAAAAAAAATTTTTAACACCCCCTCAAAATTTGATGGTTTACGTTTCAAGGTACGTAGAATCCAAAAATCGAATAAAAATTTGGCCGTCCGTCCGCCGTCCGCCGTCCGCCGTACGCGGCACTTTTGCCACTTAGCATTGACCGATTTTGATGAAATTTGGTATGTAGGCTCCATTTGGGGTCTAGTTGTGCCCCGAAGCTTTTGGTTGATGTAGGTCACTCCTAAGGGTTCCAAAATCAATTTTGAAATTTTGAAAACGCCCTAACTCAAAAAATTTCGATATAAAGGTATTGTTTTTCCTTCAAATTAAGATTCTATAAAATTTTTAGAATTTTTTGAGACCACGCGGAGCTCTGTAGGACAAACCGTTCGCTCCCTACGAAAATATAAGGGTTTATATTGAAATATATATATATATAAATCAAAACACGAGTGTGAATCGCAAAAGAGGCCTAATCTCCGTTCAAACTAGAGCTGACCGAAATGCGATCAATGGTTGGTGATTTTGATTTATTTTTTTTATTTTTTTAATTATTTTTTTTTTTTTTTTTATTTTTATTTTTTTTTTTCATTCTTCTCTTCATATTGGATGGTTGGTGATTTTGTAGACGAGTGATCTATATAAAAATAATAAACCGTTGTGTAATAATTTGCAGCGTGTTTTGATCTAGGGCGCCTAGAAATTTCAGCCCTTATTTTTCAACGCTCAGAAGTGACCTACATCAACCAAACTTTCCGGGGCACAACTAGACCCCAAATGGAGCCCGCACACCAAATTTCATCAAAATCGGTTCATGGGAACTAAGGAAAGTGCCGCGTACTGCAAAATTTTCGTTCGATTTTTGGACTCTTCGATCCATGAAACGTAAACCTACAAATTTTGAGTGTTTCGAATTGTTTTTTCTAGTTCGATTCGAAAGATTTGTGATTGAAAATTATAAACCAAAATGGTGGCCTATCAGTTTCAATGATCGTTGGTGCCAGGAGAGCCCATTGTGGGGACTTGTAGCTGGTTTTCGGGCGTCTGAGCTCGCTAGGGCGCCGGCGCCGCCTCGCCGGCCCCATGACTGAAGGGGCTCGCGAAGTGTAGTGGGTGAGCTCAAGTACGAATGGTTGTAGAGTAGAACTGATGAATGGACAGCCCGGCGAGCGGCGTGCGCCTGCGCCGATGCCCCTCCTATTGATCGCACGCCCGTGACATAGATAACTACCTGGACTTCCCCTATTTATAAATAACTTATTTACATTCCCTCCCACTTCCCGTGCTCCCGTTTTCTCCCCCCGTAGCCCGGATTGAGTCAATCGCGGGAGGAGGGGCGCTTATTGTCCGTCTGATTCCCGTCCCTCGCCAGCACTTTCGCCTTCCTCGCCGTCCTCCACCTCCGAGGAACCACCAGCACGTCGACACACTTTCTCTCGAACATCGCTAGTTTTTGCCAGACTGAAATTTTGGGAGATTTTGTTGTCAACCTCGAAGGCAAGTTTGAAAGTGTAATTGGAAAAAGGTACAAAACCAACTTAGCTGAGATCTAAGAATCTTGAGGGTTTTTCAAAATCACCTGTTAAGGGAGTCTCAGTCGGTCGCCGTTCGCTCTTAGTATTTCGCGATATTGAAGGGGCAAAACTGTTGTAAAAAAAGTTGTACCCGAATTTGAAATTTCCGAAGATTTTCGAAATTCGTTAGTGCGTCCCCTTAGGGAATTGAAAAACTTAAATATTGCCGCCGGAATCATCGAAATCAAACAATAATTGCCGGAGAAAACGCTGCAAATTATTACACGATGGTTTATTATTTTTCTTTATAGATCACTCGTCTGCAAAGAACACGGCTTTGCCATTGATACCACCAACCAACATGAAGAAAAACATCGATCGCATTTCGGACAGCTAAAATTTGAACGGAGATTAGGCCTCTTCGGCGATTCACACTCGTGTTTCTGATTCATCGTACGTCCAACCCTTAAGTTATCGTGGGGAGCGAAGGGTTTGTCCTACAGGGCTCCGCGTGGTCCCAAAAAATTCTAAATATTCGATACCATCATTAATTGATGGAAAAACAATACCTATGAATCACAATTTTTTGAGTGGGCGTTTTCAAAATTTCAAAATTCATTGTTCGAGCCTTAGAAGTGACCTACATCAACCAAAATGATCGGGGCACAACTAGACCCCAAATGGAGCCTACATACCAAATTTCATCAAAATCGGTCAATGCTAAGTGGGGAAAGTGCCGCGTACGGCGGACGGACGGCTACATTTTGGTTTATTATTTTCAAAAATGAACCTATGGAATCGACCAAGTAAAAAATTTTTTTAATCTACCTCAAAATGAGTTGGTTTACTTTTAAAGGTACGTAGAATCCGAAAATCGAATACAAAATTTTCCGTCCTTCCGCCGTACGCGGCACTTTCCTCAGTTATCAATGACCGATTTTGATGAAATTAGGTTTATGGGCTCCATTTGAGGTCTAGTTGTGCCCCGAAGATTTTGGTTGATGTAGGTCACTTCTAAGGGTTCAAAAATTAATTTTGAAATTTTGAAAACGCCCTAACTCAAAAAATGTGAAATGAAGGTATTGTTTTTCCTTCGATTTAAGATAGTATAGAATTTTTAGAATTTTTTGAGACCACGCGGAGCCCTGTAGGACAAACCGTTCACTCCCTACGAGAATTTAATGTTTGGACGTACGATAAGTCAGAAACACGAGTGTGTCCTAAAAGAGGCCTAATCTCCGATCAAATCTTGGCTGACCGATATGCGATTGATGTTTTTTTCATGTTGGATGGTTGGTCGCTTTGCAGACGAGTGATCTATATTTTTAAAAACCTTTTTGTAATAATTTGCAGCGTTTTTTCAACGAAAGGGGTCGGGCGATAAAAGTGGTACCTACCTACCGGAAATAGGAGGCCAGAGCGCTGATTTCGTTGAAAAAATGCACGTTTTTCCGCGTTCAAACACGATTTGCTCCCATAAATTTGGCTGTAAAATTTTTTTTTATTATGTCGTTGGAAAGCTGAGATTTTAGCGCAGTTTTTACTGTTCTTGCATCTTGAAAAAATATGGGTTTTCGTAGTTCAATTTGCGATTGAAAAAATGCAAGGTTTCCAAAACTACGTAAAATTCTCTTTTTAGAGGACTTTTTCATGTCTCAAACCTTGACTCAAAAAAAAGTTAAGGCATTTATCCAATAGAAAATTCAATTTTCTTTCCAATCGTATCCTCAAATTGTAAGTTTCGCAGCTAATTGATGGAGTTATGACCAATTTAATGACAAAAGGTCAAAATCACGAAAGTAAGTTTAAGGTTAAAATAACTCGAAAACGAAGGGTTTTTAAAATAAAATTGCTTTTGGACTCTTTTGGTTGCAAATTAGATATAGAATCGACTGGTACCGTATGGCAGACCAGTTAGGCTTACACCCTGTAGAAAAATAATAAACCTTTGTGTAATAATTTGCAGAGTTTTTTCCATGAAAACAGGTGAAATACCACGCAATATCTCTTTTACCTTAAAAAAGCAAGGTTCTGAAGCGGAAAAAACAAAGAAGCAGTCTTGGCATCTGAGGCACTCAACCTGCTAGGATTACCATTGGAAGTTGCCGACATCAAACCAACATTTACAGCCCTGCTTCAGACTTCAGACAGGTGCGGTACGGAGTACCACTAGTGGGGTAATATATCGTGCAAATGACTCAACATTGTAACGGTTTTTCAAGGGTTATGAAAAAAAAACGCTGCAAATTATTACACAATGGTTTATTATTTTTCTATATAGATCACTCGTCTGCAAAGCCACCAACCATCCAACATGAAGAAAACATCGATCGCATTTCGGTCAGCTTTAATTTGAACGGAGATTTTGCCTCTTATGCGATTCACACTCGTGGTTTGGTTTATATATATATATATTTCAATTTAACCCCTTAAATTTTCGTAGGGAGCGAACGGTTTGTCCTACAAAGCTCCGGGTGGTCTCAAAAAATTCTAAAAATTCTATGGAATCTTAAATTGAAGGAAAAACAATACCTTTATATCACAATTTTTTGAGTTAGGGCGTTTTCAAAATTTCAAAATTGATTTTGGAACCCTTAGGAGTGACCTACATCAACCAAAACCTTCGAGGCACAACTAGACCCCAAATGGATCCTACACACCAAATTTCATCAAAATCGGTCAATGCTAAGTGGGGAAACGGCGGACGGACGGCAAAATTTTTATTCGATTTTTGGATTCTATGTACCTTGAAACGTAAACCATCAAATTTTGAGGGGGGGTTAAATTTTTGCTTCCGAGTCTACCAAGGTAGCGGAAGCTTTGTTTTCACTTTTCAAGGACGAAAAAAAAAGTTCTCCAAAATCAAAATTTCCACTCGCGTTTTGCGTTTTAGACCTTTCTGAACAATTTTGGTTCCGTGTCTGTGTGTCTGTCTGTCTGTCTGTCTGTGTGTCTGTCATGAATTCCTTGTAACGCGCATAACTATACGAAGTTATTGTCCGATTTCTATGAAATTTTCAGGGTTTGTGCGGGTTGGTGTGCAGACGGTCCCCTATGAAAATCATCACCCTCGGACTGATAGAAGCGACTGCGCATGCGCAAACGTGAATTCCTTGTAACGACCATAACTTCCACATTTACTGTCCGATTTTGATGAAATTTTCAGGGATGTTACAGATTATTATCTAGATGGTCCCCTATGAAAATCATCATCCTCGGACTGATAGAAGCGACTGCGCACGCGCAAACGTGAATTCCTTGTAACGACCATAACTTCTACATTTACCGTCCGATTTTGATGAAATTTTCAGGGATGTTACAGATTATTATTTAGATAGTTTCCTATGAAAATCATCACCTTCGAACTGATAGTAGCCACTGCGCATGCGCAAACGTGAATTTCATTGGAACGGCCATAACTTCCACATTTTCTACCCGATTTCGATGGCATTTCTAGGGATTAAGCGGATTCGGTTTTAGATGGTCCCCAATGAAAATCGAGGCCTTAAAATTTACAGAAGCCTCTGCGCATGCGCATACGTACAATCCTTGTAACAGCCATAACATTTACTTTTTTCATCCGAATTTGATGAAATTTTCTAGGATTGTCCAGATTAGCGTGTAGATGGTCCCCTATGAGGGTAGTGGAAGGTACTTAGAGATTGGTGTGTTGAGATTAACTACTATGCATCGGATCATCTATATAATCGGGTTATGGATACGAGGAAGCTATGTGCCACACCCACTTGGCAGACGTTTTTTTCTTGGTCGATTCCAAAGGTTCATTATTGAAAATAATAAACCTACACAATTTAGTACTTCCCAGACATGAACGAGAAACTGCAGACTACCACTGGTCTCCAGACCTCCCCATACAACCAGCCACTAAATCCTTTTCCTGAAAAGACACTTTCTCTTTCCTATTGGGTTTTCTTTGTTGTGAAGGTATTTTTGTTTTCTTTGTAGGAATTTTAATTCAACCCTTTAGTGGAAATGTTAGCAGGAACTTCTTGTAGTGATGACTGGAACTTCAGCTATAATCTCTTTCGTATTAATTTCCCTTTTGCTTCCGAGTCTACCAAGGTAGCGGAAGCTTTGTTTTCACTTTTCATAGTTGAAAAAAAAGTATCCAAAATCAAAATTTTCACTCGCGTTTTGCGTTTTAGAACTTTCTGAACAATTTTGGTTCCGTGTCTGTGTGTCTGTCTGTCCGTCTGTCCGTGTGTCTGTCTGTCTGTCTGTCGGTCATGAATTCCTTGTAACGCGCATAACTATACGAAGTTATTGTCCGATTTCGATGAAATTTTCAGGGATTGTGCGGGTTGGTGTGTAGACGGTCCCCTATGAAAATCATCATCCTTGGACTTACAGAAGCGACTGCGCATGCGCAAACGTGAATTCCTTGTAACGGCCATAACTTCCACATTTTCTACCCGATTTCGATGAAATTTTCAGTGATTATGCAGATTAAGTTGTAAATGGTCCCCTATGAAAATCATCCCCTTCTGAATGATAGTAGCCGCTGCGCATGCGCAAACGTGAATTCCTCGTAACAGCCATAACTTCCACATTTTCTACTTGATTTCGATGACATTCTTAGGGATTAAGCGGATTAGGTTGTAGATGGTTCCTAATGAAAATCAAGGCCTTAAAATTTACTGAATCCTCTGCGCATGCGCATACGTAAAATCCTTGTAACAGCCATAACATTTACATTTTTCATCCAAATTTGATGAAATTTTCTAGGATTGTCCAGATCATCGTGTAGATGGTCCCCTATGAGGGTAGTGATAGGTAGTTAGAGATTGGTGTTTTGAGATTAACTACCTTGCATCGGATCATCTATATAATCGGGTTATGGATACGAGGAAGCTATGTGCCACACCCACTTGGCAGACGTTTTTTATTTATGATTATAATTTCTTTAATGTTGATCCCAGAATAATTTCATAGAATTCAGTTCTTATAGATCATATAGGGTGCTTGTTAGAAACCCTACTATCATGATACTCCTGAAATTAGTGAGATTATAAGAGGTAAATTTAACGGTATCCTCTTTACTATGAATCTCTTCAATAAATTCTGAGTTCACAAGGGATAAATTGAATTCCCTTATTATGTGAATCTCCTGGAGGCTAAGAACATGCACTAGATAAATTGAATCTAGTTCATTCATGAATCTATAATCCTAATTAACTAGAATCTATAATTAAAGTTAAGAATGGTGAATAGGTGTGCTATCGCCACAACATGCAATGTGGTTTTTCACTCCTCAAAGAGAGAAACTTGGAAGGTTGCCAAATAGAAATTACTGGTAAAGTGATTTTACGTTCTTTAACCCAATTGTATACGAACTGCAAAATCCATCGATACTTCTGTCGTCAGATTGAACCAGAAATCGAGACAATCCTTCCGGTCAGCGCAAACGACTCACCAGGGTCGTCCCGTTTACCTTCTCGATAGAACTAATATTGGGTATGCGGCTCTTACATATTTTATAGATCGCCACTATTGACTTGGCTCATATATGAGGCTGTTCCAATAACAAAGCGGTAAATATAAAACTGGTTTCAACCACTCCGAAAAGATGATGGTGGCGCACAGATACGAGGTATAAGAAATATGAGGGCCGAGAAGCCCAGAAGAAGGTAAACAAAGTTGAGTGATGCCGCGTCTTGCGTCACCAGGGCCGGAGGGGGCGAACTAATATTTTTTTAGATCGGCGGGCCAACATTGACCGAGTCACAATATATGAATTCGAGCCACGAATCCCGCGGGTCGATGACAGATAGCACCTCGACTCCGTAAGGTTGAGTTTTTGGTTTCCGAGTTTCTTCATTCGAGACAAATCGCACTCCGACAAAATTTAGGGTTCGATCTCCTCACGTGATTTTTTTTTGAAAAATTCCGCGATTGTTTCTTCGCATAAGTTTTGTTGGGAAACGTGGAAATTCTATTCTCCAAGATACAATTTATCTTCGGCTAAATAAATTACCAGTTTCTTTTTGGATTGCAACGAGTGCAATGGGGTGTGCGCATTGTTTTGTTTTATATTTTTAATCGAAAGTAGACCTCATCCTGAAAATTTTGACACCAGCCGTTGTCTTTAGAGAGAGAGAGAGAGAGTGAGAGATTGTGTGTGTATATTTGTGGAAATACGAAGCAGGTATATCACAATTGTCGAAAATGCAAATATTAGAACAAAAAATAATAAGCAATGGATAGAAATGACAAATAACAAAACAATGGAACGGTCGTGTATAATACAATGTCACTGTGTGTAGTCACTGTGCATATTGCAATGCGCGCCAGGTGTGAGGGGGCTCTTATGACTCCCCCCTGTGCCGGCCACGGGCCCCACCCACCATGGCGGCTTCTCGATACCAGACCACCATCGCAACTTTTCAAGTTTTTGCCCCTTCAATTTCACGAAATACTGACCCGGAACGAGGAACGAACGGCGTCCGTCTGAGACCCCCTTAAAAAAACAGACGTAAATAGCCTTTTCTCAGTTTTAAGATTGAGGAAAGTAGTGTAAAACTGCACCTTTTGTTTTTTCAAACAGCTCTTCGTATGAAACATTTTCTTTCTTTAGAGTTCACCCCCTTAAAGAAAGTGTTTGCCTCAAACACTCGGCTAACAATTGCTTCCAAATGAGCTTGGCAATTAAAACTTTGTCTATGCTCACATCGGTCTCCATCTGCGAGACAGTTGTTTCTGAAAATTGAACTAACGGTACTCGAAAATCACGTTTTCGTAAATTTGGTTTTTTATTTTCAATAATTATTGTCTTTTGGGATGATGCCAGAAAAAAACGTGTAATCCCGCCCCCCCACTACAAAATTTGATTGTATAAAATTGTATTGAATGTAAAATCCAGAAATCGAACGAAATAATAAAGTCGTCCATCCGCCGTGAGGGACTCTTTTTAGGACGTCCCACAGTAAGACTTGGGCGTCCTTATGCGATCGATCTGGGGTGAAGGAAGACAACACTCAACAGAAAAAAAAATAACCACACAGTAATCCGTTTTAGACCATTCTGAATCCAAATCCAAGAGAAAAACCATAGGTGTATGTCTGTGTGTGTGTATGTGTGTGTGTATAGGTGTGTGTATGTGTGTATGTGTGTGTGTAACAAAATCTTGTGTACTCTGCACAGGCCTTAGTTCTCAACCGATTTTCCTGGTACTTTTTTTGTTCGTCGCGGAAAACTATCTAGTTGTGCACTACGTTGCCGGAATTTCGAATTTTGCCTTTTAAGGGGGGGAAGGGGGGGGGTTAATGCTCGAAAAACGTGCGTTTTTGGGCATAATCTTGTGTACTCTGCCCAGACCTTAGTTCTCAAACGATTTTCGTGGTTCTTTTTTTGTTTGACGCGTAATACTATCTAGTTGTGCACTACGGCGCCGGAATTTTGGATTTTGCTTTTTAAGAGGGGGAAAGGGGGGGTTAATGCTTAAAAAACGTGCGTTTGCGTGCATAATCTTGTAAACTCTGCCCAGGCCTCAATTTCCAACCGATTTGCGTGTTTCTTTTTTTGTTTGACCAATTCGCAGAGTTTTTTGAATTTGCAGAGTACCAAAATTCGCAAGGGTAGGGGGTGAGTGGGGGGATAATATTCACAAAATATCAGATTTTTCAATATTTCGGTTCCTTTACTGCTTACTAATTGTACCCAAGCTTTGAAATTGAGGAAAAATTCTCATTACACCTCCGGATTTTCATGAATTATTCTCTGTACCACCATGGAACTAATAGTGGTGCCACCATGGTGCCAGGACATGGTACCATGATGCCATAAACCGCTTATTTCGTGTTTTTTTTTTTTTTTTTTTGTTTCACCTTGAATACAGATGTGAACTTTGACGGACTGCCTACCAAAACTAACAGATGAAAGTTCAATGTTACGACGTATTTCCGCTTTGGTGCCAGACTGGCAACATTGTTGGCGTTGGGGTGGTGGGGGGGGGGGGACGAACTCGAATTCGTATGTTGGGTATCGTAGATCATGGATTTTAAAATGCTTTTCAGATTCGAGGCTCCCATGCCGCTAGAAATGTTAAGGTGGATAATGGTGGGGGGGGGGGGGTCAGTATTTCATGCCTAAAGTAATAAATAAATTACATCGAGTGAAACAGTTTCATCACTTAACAACTGGTTAAACTGATCTAATGCTTATCCAATGGGACGTCCCCTGGAATGCATGCATTACTAAACAATAGGTATGTTTTTAATTTACCATCGACCGATTTAGGTGAAATTGGGTAATATGTGAGGAATATAATGTGAGGAAGTTTACACGCTAATCCGCACAATCCCTGAAAATGTCATCGAAATCGGAAACTAACTTCGTAGGTACCTATAGTTATGCTCGTTACAAGGATTTCATGACAGACAGACACGAAACCAAAATTGTTAAGAAAGGTCTAAAACGCTAATCGCGAGTAGAAATTTTGATTTTGGATACTTTTTTTCAACCATGAAATGTGAAAACAAAGCTTCCGCTACCTTGGTAGACTCGGGAACAAAATGGAGTGGCGTGTTTGGGATTTTGAGGCTGTATGCAATGCACGGATCTTCGTGAGATAGCCAAAATCTAATCGAAATTCGAAGTATCCTCATTCGACTCAGCATCCGCACCCTAATCAAGTTTCGTCATACCCTCAGATGATCTCTCAGGTGCCCAATCTTGTAGACAAGCTTCGCTGGGGCTCATCTTATTGGACTTCTTAATTCAATACTTTCAGATTACTTGACTTGAAACTTGTACATGACTTGTAATTTAGCGGGTTTGTGAGTTCACAACACGAGGGATTCAGAGAGATTCTAAGAGATTGATCTTTGATGCTTATTTAGAGAACAAATGTTTCAAAAAATACACACTATGATAGCCAATTCATGCAATTACATTTCTTTATTAGGCTCTGACAACCTTGAAGTATGGGGAGAAATCTATAATTTCATCAATAAACGAATGATTAAATTAAGAACGTGTTAATTTACAGTATATTTTCTCCCACATCAACATACATGAGGCTCTTTGGTCTCAAGACCATAAGCGGAAACCCCGTCTTGAAGTGGTAAGTTGAAAACTGGTACTGAACTGAAAAAAATGCACGGATTTCCGCGGAAACAAAAATGTTTCCCTTAAATTCGATTGTAAAACATTTTTTGATTACACCGTTAGAAAGCTGAGATTCTGGTGCACTTTTTAGGGAAGTTTCACATTTCTGCGTCAAGAATTGATATGGTTACCAGGCGACTGAAAAAACAATCAATTTCAAGATTTTGACGAGTTTCGCTTTTCATTCAGGTCGTTTGCACACCTCAACTCCACTTATTATTGGGCCTCAAAAAGATTGAAAATTTAACGCTATTTCCAACGAATATTTTAGATTTGAGCTAACTATTGAATTGAGGGAGTTGTGGTAGATTTATTGAGCAAAAAGTTGAGAAAATTTCATAGAAATCGGACAATACCTTCGTATAGTTATGCCCGTTACAAGGATTCCATGACAGACACACAGACAGACAGACACGGAACTAAAATTGTTCAGAAAGGTCTGAAACGCAAAACGCGAGTGAAAATTTTGATTTTGGAGAACTTTTTTTTCATACTTGAAAAGTGAAAACAAAGCTTCCGCTACTTTGGTAGACTCGGAAGCAATAAATACGTAAAATCAGTTTTAAACAACATTTGAATTTTTACAATAATGCATCAAGAAAATCGTGCAGAAATCTTCATACACGCACTGGGATAATACGAGAGTGGAGTTATTTCTATTATTATTATTTCCCAGTTTTTAACAGTTTTCCGTTTTCCGAATCGAATGAGCGCCTACAGTATTTTTATGGGTCCTTGAGTAATTACTAATTTTATTATAGACAATATCCATGCGAATTATTTGTTTAGGTACCTACCTATTAACCCATTTTCGGCCATTGGTAGAAAAAACATAAAAATTTGATTTTTTTGTCTGAATAACTCTTTAATTGGATGTTTAGAACATATTAAAGGCAGCAAAACATTTTACATGTACTTCAATTAGAAAATAGGAAGTGGGATCACACGTGAAATTGTTTGAAACAGTCCGGGTGAAGGTGAATATCACATTTTTCACACTTATAAATCGTTGGATTATTGCAGTTTCGACATCTTTTCCATACAGTTGGGTTGCTCCGAATTATGAGGTGGCCTTTGCCATCAGATTTTGTAAAATTATCGATTAATTTGCTGGCACCGCGGCCCCCCTGCTGAAATCCTTCCTCTGACTCTGAATCTACACCTCCTGAGGCCTCTTCCTTGAATTTTATAAGTTAAATGGTGACTGCTGAGCGAAATTCGATCTTCGAGATTTTCTTGTCGTTCACGTGGATTTTTCATGCGTTTACCAAATAGCTGTCAACGGCATTTATGAACAAGGGCCACCACCATTTTTTCCCCTTTGATTCGGATTCTATAGTTAGCGATGCCATTATCATGTAAGTCCACGAAATACTGAAGTAGGCGAACTCACAGCGTATGGCAAACACTGGAACAAATACCCATCTGAGGAGCACAAACACCATAATTTGAAGCCAAACCTTACAGGCTTGCCTCGGATGAAATGTTTGGCAGTACGACGTCCGAAATAAGGGTCCATTTCTTCGTGGATTGATAAATGAGCAGCGAATATCGCAAATTGCAAAAATTTGCCGTTCAGCTGAGAGAAAAGGGGGCATCAACTTCATTCGCTTCTTCATCAGGAATGTCATTTAGAAATATTTCCTGGATTCCCGCCAGTGACCACGCGGATATTTTTTTCTTTGAATTACTCATCACTCTGGCCCGGAAGAAAACAAAGCAAGAACTAAAAAAAAACTTGCGGAAACCGACCTGAAAACATCCCCTCCCCCTGAAGATTTGGCCCAAATGCTTAGCGAAATGGTTTCTGTCCGAACATGCATCAAAACATTAGCACTCCTGCCTTCCACCTCGGGCTGCAGCCCAAGAGGCCTGACCTCACTTTCCGCCAACGTTGCGCTCTTGCAACGTTACCGCGTTTTTGAATCTTCCCATCTTCTGAAGTAAAATATGACAATTATTGAAGTGTCCTTATAATCTGGAGATCCCGAACGACTAAGGTATGGGGGCATTATGGATCCTGATGAGCAGCAAGTGGACTAAAACAGGAACTGAAATAGTTGAAGTTGGAGCGATAGAAATTGACTAACTTCAGAATTTTTCTAGTTGGGCAGAAGTCCCAACGGGCTTTGTTTGGATATTTTCGAAGTTAGTTCTGCTTCTAAATAATGGATTGCAATTGGAAAAAAAGTAATTTATTTATAAAGTAAGAGATGAGAAATCCTCAAAGTTAACGTTGCGTATACGCAACATTGGCCAAATATGGGTTAATAAATTATACTGGAATTAGGCTTTAAAGCAGATTCCGAAACGCACGAATTTCAATCTGCAGTAGAAGGGAAATCATGTCACTTTTGAGGGGAGAAATTCCCGAAAAATTATCGTATGCTCGGGAATTTGCTTGATGATAAGAGATAAGTAGTGATATGTTCTCCAGCAGAATGCGCCTAAGGGATTCAAAGTTACTCTATTAGACCTATAGACTCCAAATGGAGCCCGTATACCAAATTTCATGTAAATCGGTCCATGGTAACTAAGAAAGTGCCGTGTATGGCGGACGGACGGCCAAATTTGTATTCGATTTTTGGATTCTAAGTGTCTTGAAACGTAAACCAACAAATATTGAGGGGGGGTTTAATTTTTTTTCCTTGGTCGATTTCAAAGTTTTAATATTGAAAATAATAAACCAAATTGAAAAAAAAACTCACGGGTAATAACTGTTTGGTATAAACGTTCAGTCGATTAAGAGTTGACCACTGTAGCGTGTTGAGCACGATTTCCGGTTCTGAGCCGACAAGGTTTCATGATGTTACGAAGTATAGATTGTATCTCTTTCTGTTTGAGCACCTTCAAGCAGGTGCTTACCGGGAACTACTGGGATCGTTCTAAATTTACAGATTCTTTTACATCAAGGACCGTGTGGAGTTCTAAGTGGCAGGTGGAAGTTATAATGCTAGACTGTGTACAAAAGTTCCGGTAAGTTGGTCACAACAATGTGACCTGATTTGTCATCGATTTGTCACGCGACTTATGGATGGGAGGCACAAAAGAGCTCTTCTATAGAACCTCTACCCTGTATGACAGGGATTCATCGAACTGGTCGGCAAAGGGAGAAGAAAGATGACTCGTACGAGATTTGATAAGGAAGGCTCCCTATCAGGTACCACATCTCTTAAAGTTGTTCACGTTGCTCTCCAGAATACTATCAGAATGGAGCGAGTATGATAAAGCAAACACATCTATACATCTATTTAACATAAAAGTGAACAATTTTACTTGCTTTTATTTAGTTTCACCTGTCCCGCTGTCTGAAATCAAATCTTGCAAGTTACATTTGATCCACTTCCCGGTTTCCGAGTGAGCTGAAATTTTGCATGCATGTCCTCCAATTCATCCTCGAATCCAGAAGGGACCATCTTCCAAATCATAAACTTTTTAGTCGTAGATCAATAACCAGTGATAACATAACTAATTTAAAATGCTAAAAAGTTAAAAATCAAATGAAAGAAAACCACCTTTTTGAAATCAAGCTTTCATTTTTTATTTTCAATAATGAACCTTTGAAATCGACCAGGATTTTTTTTTTTGATATTTCAATTTGTTTGTTTATTGGTTTATTATTTTCAATAATGAACCTTTGGAATCGACCAAGAAAAAAAATTTTAACATCCCCTCAAAATTTGATGGTTTACGTTTCAAGGTACGTAGAATCCAAAAATCGAATAAAAATTTGGCCGTCCGTCCGCCGTACACCGTACGCCGTACGCCGTCCGCCGTCCGCCGTACGCGGCACTTTTGCCACTTAGCATCGACCGATTTTGATGAAATTTGGTATGTAGGCTCCATTTGGGGTCTAGTTGTGCCCCGAAGCTTTTGGTTGATGTAGGTCACTTCTAATGGTTCCAAAGTCAATTGTGAAATTTTGAAAACGCCCTAACTCAAAAAATTTCGATATAAAGATATTGTTTTTCCTTCAATTTAAGATTCTATAGAATTTTTAGAATTTTTTGAGACCACGCGGAGCTCTGTAGGACAAACCGTTCGCTCCCTACGAAAATTTAAGGGTTTATATTGAAATATATATATATATATATATAAATCAAAACACGAGTGTGAATCGCAAAAGAGGCCTAATCTCCGTTCAAATTAGAGCTGACCGAAAAGCGATCAATGGTTGGTGATTTTGATTTTTTTTTTTTTTTTTTTTTCTTCATATTGGATGGTTGGTGATTTTGTAGACGAGTGATCTATATAGAAAAATAATAAACCATTGTGTAATAATTTGCAGCGTTTTTTCAAGGTACGTAGAATACTTAAATCGAATAAAAAATTTGGCCGTCCGTCCACCGTATGCGGCACTTTCCCCACTTAGCATTGACTGATTTTGATGAAATTTGGAATATGGGGTCCATTTGGGTTCTAGTTGTGCCCCGAAGATTTTGGTTGATGTAGTTCACTTCTCAGGGTTGAAAAATAAGGGCTGAAATTTTGAAAACGCCCTAACTCAAAAAATTTTGATATGAAGGTATTGTTTTCCCATCAATTTAAGATAGTATAGAATTTTTTGAGACCAAGCGTAGCCCTGTAGGACAAACCGTTCGCTCCCCACGGTAACTTAAGGGTTGGACTTACGATAAATCAGAAATACGAGTGTGAATAGCAGAAGAGGCCTAATCTCCGTTCAAATGTTAGGTGACCGAAATGCGATCGATGTTTTTCTTCATGTTGGTAGGTGGTAACAATGGCAAAGCCGTGTTTTTTGCAGACGAGTGATCTATAGAGAAAAAATTAACCATTGTGTAATAATTTGCAGCTTTTTTAAATTTTATATTGTACACGGTCGCCGTAATAACAATATGAATGTTTATCTTCAAAATCTTCTACGCTAGATAGGGAAGAACCCTCGCAATTGAGTACAGATCACTTTCAACTATGCAGCTGGAGATCAACTGCATTCCGTTTTCAAATTCGGCAGAAGAGATCAATTTACCACTAACCATGTCATTGAGGTTTCGCCTCACCTTCGAAAGAAGTTATTAGCACAGCGAAAAATCTTCCTTGGATGGAGCTGTTGTCATGTCGAGGACTTTATCCGCATTTCAAGTCATTTCAAATGTAACGGTTTTGGTCATGTGGAGACATTTTGTAAAAACGACCATCAGAATTGTGGTCATTGTGCCGGTTATCATGACTTCAAGGAGTGCCCTAAGAAAAACGAAACTACGTGCTGCGTGAACTGCAAGAGGTTGGGGGTCCCAGATGATTATCAGGCTAGCGACCGTACTTGCTTCAGCTATCTCAATGCACATTCTGGTCTAGTGAACAAAACTGATTATGGGATTTAGTGATCTAGGTAATGTTTTGGATGCTTTGAATGTACATAAAACTGAGATGTGTGAGTTTTTTTCGAGTTTTGTTCGAGTGGTTTTTGGTTCGATTTAAATGTAGTGTTTTAAAGAGAGTGGATATACATATTTTATAGTACATTTTTTTTTGGTAGTGTGGGAATATTCGGTCTTAATACTTTTTATTACTTCAATTCGAAATTTTGTCTAAAAAAAAGTTTAAATACTTACCAAGACCACCAGGGGACAAGTTCGTAAGAACTTAAGCCTTGATGGGCAAAGTATCGAGCTAATTATTTTTCTTATTTCATAAGACTTCATTTTCAATCCTATTCTATGTATCCATGATGTACTTTTGATTGCCAAATAAATTAATAACTATAAATAAATAAATAAATACTTTGTAACTAGAATTGGTTAACAAAATTTGTTACTAGTTTTGGTAGGCAGCCCGTAGAAGATCATGTACGTATTCAAAGTGGAACAGCCGGCACCACATTTTGTTCCCTGAATTTGAAAGCTTAGGTAACATCAGTAAGCCCTAACAGGAACCGAAATATTGCAAATTAGGTGTTATTTTGTGAAAAGTATCCCCCATCTACCCGCCTCTTGAGCTAGGGGCACCTGGAAGTAATCTGTGAACAATTAAACAACAACAAACGCGTGGACAAATTAATTGTGAACAATTAAAGAAACGCGCAAATCGGTAGAAAATTAAAGACTAGGCTGCTCGCCCAAGTTATTGTCAAAATGCACCTTCATTTCTGTAAATAATCCCTCCTTCCTCCCCAATACCAACGATATTCCGACGATATTGTGCAAAACTAAACAGATTTTAGCGTCGAAAAATACCACGCAAATCAATGTGAAATATTTGGGTTTCTGTGAATAAATAATTCATTAAATGCGAGCAGAACAACTTTTTTATTAAGAAAAATATTTGAAGGAGACGCGAGAGAGGTGAGAAGGAACTGTCGGGCCTGAAGGAGGATGGTAGGGTGAAATTAGAGGAGGGGAACACGTAGGCAGGCTGGCCAACCTACAATAGGTAAGTCCGTAGATTGGGAAGCTAGTGATCATGAATTCAACAGAAATTAAGGACTGGGCAGAGTTCACGACACTATGCTCGAAAATCCATGTTTTTCAAGCTTCAACCCCTCCTTCCCTCCCCTTCAAAGGCAAAGTCCAGTTACCTATGTGTGGAAACCCTTAAAATTTACGAGAATCTAGGGAATAATAATTGAATTTCCAGCGTAAGATTGAAGCTGGAGAGACGCTGGACCTGCCATTGACAAGCAGAACGGAAGTTGTTCAACATTAGTGTTGAACCATTCGATGCAAAATTATTAAATGGTTGCCAGCGGGACAAGAGTGGGTAGCACAGCGCCTTCAATAATTACGATACTTTTCCGCACAATTTCTAGGTGTTGCTGGGTTGTCTAGTGATGTCCAACACCCGATGCAACGGTTCCGAATAATCGTGCACCGTGTTTTGTGTTGATAGCCTTTAAGGAGAATTACTTACATTATTATGTATGTTTAGCATAAATAAACAGAGCTGAATAAGATGAATCAACACAGTGATTTCGAAACACAGAGTTTCAAGTTTTCAGACGCAGAAAATAGCTCAACTAACAACGAGGGCACAAGAGTATTCCATAGAGTTTATTGCTTCTCTGAAAACTTCACTAACCTATTAAAGCTTTATTGGTAGATAAGTAGACCTAACATATAAATAGGTATGTAGATAGATATGTTTATTTGGCTCCATTTTGTACACTTTTACAAGAAGATGAATCCATGAAGCGATGCGATTTGCTCAGATTTCCTACCCGACGTTAGGCTTGGCCCGTGTTGTGGGGTAGGATCTTTGCGAAATCGCTTCATGTCGGTAAATTAATTGATATCTACTATAAGTTACTGTAATAAGTAAATTACTAAGCAATACATGATAGGACAGAAAAAAGAACGCTATTTGATAGTCTCTAACATATTATGTTAGAGACTATCAAATAGCGTCCTTTTTTCTGTATTATGCTAACTTACTTTAATATTCTCTAACTTTAATAATCTCCAAACTTTAATAATTTCCTATACATATATGCTGTTTTATATCCTCTCGCATGTAAAGCCCCCTTCTGTAACTAGCCAACTCAACACTTGCTTTTTGTATTTTGGTCTAGTGAACTTCTAGGGACTTTTCATGCTACAAACAATTTCTCTATGTAACAAATGTAGAATGAAGATCGGGCTGTCCGTTGTCAGAGTCAGTCTTGGTCTAGGGCCAATTACATTCCCTGCGGCGGCATATCTAGCATTGTATTTCGGATCCCTTCGAGAAACATCAATTATGTTGGGTGTCCTAAAGAATTGCAATAGTAGCTTCTTCACATAAAGTTGCCTAATAGTAAATACCTTAGCAATATCAAATGTGTATCGGGAATAAGATATTCAAGAAGGTGGTGCATCTCGTGTACTCTTCTTGGAACGGGAAAAAATATTAATACCATATTTTTGACTGAGAAGTGCAGTGATAAATGGAGAATGGTTATCTACAAAAAGATACCGATGTTTAATAATGTTCACGTTCATTAGGTGACTGGCACAATGGACTAAGAATATTTTAATCTTTAAATCTCAAAAAGACCATATCGGTTCAGAATTTAAGCACTGACCTGAGAGATCCATCTCAAAGTAATGAAGCTTTTCATCCAAAATTACACCTGTTCTGACAATTTAAAAGTTTGAAGACGTAATAAAACAAAGAAGACCTAAGCAATGGTGGAAGTACCTGTGTAGCTAAATTTTCAATTCAATTTGGTAGACCACGCGACCAAGTGGGTGGTTAAGTTTCACTGATATCACCTTTTAGGTCGAGAGGTAATTGAACACCAAGCATGAATGAATTGTAGAACAGCAAAAATATTTTAGAGAACGAACTAGTTTCATGAATTGGGTACATATACCGCACTACAAAAGACGTTTGCCTAGTGGGTGTGGCACATAGCTTCCCCGTATCCATAACCCGATTGTATTGTACATGATCCGATGAATTGTTGCTAACCTCAAAACATCCACTTCTAAGTAAGCACTACCCTCGCAGGGGACCATCCGCGCGTCAACCCGCACAATCTCTGAAAATGTCATCGAATTCGGGAGGAAAATGTAGAAGTTATGGCTGTTACAAAAAAATCTACGTTTGTACATGTGCAGAGACTATTATCCGGGGGTCATGATTTTCATAGATAACCATTTACACGCCATTCTGAACAATCCCTAAAAATTTAATAAAATTCGGATTAAAATGTAGACATTATGGCTGTTAAACGGATTTTACGTTTGCGCTTGCGCAGAGGCTACAATTGATCCCGGGATGATGGTTTTAATAGGGGACCGTGTACAAGGCAATCCACTCATTTCCTGAAAATGTCATCGAAATTCGTATAGTTTTGTCCGTTACAAGGATTTCAAGACCGACAGACACACAGACAGAAAGACACGGAACCGAAATGGTTCAGGAAGACCTAAGACGTAAAAAGCAAGTGGTTTTAGTGGATTTTGGAGAAGATTTTTTTAAACGTTGAAAAGTGAAAACGATGCGTCCGCTACCTTGGTAGACTCGGAAATAAAAGGGATGTCAGATAAAATTGCATACTTGGTCGTGTGGATCTGCCTAATCCAAATTGAAAATTTATCTGCACAGGCTCTCCCTCCTAAGTCGTTGTCCAAACCGTCTCAGAAGCACGTCAAGGGATGAAGGTGCTGAGAGAGGGGAGAACGGTGAGTTGGATTGGAAAATGACAAAAACTTCTCAGTGGATCTCACAGATCGGGCGCGACCTACGTAGAGTTAAAGCCTAGGTAGAGCAGAAAATAACACAAGATTTTTTCTGAAGCATATCTATTTTTTCGCCATTAACCCCTGGCGTCAGGATATGTAAAACAAACATTCAGGCCACGTAGTGCACAACAAGATAGATATCCGAGTTCAATAAAAACAACTCATCAGAGTACACAATTATTGTCAGCTCACACTTATTTCCCCCTATTGGGAGTGGTCGTATTCTGACCAAGATCAATCGCATAAGGACATTTGAGAACGCTGGAGAAAACATTTCAGACAGAGTCAAATAAAAAACCTACTGGATTCAGCAGATTTCAGACAGGAGGCCCTTACAGGTGGATGTTTACGTATTTTTCCTCTTCTTGACGCAATGAGTGGTGTGCAGAATTGGAAGATGGTACAATAACTGCTAACCGATCCCGTAGAAACAAACATCGAGCTCGCTCCACTTCCTCTGCTTCTACCTTCCTGTGATAAATTATCCAGCAGCCTTCACACAGCTACGAGTTCGCATTCCACAGGTTAAAATCGATACGTGATGGCGGTTGTTGTCAGACCTCCGGCTGTCGGCCTCCGTCTCTCCTGCTGTAATTTACATCCCCCTCTTCCCAGGAGAAGATCTTTGATGTTTTTCTGCTCACCAGGACATCACTTTAATAGCTGTAGTTGTTTTAAGTGCGAACTTCACGTTTTTCTGTTTTTGAGTCGATCTTACACTGTTTTTTGAGCTCTTTCTAACGGTATAATATACCACATATTATGTGGCGTATTTCTATCTTTACCCGATCCCCACTAGAGCGCACTTGCGACGTTTCCCACTGAACGCGATTTTCCTGAGCTCCAATGCAATAGAGGCGCAACTTACAATACGCCAGTCTTCCATGGCAATGTAAGGTCATTTTCGTATTATTGTATAGTAGTGAAAACCGTCTTATCTGCACTTCTGTCAGTCTAACTTGGAGAATTCGAATCGACTAGTTTATTGTTTCATGCAAGATGTGTAAGGGCGGTTGTGGAAATCAATGAACAAGATGTGACAGAACCCAGACTTTATGAAGGTACGAAATGTTAACCAAAAAGTTCCTATTTTGGTTTATTATTTTCAATACTTGATGAAAAATCAAAATTTGATGTTTTACGTTTCAAGGTATGTAGAATTCAAGAATTCAAAATTAGGAAAAATCGAGTTCTTTGCAGACGAGTGATCTATACAGAAAAATATTACACCATTATGTAAAAATGTGCAGCGTTTTTTTTTCCTCTCGTTCCTTAACTCATTATTCAAGTGAATTTTCTAACGACAACAGTGAATTATTTGAAATTTGGTGTAAAAATATTGAAAAATAAAGAAGTTATGACGAAATTCCGGTTACTTTTGGGTCCCCCCTCGTACATAGGCAACAAAATGCTTCAATAATTCGGGCAGCAAAACTTTTTCCGCTTCCTCCAAATGAATAAGTTGTCTAATCGGAACTCGTTGCAGCTGGGAATGTTGCAGTTGTGATCACAATTGTTTGTTTTCAACTGTTTCATTCAATCAGTCAATCAAATATTGCGAGATCCTTTGTATTTGTGGCTTATCTTATCTAAATATTTATTTTCACGAGTTTGCTACATGCCGATGAAGTTCAATTAGTAATTTGTTTTATTTTATTTCAAACACACCGGGCATTTTTTCATTTTCAAATATTTTTTTCAAGAAACCAACAGTTCCTCTTTATTACTTTTAATGCTCTTTAATTTGTCATAGTTCATAATAACAGTTTGATGGATAAATACCCCACAGTACTCTTGTCTTGTCAAATGGAAAATGCCGGTCCTGACCGTGGTGTACTCGTTGCGTTCTAAATAATGTTCTACGTAGACCATCAAATTGAGGCAGTTATTTTTTGCAGCGTGCATGTGAGCTATTTAGCACTTCATTTGATCAAAATATTAAAGAATTCCGCCAATCAGAACCCATGAAAATGGTCCATTGAAAAACTAGTAAAAGCGAGTGTCAAATCTTGCTTCATTTTCAAGGGTGAAATAGTAATAATTTTAGATGAGTTACGGAAAAAATAGTTGATCGTAGGGTCCAGCCTTTCATCAAGATTACAAATCAGTCGGGGAAATTTGGAACACTAACAATATTTTTGTTCTGAAATTCCAATATCGATGTTAACACCATGACGTCCAGGCTAACTCATCATTGCTGAATAAGCATCGCCCTAGGTAGCAAATGGCGGCTTGCATGTGACACATGAAATACGACCGCAACGCTTGATTCATCTTGTCAGCCTCGAGTCCGCAAAAGGTTAACAGCTGATTAGCGACAGTCAGCAGCTCAAGAGCCCCATGCACATAGATCGGTTGACAGACTGATTATATCAGAGTCTTTTGAAGTATCATGTAGGCCTCACCGATTCTCTTGTTAGACTTCATCAAGAATGTCGTAGCCTATAAGATATCTCAGACATATAAAATGTATAACGTAAGTACCAGAGATGTATTTGTACATGGTACCAACACAGCTTTTGATGTAGACACTACAAAATTGACGAACATCTCATTGTTAACATACCGAACCCATCAAATCATCGATTTAACTGAAATTACTCAAATAAATAATTTCACCCCCAAACGTTAGAATTATTCATTGGAAGAGGCGGAGGGAGATTCCTATGTATCCCCTGCTATTCAAACCAGTCCCAGCGCATGCGCAGACGTGGAAACGTGGGTTCTTCCTCCATTCACAGTGGACTATCATTATTGAAGGGTGGGAAAAATAAACCTTAGAAATTTAAATTTCTATTAGCATTAAACATTTACGACCTTTCTGAACAAGATTTTTATTTATTTTCGATATTCATTTGTTACATTCCGATTTCTTATCTATGACATTTTCAAGAATTATACAGATTGAAGTCTAAACTTTTTTTTATACATTTCAATGAAAGAAATTTTCAGAGCGTGGTTAGAAATTTAGAACCTATAAATCATCTTTATATAATATTGCTATGAATATGAGGATGCTATTTAACCCTCTAGTACGGGGGTCGGGTCATAGTGACCCAGCTAGCTACTTGGCCCTGCCCCCTCTCCTCACCCTTTATTCTCAAGCTCATACAGCACCTCATTCCAGTTCATCTTTGGCCATTGAGGTACATGCTAATCCCAAGAAAATGCAAATGTTACCCGACCAAAGTACTTACGTTCTGCTCACAGCCACTGATTAAGAAGTAATTTTCCCTTTTTTTAACAACTGAGTCATTTCTTTGCTGTCAAATTGCACTAATAAAAAAATCAATGAGGTTAGGAGTAAATCAAAATAGAATTATGTCCTCAAATATATGGACGATGATGAGATTAGAGCACTGATTGGGCTGGTGATCATGTCAAGGGTGTACAAGACTACTCACGAAACACTAAAGATTTATGGAGCATCGAAGGACCTCAAATTTTTATAACTTCCATGAGTTGGGAGAGATTCCATCTCCTCCTCCGATGCATCCGTTTTGATGATTTGGGAAGACGTGAAGAAAGGAGAAAAATTGACAAGTTGGCTCCCATATGAGATTTACTTACCATGTTGGGAGATATATTTGGTAAGGCGTATAGTCCTCACGAGTTTCTTAAAACAGCTTGTTCCATTTTGAGGGCGTTGTTATAAGGAGTTACCAACCCACAAAATATGCATCAATCATGTGTCATTTATTTTTTATTGGGGTTTTACCTAAAAGGAAATTCATGGTTTCTATTAGATTCACCGAAATTAGAGTTAAAAAAGGAAAATATATGGAAACCAGGTTTGTGGACTTTTACTCGCAAATATTTTGAATTTATTACAAATTATGATTGTCGTGACACACAAAAGCCTTACATGATCATTTACGCATTTATTTGAGTAAATTAGAGAACATTGAAAATCTGGGTTGTAGTGACCCGACCCCAGTGTTCTCGTGAAGAAATTCATCACAGTCCTGGAGGGCAATTCACAATCACTTGGCAGACATTCTGTTAGACTGTTCAACAATAGAAGTCTACCAAACCTGTAAATATCTCCCCTAATCCATGCATTACAGTGAATAGCTTTGATACCCACCATAATATTTTGTATCTACAGTAAATGAGTATTAAAGTGTACCAACAAGGCGAGAAATTGATACTGAAATTATACTACGACCTCATTCCAAAATGTTTAAAAGAACAGATGGCATATCGACAGACATTTTCCAATATCAAAGTTCAGAGTCGACTCGGTAGGTACGAGTTTTATACTGCCCCGAAGTTCAGCATCGCATCCACTCTAATGCTTACAGCTTCCCTTCTAACTCTGACCCACTTCGATAAATCGATTTCAAACTAACTTTTCTATCAAATACATGCGAATCACCACAGAAGTTTCTTGTGGGTGTGGCACAAAGCATCCTTGGATCCATGGTGAACTGCGATGGGATCGGTGGTGGTTCATCAACCGCTCCACTAGTAATCTAAAATGATCCAACTTAGTCGTCTAAAATATTGGATTAACGGAACCAAAATTGTTCAGAAAGGTGTAAAACGCAAAACGCGAGTGAAATTTTCATCCTTGAAAAGTGAAAACTAAGCTTCCACTACCTTGGTTGACTCGGAAGCAATAACTTTCTTACCATAGGAACAGTCCACTTTGTTTATTGAGAAACATACAATTTTACGATTCATTATCATTCTTAATTCATTAACCACAATTTTATTTTTAAAATAAAATGTAATTTTTTTCAGGGATTTGGCTTATCCGAAGTCCTAAGGTGAGAAAAGTTCAGTACGTTCAGCAGTCAAGTTAGATGCCTTAGCTTTCCTTCAGATCAATGATTTTCCATTTATTCATAATTCGTAAACATAACCGACGCACAGTTTTTAAAAGCTATTGAAAACTGCTATTTATTACTACTTTGAATTTTGATATTGGAAGATTTACACCGAGAGTAACAATTAGTAATACATGCAACTTTTTCGTAATGTCTCCTTATTTTAGGTTAGGAAGAAGCAGGCTCTGTGCGCTTCTTCAGAATAGGCGGTCGCTCTCAGGGTTGTCATGATTCCGTTTTCATGCCTGAAAGTGCACTTCTGATGCGGCTAAGGAACCGTGGGTCTGCGTACTTCTAACAAATTCCAAGAAACAGATATTCCTTTTCTAAAAAAAAGCTGGTCTCAATGAATTTTTTGGTCGACATCCAAATAATGTGCGTTGGGTGCATTATTCCTCAAAATCATGAATTTTCCGTGTTCAACTTTCTCCACGTCCTCTAACGATGAATGTACTCACGTACATACCTATCTACCAACTATACAAAATTTTAATTTCCGCTCGCATTCCACTTCTCAAACCTTCTTGGTCTATTTTGGTTACGTTGCTGTCTGTGTTACACCAAAATGTCTAAGAGTTGAGTAGTTGAGGTCGAAATGGTCGCTCATTGTCCTCGTAGGTACCTTTTGATAGCAACTTCCGCGCATGCGCAGACGTGAATTAATTACCGCGCTAGGAATATCTCAAGATTCCGAAGAAATTGTTAGGGATGGCGTCGTTGGGCCATAGATGGTCCCCTAATACTTTTCATTTCCATTCCCTTTCAGTCAGATTAGTTCATTAAGTTTTCGAATACCTGTAAACATTATGTTTTCATACACGTAAGCGTTCAATTTTCCTCAAACTTGGTGCGTGAGTCGGTAGTTCTGATTGTGTCCTGTGGTGAGTAATATCTTACCAACCGTGTTTTGGATTCGAGGAAGTTACGCGACTCACCGACTCTGCGGATTTCTCCCTCAACTTGAGCTCTCCGAATTAGAATTCCACTCATACAACGATCATTTATTTTTTTTCGTGTAGCTTCACTCAATATGAAATATGTTCAACTTATTCAAATATGTTGAAAAGAACGATTCTACTTCAAAATCACCAAACCCAGGCCAAAATAATACTAATATTGAAAGTACCAAATGAAACTAATGAAGGACTCTAACCGTCTTATTATTACTATTTAGGACGAATAAATTAAAGACAATCAGAGCCCATTCTTCCCCTTCTCCTCCACTCTTGAACAGTATTTTGCATCTTTGTCGGTCAATTTTCGACCGCTCTGGAAGCATCAGCTCTTGAAACCGGATAATGCCAGTAATTGTATGGTCGGCATAACAAGTCCGCATGATAACACAATTTAGTTTCTGCTGTTATTCTAACAATTATCATTCTAACAAATATTAGAAATGTTTTATTTTACTCCTAAAAACGCCAAATCAGAAATGATTTCCTCTCTTGCTGCATCTCCATTTCAAATGGTATAAGGGGAAGAAACCAAGCAGAATAGGTAGAAATATTCTTGTATAAACATTAAAATAAAATGTCTTCTAAAACATCAATAGCGCTGCAAATTATTACTCAATTGTTTATTATTATAATTTAATAATGATTAACAGGAGGTTTCCATAGTTTTCTCGACCGTCACTTTTAACCGTTAAGGCGAAAATATCGCATCTTCGCGACCGATCGTCACATCAAGACTCAGGAAAGCGTTACCATGTTCATTTTTACAAATGTCATGTGAACATTTGTCAGAAACAAACATTTGAAAAATGTTTTGGTGGGACAAAATGGCGTAAAATTAATCATTATTAAATGGCTTGACTGTAGAACCGTTGGTCTGCAGATGACTGTAGAACCGTTAGTCCGTAGATGTTTTTTAACTGTATAGATCACTCGTCAGCACAGAACGCGGCTTTTTCCATTAATTAATAGGTACTACCTGCTAGCAATAACATAAAATTTAAGATCTGTGAGTGCCTGCATTACGAAATTTGATTCTTGGTTGCTAAGGGTGCACAACTGAGAACAACACAAAACTTATTTCAATGAAACTAACAATGATTGCATTTGATCAGCTGGAATTTGAACGGAGGTTAGGTCGATTTCCACCTGTGAACAGTCTTTTGTGATTTACACTCGTGTTTCTGATTTATTGTAAGTCCAACCTTCAAGTCCTCATAGGGAACGATTGTTTTTTTCTACAGAGCTCTCATTCAAGTGGTCCCATTCGATTCTAAAAATTCAATTCTTTTTCAAACTAGTGAAAAAAACATACCTTGTGTCGAGAGTTTTCGAGTTAAATCGTTTTGAAATTTTCAACCCTTATTTTTTGCCCCTTAGAAGTGGCTGGCACGAACCAAACGCTTCGGGGCACAACTACACACCGTATGAAGGTCATATGCCAAATTTTATTAACTAAGGAAATGGGGGGTGCCCTTGATATTTTTAAAATTTCAATCGAAAGTAGTCCTCATCCTGAGAATTTTGACACCAGCCGTTCTCTTTTTGGACGAGTAGATCCTTTTCTATGATTTTTCAAAGTTTCGAATGTTTACGACGACACGCGCCCTTCCCGCCTGGGCGTCACGTGACGTCATAAACATCCAAAAAGAGAACGGTTAGTGTCAAAATTCTCAGGATGAGGTCTAGTTTCGATTAAAATTAACAATAAACAGTTTTTCCGACCCATGCGCACACCCCATTATCTAACTAAGGATATTGCCACGTACGGAGTGACACATCCTATATAACGCGTTGTCCTACATTGTATATGTACACGTGGTAAAGTATTGTAGTTTTTGTAATCTTTTGATGTTCTTATACATCTTAAAACAGAAAACAAACATCTTATCTTTCTCAGTCTGAAAATTTTGGGAAAGTAGTAAGTATTTCTCAAGAGCCAATCTAGCATTTTTGAACCCTAAGGGCTAATAAAAAACGCGTCCAAGGTTGAAAGTCACCAGGGGTCAAACTGGACCTATCACGGTAAAATTGAAGATAAAGTCCCTTCGAAAATCTTGGAAACTAATCATTATACACACATTCGTGATAGTTTCCAAGTAAAAGTTATTTTCTCGAAGACTTTATAACTGTTAGTAGGATTCAAAGATTGTAATTTTTGCGGATTACCTCCTAGCTCATTACTTATCGAGCTTTCTTCACAAATGGTCATTAAAAAAATCAATGTGGTACAAAGTAAGTACGTACTACGAATTCAAACATTTCGGCTCTCAGAATGATAGTTTGGAGAATAAGTAAAAACATATTGTTTAGTAATGCATGCATTCCAGGGGACGTCCCATTGGATAAGCATTAGATCAGTTAAACCAGTTGGTAAGCGATAAAACTGTTTCACTCGATGTAATTTATTCATTACTTTAGGCAAGAAATACTGACCCCCCCCCCACCATTATCCACCTTAACATTTCTAGCGGCATGATAGCCTCGAATCTGAAGAGCATTTTAAAATCCATGATCTACGATACCCAACATGCGAATTCGAGTTACCCCCCCCCCCCACCTCCCCAACGCCAACAATGGTGCCAGTCTGGCACCAAAGCGGAAATACGTCGTAACATTGAACTTTCATCTGTTAGTTTTGGTAGGCAGTCCGTCGAAGTTCACATCCGTATTCAAGGTGAAACACAACAAAAAAAAAACACGAAATAAGCGGTTTATGGCATCATGGCACCATGGTGGCACCACTATTAGTTCCATGGTGGTACAGAGAATAATTCATGAAAATTCGGAGGTATAATGAGAATTTTTCCTCAATTTCAAAGCTTGGGTACAATTAGTAAGCAGTAAAGGAACCGAAATATTGAAAAATAGGATATTTTGTGAATATTCTCCCCCCACTCACCCCCTCCCCTTGCGAATTTTGGTACTCTGGTAAAATCATGTACAACTCGGAAGTTATTTGAGTCAAACAAAAAAAGAAACACGCAAATCGGTTGGAAATTGAGGCCTGGGCAGAGTTTACAAGATTATGCACGCAAACGCACGTTTTTTAAGCATTAACCCCCCCCTTTCCCCCCCTTAAAAAGCAAAATCCAAAATTCCGGCGCCGTAGTGCACAACTAGATAGTATTACGCGTCAAACGAAAAAAGAACCACGAAAAACGTTCGAGAACTAAG
Organism: Apolygus lucorum; assembly: GCA_009739505.2. Taxonomy (NCBI): domain Eukaryota; kingdom Metazoa; phylum Arthropoda; class Insecta; order Hemiptera; family Miridae; genus Apolygus; species Apolygus lucorum. Next base: position 50,515,714 of record CM019167.2, on the reverse strand, counting down.
GCCTGGGCAGAGTACACAAGATTATGCCCAAAAACGCACGTTTTTCGAGCATTAACCCCCCCTTTCCCCCCCTTTAAAAGGCAAAATTCGAAATTCCGGCGACGTAGTGCACAACTAGATAGCTTTCCGCGACGAACAAAAAAAGAACCAGGAAAATCGGTTGAGAACTAAGGCCTGTGCAGAGTACACAAGATTTTGTTACACACACACATACACACACACACACACACACACACACACAGACATACACCTATGGTTTTTTTCGCGGATTTGGATTCAGAATGGTCTAAAACGGATTACTGTGTGGTTATTTTTTTTTCTGTTGAGTGTTGTCTTCCTTCACCCCAGATCGATCGCATAAGGACGCCCAAGTCTTACTGTGGGACGTCCTAAAAACCTATGGTGACCTGATGTTCATCAAATCGGCTTTCGAGACTGAGTTAGTCGGAGCTCATTAGTAAGGTCTTACGAGAATATTCTCCTGAAATCCTAGAACGTATTTTGCTAAACCGACATTGCCATTCTCATCGATGGTTTGGCCGTCCATAGGGAACAAACAGACGGACGAACGTTCATTTTCATATATCCTAAATTAGTAGGTAGTAAAATAACAATGCAGTTGAACTAAAAAATCCATATACCATAAAACAGAAAATACACCACAAACATTGGATTTGTAGGTACAATAAAAATACATGATACGCGGTTATTTTTCGAATAGATACGGCTTTTATGCAGTGACCCTCAAAATACTCATTTCTATCTGCTCTTATGTGCATAAGTAAAGCGAGCTATTTTCTAATCACACAGAGAAAAAAAAATTGTTAAAACTATTCGTAACTTCCGTAATATGTAAAAAAAAATAAAAATAAAATGTTGAATTTTCGTCTAACTGCAAATCCTGGCGTCCCGGATGTCTTCAGCTGTCTTTATGGAAGATCAGAGTTAGTTCTGATGATTTCGCTTATACGTATTGCTTCACCCGCTTAAGTGGAGCGGGGTTCACCAACGGCCCAACCCGCCAAATTATCAAGACCTGCGATACCGCCCTCGAGCGGTCACCAATCCGAATAATCTCCCGGGCCGACTGGCCTTAACTTCGGTGATTTCACGGTAATCAGTTCATAAAACCAGCTGACGGTCGTTTGTTCCGTAATATGTTCGTAAATATATGTGTTGTGAATTTCAGTAAGTGAAGGAGCCGTTCTGGAAAGAAGTCGAATCGCAAGTTGTCACTTATCCATGAAAACCACTTCACACAATATATCAGCCACGAACTAAAGAACATCAGCAGTTAGTAATTCGTATAGTACCAACCTACAAGAAAAAGAGGTCCATCCGAAATCTATCAAATCAATCCGTCGTCGTTGTCTTTGTTATGCTTTGGTATTGGTTTGGTATAGGTATCTCGCACCTAATCCTGGTCATTGTGTGGGAATTTCTACAATCGTCTGAGTTAAGTTGTAACAAATATAAACCAAAACACGCGAGCCAAGCCTCCTATCGTTAATATTTACTTGTAATCTCTGTCGGTTCTTTTTGGTCATAACTTTTCTATTACTGTGCAACTGTTATGTAAGTACAAGTGTAGCATCATTTATGTATACCATATGGGCTATATTGGCAGCTGTGTCCATGGAAACGAAAATCTAGCGTAGTACAAAGTGCTCTGAAATGTGCCGAAAACAGATCAAGATTCCAAAGACATCATTCTTTCGTCTATGGAAACTTAACGTTCAATAACAATAAGGCAATAAGACAACATAAAAATTTAGTCTAATTCGTAAACCTCTTCCTCTGAGTGTGTGTCTGCCTGAAACTGATATTCACCAAATTTGGTAAGATTATGCAGTATGTCGGTGGAAGGGGATAAGCTATTCAAGTTTATTGTGCGTAGCGCGCATCTGTACAGAATTAATTTTAACTTGGATTATTACTTTTCATTCCACATTGCATCTAAAGGAGTCTCCATTTGTTTCGAAATATGTATCCATTCAGGTGAAATTACGTTCCAAAATCCACCTGCTCGATTTAAACTTGACTTAGTCACATGTCACGTTCCCCTATTAATTTTCATACTTGTTCCATCACATGTTTTACATCTCTACAATGGAAAATATGCAAATCAAAATCAATCTCATAGTAGATGAAGCAGATTATTGAAGCGTCAGTGTTCAGGACGTTCAAGAGACGCATTTCATCTTTTCCTGTGGGCTACAGGGTACTAGGAATGGGAGGAAAAGCTGTCAGTGAAGAGAACGGGAAAGGTGGAAGTAGGCTGGGAGGCCGGCGGGAAAGCTAGGACGTAAACAAGGAAGCTGAGAGGCGAACCGGGAAGCTTAAGGGTGGATAGAAAAAGCAGTTAGACGGACAAGGAGGGTGTGAATATGAAGGGATTTCCTGTTTTCTTCTTCCTGATAATTTTCCCTGAGTGCATAGTTTGAGTTTTGATGGAACGCTAATCGGTTCTTTTGTGCTTAACTTTTAAACGGCCGAGCCGATTTTGATGAGGAATTTTGCATCTTGCTTATTACCCGTTCTGAAAAACCCCAGCGTCAGAATCGACTTTTACTCACGCGTTGCTTGGGAAG